>OW121846.1:109687119-110287119 GCA_933228895.1 Platycnemis pennipes
TGAGAAGGTAACTCAACGTGTGCGACGATTATTGTTGCTGAGGTACCTTATTATGCCATAATACCGCATTGTCAAAATTAATTAGAAATTTTGCCTTGCTCGCTTTGTCTTAATGGTCTATAATTAATTTCGTACTTTAGTGGTTCCATTATACTACCGCAAGTTTGATTGTTTCTAACTAGTAAAAAAAACATAGGATGTTGATTCTCTCAGGGCTAAATTGAAAATTACTCATTCTTAAATTGATCACAGGGTCTTTTTTTCGTTTTTTTCTAAATTTTTGGTAGAATTTAAATATATGGTCCATTTCCGATATGGTGCCTTTGCCGATAAAAATGAATTTCTGCTAATTTTACCGATGTTTTCAAAATTTTACCTTTATATTGTTCTATTGTACCCTCTTTCGGGTTGCGAGTTTGAATATTTTATGTACTAGCGACATCGAGTTGTTTTTCTTTTTAAAAAAAGAGCAAGCCATAAATTGAACGATTATGCTGTCTGGTTCGGAACTTGCCACTTTATAAGATTGTCTAATATTAGTTAGTTATCTGGAAATTATACAGTAAAATTACTGGCAATGTAATTCTTAGGTCTTTAGGTCCTAATCTCATCTGTCAACAAAGTAAATTCTTCGCTGGTTTCAAACGATAGTTTGCAATGCATTTTCAAGGAACAGATGAGAAATTTTGTAAGAATTTTTAGCTAGAGAAATTCCACAGAGAAAAACTCCACATTGACCGGGACCATGGCCTCATTTAATATTAGTTAATACATTAGTATTAAAGGAAGCCATGCCGGGACACGAATCCAAAACCTCCTGATTTCCTGCCAGGTACCTACTCTGCCAATCAACCCCTGTGAATTTCTAAGGTATTTGCGGCTAGTTTGCCATCCTTGAATTAGAATTTTTCAGATTTCTGCGTTAATATCTTTAAACGTGTTAAATGGAACAGCCTTTTATTATTTTGGCTGCTCCGGAGCGCAATTCGTTTTTCGCGCAATACTATCGGCCGGCTTAATCTAACAAACTGAATTAGGGGATGACTTTACGAGAATGAATTTAGAATTTCCAAATTAGGGTCTCTGTCTTCTCGTTATTTCTTCAATCAACTTCCATTCCTCCCCAGGTAACCCCAGAATTTCATCGTACGTCTTCTGATCCACAAATGCTCTATTTTTCTCTGTGTGCACGTCGCAAAAACCAACTATTTTTTTCATTCTCTTTTAAGTTCCTGTTTCGGAGCCGTACAATGCCACTCGCCAGATTAAAATTTTCGCGTCTTTTCTTCATGTCCTTACTCTTATTACCTATCTTGTACGAGTAGACGTATCGCGATTCTCTTTGAATTTTGTGAGTACTCTACCCCTTTACCTGCTCTAATCTGTCACTGCTTGTATTTGAACCCAGGTCCCCAGGGAGGCCAGCACTCTGGCCACAACACCACACCGATTCACTTAATTTCGGTGCCTTTAGTGTTCATTCGCCCACTCTTCTTACATTGCCGGAGTTGATTTACTGGCTCCTTAATATGCACTCCTTCAATACTTAGGATTTGTAGATACTTCAGATTGTGTTAGATCCAGTGAAGTAAATGTAAGGTCGGGTGTTTCTAAGGGAAACGTAATAGACCGACTTTGGAATATTCTCTAAAAAAATGCAGGATTCTCTGAAAAAAAATCAATTGACAAAGTCCCACGCAAACAACTTGTATACAAACTCCTATCCTACGGAATTAATAAGAAAATGATAGACTGAGTCAAGGATTTCTTATCAAATCAGAGATGAAGTTAAGATGGTGGATTATTTTATATTTAAGCTGTCTGTATGAAAAACTAATATGTATGTATGTAATATGTATGCATGTTTGTAGTACTTCTCAAATGTTCGTTTCCATGCTGGATTAAAAGTAGAATTTGTAGTTGTGTTCCGCATGATATTCATAGATATCTTTCTTTAGGTGGGTAGAATAGGTAATTCGATTAGTGCATGTTTGGTGACAACTTACCCCCACCACACACCCTCGAGGAGGCTTGCTGTAGATACAGGTATAGATAAAATGTCAGAATTCATCTCCACTAATCGACTTGAATGAAATAGTAACTTCTCCGCCTTAAGGCGGTCGAGGAATTTACGTGACCAAATTTAATTATGTATATTGTATAAATTTGCGGCGTTACAATAGAACCGTCTGCGACGACGCAATAGAACAAAATAACACAGCTCATGAGTCTGCTCAACCAACTGGTCAACCCGGAAAAGTCAGTGAATATTTTAATGCGACCTAGAAGTTTCAACCTTATTCGCGTCATTTTTATAATCCCGTTTTTATAGTACGATTTTTCAAATTGTTGTAATTAGCGTATAAACGACTTACTATGATTGCGTATCAAGCATAAATAATGGCGTCTTCCCATTTAATTGAAAAACGTTTTAGAACAACTGCGTTGCCGTACATCTTGCGACAGATTGATCTACGTGCATTACCTCTGGACTAAGGAGACGTGCATGAGCTACGATACCGTTTCCGGCGTTTTTTTTAACCCTATCTCCCCCATAGTCCCATAGTCTCTATAAATGAAACTTTCAATTCAAAAGTAATTTCTCAATTTTTGAGTGAGTTTTTTCTCTACCCTCCTCACATACCTGACTGCTTCCTTAAAAAGCGTTGTCGCGAGGTCGCTATTTAACATTTGGCATAAAGACTTGCAACATTGCAGAAGAAACGATTCAGTTACACTGAGTTGAATTAGAAGCTTTTGTTGTAAAAAAAAAACACCCCACGTGGCCTTTCTCGTATTCAACTCTGTAGTATGGACGATGCGATGTTGAAGAGTAAAAAACTTAAACATTCCGTTCTGGTAGTCCAAATGTTCACATCATTCTTGCGTGGGTGCATCAAAGAATCCCGTTCGTATTTCCAATGCATTAAACAGCTTTCTTGAATTAGTTTTGGCAAAATCTGACAAAGATGACTTAGGCAGTTCGGGAGATACTTTCTTAGGTGGGTCAGGTCTTCCCTCAACATGTCCTCAAACGGTGTATAAGGTTTAGTTTTTTCGCGCCCAGAAAGGGATATGTCAAACAATGAGACTACTACAAACTCCTCACTCTGGTACCACAAATGGTTTCCCTCGCTGTTGGTAGCTTTGAGCCAAGTATTTCTTCACTTTCATTTCCCACCAGTTCAATATGTATGTACATACATACCTGAATTCACACATAATATCATGCCTTGCCCGGTCGCACTATATTGAACGTGAATGATGCGTTTATCCATGATAAACTAGTTGTTTCACTATTTTGGTTCTACCATAAAATCCACAAAACCTCGGTACTTCCTTTCCTTTGCACACTAAGCACAATAATGGAAGAGGGACTGAACTAACGTTGAGTTCCAGTAAAAGATTGAACTGCTATAAAAAGTATAACTATATAAACGTAAGCGAAAAGAAATATGGAAGCATCAAAGAATCATTAAATGATAGTCTCAAAAGTGACTAATGAAAAGTGAAAAGAATGCTGGGGGTGGAGAAGTCTCTAGCTGCGGAAGGGAATGATGCGGGCCTTACCTCGGCTCCGCCGGGGTGCGCGGTAGCGCCCTGGACAGTGGATCGCATTCCGAGGGACTATATCTCAGAAACGCTTAGAGATAGGTGAAAAAAACGAAAATTCAGCCACGAAGACCTTTACTCCAACGTGTTTCATTTTAATAGTATTTCTACAGCTCAAAAAATGCATATTTAGGTCCGAAGTGCTTAGAGCCCTTGGTGCACGAGTTCCCGTTAATTAAAAGCAACCAAATTTTAGCATGTGCATGTAAACTTCATTTCGTCAATTTTGAGGGTAAGAAAACATAAATTTTCTAATTTCTGAAAAATAAGGGTCACCCTAATGAACCGCCACTCCCCTCGCTACCAGGCCTAGGTTTTTATACGACCCCCTCCCCCATAAATTGGTAACGTAGTTTATTCACGATCCCGTATAAAGATCAATGTTCACCTAATTGCCTCCGATTCAGGTAATCTGGCAATTCTAATCACGACTAGATGCCCCGTCGGAAGGCAATATAGGGACGACAAAGTATCCAAAGTATATGGGTCATTCCAGGTCAATACGTCCAGGTGATTGCCCAGGTAATCGATTTAATAAACGTTGCTTTTCTTCATCAAATAAATTGCACTAACTCCGCGTAGGCACATAGCCAGAAATTTGCTCCGGGGAGGCGGGGCCAAGTCTAGCGTAGCGTAACTTGAAGCAAATCAGCCTTGCACATTTGGTGTTGACATGTTATATGTCTCTTCCTTAAATTTTCAGTGCTTAGTATTTACTTTCAAAGTGCACATTCTTATATCTTTGATTTGTCGGCCCCAGAGCAGAAGCTCAACGCATACATATCAGATTAAAAAGAATAATTATTACCCATACACATGCAAAAAACTAGTGATCACATTTAAATACACTTAACACTTGAATTTTACATAGTGTGATCCGGATTATCATGCCCAGTGAAAATCAGAACAAAAAATTATTAGGTCTTTCGCCAACAAAATTAACAAAAACAATTTAATGTTGTTGCAATAAATTACCTACCCTCTAAGAAATTGTTCAGCACATAACACAATGTTAATATTGTAATAATTAATAGTAATTAACACAATGTTATTAATGACAAAATGAGATCAAATTGAGGTGTCAATAAACCTTTACTCTGATGACCAAGCATAAATGATTTTTCGTATGATACGACGCTGTTACCACTGTTACTCTCCGCATTTCCCGTGAAGTCTGTCGGATATAGGTGTCGCCTTAGAATGTTCCACAAACATCCGCCGTTCCTGTTGACATCTCTCGGGGCCCTGATGCAGTTCACTAAATTTCACTGGTCGGGTCGATGCCTTTGCTCTGTAGGGCGGATCGGAAAAATCGATTTTTCGCCGGGAAACTTGGCTCTCTGGAAAAAGTTTTCAAAGTGATTCAAAATAAGGCCAAAAAAATTTGGACCTCTAGGTAACCCTAGAAGCGGACCCATTACGCTACCCTGGGGAACTGCCGATGTGACTTTGAGTGTGTTCTCCCAGAGTTCACCCAACATTGAGTTCACCCAGAGCGTCTCCTCTACCATTACCACTAACCCTAGAAAATTTTGGTCCTTTGTTAATCGTTGCCGCACTAAAACCAGAATCCCAGAAATTGTGTCGTATGCTAATGACAATGCTGTTGGAGAAAACAGGACGAGCCTCTTTCTCAAATTCTTCACCGAATGTATGACGTCCCTCTCTACTCCACCCCTCACCCAAGATCACTTTTGTCACCCATTACTGATAACTGCCTTTCTGAAAACCAAACCGACCTTCTGGAAGTTCATAATTATCAGCGAAAAATTCCCCTTCAACGCTCCTTTAAATTTACTCCTAAACAGCTGTTTTTCCCTCGGTAGCTCGGTAGCCAACTTAGCTGTTTTTCAGCATAATGCCGTAAAATCCTTGAATGACAAAACACAGATACCATTTTCCTAGACTTTTCTAAAGCTTTTGACTCCATCAGTCATAGCCTCCTCCTTCATAAACTTAGCGAACTGGTTTTAATATTTGTGGTAATTTTAAAAATCTTCTTTCAAGTTTCCTCAGCAACCGAACTCAAAGGGTCATCCTTTCTGGTTTTTCTTCTCCCTGGTCTCCATTGACATCTGGGGTCCCTCTAAGCAGTGTCCTTGATCCGTACCTTTTTAATTTACATATTGATGATCTTGCCTCCCTACTGCCTTCTTCCAATGCTCACACCCTACTTTACGCCGATGACTGCTAACAAGAACATCCTCCGATTAGCATGAACTACAAGATGCCTTACGGCAGACATCAAATTCTTGCAATGCATGGAAGCTTAAATTCAACCCAGACAAATGTAGCGTGATGTCCTAAAAAAGGTCACCCATCAATTTAATTATACTGTTTTTAATCACTCTCTAAAACGTGTCTGAACATCTAAGGACTTAGGTATTCTCACAGACAAATTAAATTTTTTCCAACATGTACAAACCATCAAGTCTAAAGCAATGTCCCTCTTAGGCCTGACCTATCGTTTCACTGAAGTTAATGACCCCAAAGCCCTGCGAACCTTCTTTCCTTCTTTCGTTCTTCCAATTCTTACCTATTCCTGCCCCATCTGGTCTATCTCTTCTCAAACTAATCTCTCATCTCTGGAATGTGTCTTCAATTTCTTTGCTAAAATAGTTAAAAATAGATTACCACATTTTCGTAACATGTCCATCAATAATATTCTCTCCTCCCTCTCCATCCCTAATCTTAGCAACCTTAGACTCACAACAGACGTAAAACTTATTTATAATATTCTAAATTTCACCTTCGACTGCCCCGATTTGCTTCCTTTGTCAACTTCAAAGTTCCATCCCGCCCCACCCGTTCTCATCCTTTACTCAATATGCCCATTCCCAGAATTTCGATTACTAAGCGTTCTCTTTTCTTCCGTCCCTCCTCTCTATTGAACTCCCTCCCACAATACATTGATCCCTTTGCACTCCCAGTTAAACCATTTATAAGCCTTTCTATTCCGCATCTGTCACCTGACTAGCCTTTCCCTACTATTTGATTCTTGTTACTTGTTTTTTTTTGCTTGTATATGTCATCAAATGTATGTATTGTTATTTGCCCACTAGGTACAAAATGGCATCATTGCTGTATGTGGTTATCTTTGTTTAAAAAAAAGAAATAAAAAATAAAAGAAATAAGCAAGTGGTCATTTTGTAGAACCAATCCGTTTATCTGTGTGTAAGTATTAGTAAATTATTTTCATTGAACACTAAGGGTCATTATCGATTTATTTTGAAGTCAGGCAGATAACTGTAAAACTTACTCACCTTATCACAGCATGAACTGAGACTTGGTTTCGAAGTTCGGAATTTTGGTTCCACTTTCAGGTCATTTCAGTATTTCTTTGTCTTGTCTATCCTCGTCTGTTGCGGATGTCAATGCAGCTTGAGTTATCTTTCATTAATCTTTCCTCTGCTTGCGTGTGGCATGGAAAATTGAGTTCCAAAGTTGAGCATAGCTCAAGTAATTCTCGAATTTCTTCAGTCGTGAGATGCAATAGAACAGGGGGGTCGCTATTCTCGTCCAATTTGATCAACAGTGTGTAGTCTTATGCATTAAAATTAAAATCTGGCAATTCTGGGATTTTCGGTCGCACGCGTATTTCTTCATGCCTTTAAGATTTTTTCCACGCATCTCTTCGCACTTCCTCTCGATGGTAAGCAATCGTTGAGAGGAGTAAATTTTTTGGGTGCCCAAAAAACCCGTTTCTCTGGATAACAGCATCAATGACTTTTTTAAGATATTCCGGTAGATATCGCGACCAATTTATTAGTTTCCATAAATTTACAGCTCCGTCGTGTATTCAATGGTTTTGCTTTAGTGAAAACCAGACAGGTGCGTATATTTTTTGAATGAATGACACAATATTTTGTAAATTTGCGCTGGGATTTTCAGTGGACACGTATAGCCAGTCCGTTGGACGCAGTGAGCCAGTGAAAATGAGCCACATTTCCTGGATTTTTTCTGGCTAAATTTACCTAGCAAAATCCTTTCGACAAAGCATTGGAAACTTCCAAAAGACTGCTGGTCAGTGCTCAGCAATGTCAAGTCTACTTCGTAGGACAATTTTGTTGGAATTGGCTCGAATCGTATGATATCTAGAGTGTGGTAGTCTTGAAGGGCGGAGCCAATAGGTCCTGCAAACAAATTTGGTCCCTTATTTTGCCCGTCTAATTTTTCTACCAAATTCCGCAGCCTTAAGTCAATCAAATTTAACTAGGCAAATAGACCACTGTAAGGGACTCAATGAAAAGGTGGAGCTCTACGGCTTTAAATGTACTTAATGAAAAGAAAAACTCCAATGGCCGTAATGTTTGACGTAGGGTAGGGAAATTTGACCGTCCAAGAATGATTCACACAAATAGGCACACAAATCATGCACACTCTATCCGTGGTTGTTTGCGGAAAAGTTAATTTCTCGTCAGTGACAACCACAGACTACATGCACACACCCTTTAGTGATTCCTTCCCGCGGAGTTCAGGGGACCACGTCAAGGAATACTAATAGGTGGGTAACTCCAATCACCCCTTCTGGGGTGGATCTTCCACGCCAGGGAGAACTCCAGATTACATTCACACACCCAATTGTAGGCCTTTCACGGGGTGTACGGGGCCCCGATGAAGGGATAAAATCAATTGGGTATACAATCACTCCCTCAGAGGCTGTTTACGGGAAAAGTTTTTCCGCGCCAGGGACAGCCTCAGACGACACTCATACACCCAGTGGTATCTTGTAGGAGTTGTTAGGACTCACGAAAGGATACGACACTGAAGGGAATATTCACTCACTCAACACACTAGTCACATGCAAACACTCACCCAGGTATCTCCGAAGGGAAGCTCCTGGAAACATCGCTCAGGGCTTTGCTCGTGACGAGCAAAGTCAAACTATACCGACTAAGGCCTTAGCCGGACTCTCCTTGGGCCTTGTTTTCATTAAGGGAAGGGAAAGGGAAATGGCGTGAGGTGCGAGGCGAATACGCGTATTTCGGCCACAAGGTGGCCCTCTTCAGCGCACTGAAGGAAGACGATTCACTCAAGAGACGAATGTTGAAGTGAAGTTCGAGGAGGATATCGTTTTTTAAATAGGCAATAGTTTAGTTACTCAAATTTCCCTACCCTTCCACGTTGGGTGAGTCAAAAATTTACGGCCATTGGAGTTTTTCTTTTCATTAGGTACTGTAAGGGACGTCGGAGCTGTGCTTCACCAGTAAACGGAGATACCTCCCTTCTGAACTTTATTCACTTTGGTGCCGTCGCATCCAATCACTTTAAAATTTGAATAGTCAATGTTTTCTTTCGCAAAAAAATCAAGAATTGCAGATTTGATGCTTCTTGTAGATCCTCCTATGGGGGAGGCAGACCCCAAAAAGTGAGAGCCTGGCTCTTCAACTAACACGACATACCCCTCCCTAACATTAGATTGATAATTCCTCTTGCCTATTTTCTCCAGTTTAATTGTTTCATCCTTTCTGCAGTCAAAATACAGGATTTTGATTTTTCACTCTTTGCTTTTACTGAAGCTAGCATATTCTTTTTCTGTCTTCGTAAGTAATTTTGGTCCACTACCTTTGATGTGTCTTCCGACGTTATGAGCTTTGCGTCGGCTACAGTTGCGCTGACGATCATTGCTGATGCTCTGAGGGACATGCCGATTCTTGCACATATCTCCACCACAGTTGGCAATTGACGCATTTGCCCCGAAGAGGGTCCAGGTTGATTTTCATCCCCAATCGAATGAGGAACGTTGAGGTCCAAGTCGGCTGATTCCTCGTCGGCTGAATTTTCTCGGGATGTTGAGGAAGAAAATTCTTGGTGTTCTCTTTTTTCCTCTTCAAGAATTTGACTCGACGCTCTCCGACGATCTTCTTCTGAGTTTTTTCTTCAATCGTCGAGTGTCTGAGGCATCCAATCTACTGGATAGCATCTTTCGTGTTGATCCCTCAGAAAGACCACTTCATGTGGGGGAACTTTATCCTCCTTCTTACATTTACACTCGTTGATTCTTTTGCACTTACTCGGACATATATCACATAGTTTCTGAGATGCATTTAACAATGTATTACGTTTTTGTCAATTTAACACCTTTCGTAGACTTGCTTACACTTTTTCTTAAGCTGTATTACGTGTTATGATACCATAAAATCATTTTAATCTCACCACGTTCCGGAATGATTGGAATAGAGGCGCGTCTCCAAAGTTCGGACACTTTTTTGGCCTAGCTACTTGATAAACCGTAGGCTCCCTTTCTGCGCTTTCGGATCTCAATATGTCGCGAACATAAAAAAAAATATTTTATCACTTCTTTAAAAGTTCGTATCGTCGATTCGTTTGCCGACGAGACACTAAAAAAGGGTCAATTTTCCTCACTACGCATCATTTTTTTTGTATTTTCTAAGTCCAAATTATCGCACACAAAATATTCAAATCACTAAGGGATTTGACTTGAAGAGCGGCGCACTTATTTCCAAATTCTCACCAAAAATAACTACCACAGTACTGACCAACAGGGAGAACGCGTAGAGAAAAGCACTGAATGTCTGGTAGCGAACTGCAGGCACTGTATATGCTCCCTTAAATAGCAAGGTGAAATTTTCCACTAAATGAAGTGGTGCTAAGCGCTGACAAAATATACCTACATATTTTGGAGGCGGTAGAGGAAGGAAGGGAGAAAGGAGAGGCGATGAGTGGGAAAACCGAAGATGACCACGACCACTGGTGCTAGTAACCGCCATAAGCCACCTGAGGCAATTTAGAAGTGTTGTATTAATTTCAAATAATTCTTCCGTAATTGTTATTCCCGGGAAATTATATTTTTTATATCTAATTTTAGTTAGGCCAAAGCGGGAAGACGCACGCATGATGAGTTTTGCTGCGTTCACGATGGCCGGGCAGGAGCACGACCACCGAGAAGAGACTCTTCTCGGTGGTCGTGACAGGAGGCGCGAGCTGCCTGCTGACCGTTGCGTTACGACGCTGCGTGGGCGTTGCATGATTACGCGCGGCCGCGCTGTCCAAATAGACAATTTGTGGCTTAACGGTAGCAGATACGTCCGAATGAACGAATTTTTTCCACAAGAACTGCAACTTGTTAAAAACCGTAGGAAATCATGTAAAAACATAACTTTTACCATTTTCAGCCGCCCTCCTCATAAATGGCCACGACGCGAGGGTTGGGTTGGCTCAGAGGTCCCAAATTTTTCTTGCCTTGTTTTGAGTCACTTCGACAACTATTTTCAGAGGGCAAGTTTCCCGGCGAAAAATCGATTTTTCCGATCCGCTCTAACGCTCTGCACTCTCACTAAACTTTTATCATGTGATTCCAAAACCACCTTCACTCTAGGATTTGCTCTTACAAAGCTCACGTTGACACTGGAGAACTTGAATTTCTATATAGGTACTTTCGGGCATAACCACCGACCGCTGAAGAGACAGTCCCGTTTATATACGCTGATCATTACTATGGTTACGCAAGGTCCTTAAAGCATACTTTAAGGACCTTGATGATTACGCACTTCTGGAAGGTTCCCGAAAGTGTAGGTTTCTTTGATTTTCGCGACAACCCATCATCCCTATTGTCGTATATTCCATTCGTGATTCGTTGCTTGCCAAATTTATGTAATGGGGTCGTTTACCATGTTTTTTTAATTGCCGAATATGATAGAGTTTGTAAAATAAAAAGACAAGTATTTTTCCTTTTTTTGATCCGTCAATTATTTCTCGAGTTATAAGCGGCGAAAAACTGATGTTTTTAACCCTTTCGGAAAAGTGGTATATCTCGTATATTTTTCTACAGGGGCTTTGGTGCCCTTTCCTGTCCCACTTACAACATATCCCCCTATAGGGAGGCTTTTATGGGAGTGCGTTGACTAGTTTAATTCTATATAGAGTTCTTTTAGTTGTTTGAGGCTAAGTGTTGTTTGGACTGTGGTGATTTTGGTTTTATTTATTGTGTGTGGGTGAAAATTGTGGGAATACTAAGACTATGGAATTTTGATTATGTCGATTTCATTTAAGTGCAGGAGGTTTTAAAGTTAAGGGATTTAGACCTTATGCTGTTTAATCTGGGTCGGGCGGAATATGATTGACAGATATCAATTGGTTTGGAGGTGCCTTAGTAGGCGCATCATGGTTGATAACATTGTGTTGTGATGAGTGGGGAGTCTGAGTTATGGATGGAAGGTTTAGGGTTATTGGGAAGTTGGGGTCAAGGTGTATGATGGAGTCGTGGTTGGTAACTTTTTGTTTAGGTGGAATGAGATTCTCGACGTATTCAAGGAGTGATTGTGGAAGGCGAATGTCTGCATTTTCAATGGGCTTCCATAAGATGTTTAGTAGAGGATTAGGGTGACGGGTGATGGATTTCTGGAATCGGACACACTTCCGAAGCAGGAATTGCGTGATGTACTCAACTCCAAGCTCTGCCTGTAGTTGGGCGTTGGAGTGGAACCACCTGGCTCCCGTGATGCTCCGGATGGTTTTGTTTTGGATAACCTGAATGGCACGGATTTGGGTTTTGTTGAGGTATGAAGCCCAGATTTCTGAGCCGTACAAAACTGCTGGTCGAATGATGGCTAAGTACAGGAGTCGTTTTAGCTTGAGAGAGAGGACGCTTTTTGGATATAACAGAGGGTATAGTGCTGCTCTTGCAGCTTGGAATTTAGAATATGTTGATTGGAAATTTTTTCGAAAGGTTAATTTATTATCCATATAGATGCCTAGAAATTTGTGTGATTCTTTGAAAGGAATGTTTGTGTCGTTTAATGTAAGGAGTGGTCCAGTCTGCTTGAGTGTTTTCTTTCCCGGTTGTCTGAAGAAGACAATTTCGGAAAAGTCGGTGTGGTGCTATGTATATCGACTTCGTCCGATCACAACTGAGCCCGCGAAGCTGCTTCGCCTTATCGCAAAAGGGGGGACACAGCTGGCTCTCCCAATGGGAGCGAATGCGACGGGATCTGTGCAAGCAGACCTTCCGAGAATCCCCCTCCACTCCCCTTCCCATAAGAGCAGTCAAGGACGGGAAGAAAATGACGTCAATGCACAGTCACAGAAAATGACGTCACAGCAGCTTTTTCGGTGGGCGTCACCTTTTGCTTATTTTAATTTTTGATTTATGAGTGATTGGTTGTGGTTAGAAGATAAATTTTTTCACTAAAGTTCTTTTTTCGTTTCCATCTAACAATTTCGTGCACAAAATTGCGATTTCGGATCCGAGTAAACGCCCCCATTTTATTCGTTGTTATTGTTAAGCCGTGTCATACATTACGCGATAGGCTGGTTTCGTTTTGTGATGAATGTGACTGGTCAGTTGTTCCCTATGATTGAAAATGCAACTACGGTGTTCCCTAATTTAGTCTGTTGGTAGGTATATTGTAAAATGTTTATAGTAGTTACTTTTTCGCCTTTAAAGCTTATATAAGCCTACCTTTAAAATTACAACTTTTTTCCTTCTTTCCCCAAAAAAAATATATATTTAATGTCAACATAGTATATCTTGCGTAATAATTTTCAAAATTGACAATTTTAAAAAAAATCTGCATGTTTAAGGTTGGAAAGGTTTTGGGAACTACTATGCATATTTACAGAGAATAATCTTCACTCTCTTTATGGTTGAGAATGACCTTTCCACGCTGCGAGAGGTTACTGTGAGATTACCCAAAATTGTTGGGAGGAAATTGATGGATATGTAGCGGGTTTAGGACTTTTAGTACCTCTAGCACATACCTCTAGGACCTTTAGTACCTCGTTTTCCTTCTTCATCGTCGATATTTTGCTGCGCCACAATGAATACTCAGCTTTCACAGCAATAGGTGTCGCGGTATCTTCGAAATATTTTGATAAATTTTCCAAATCCTTAACTTTGTCAAGACTTGTATATCCAGGAAGAATCATTTGTAAACAATTTAGAATATCTTCAATTGATATTATTCTGTTGGTTAAGTTCTGAATAAGTGAATCGATACACGGAATGTAAATTGAGGCTGAAATAATCTTCAGTGATTCGCCCGTTGCACCTGTCTTGAAAATAGCCTAGGAGTGGAAAATTGAGAGAGAAATATATCTTGACTTTTGGAATTATTTTTCGGAAAATACTTTTGGGAAAATTTATTAGACTGAGTTTTTCGCATCTGCCCCAAAGTTTTTTTTTTAAAGCTTTTAGCAATAATTTTGTATGGTTCATGCCTAAAACCACGTCCAAACTTTTTTCTTGCAGAAAAATTGAAAGTGGCATAGTGAGGCCGAACGGTTTTTGGCGTACAAATAAACTAGCTATAAATCTACCCTTTTCTATTGCAGCTAATAATTCGAAGCCGACTTTTAGACTTTCAGTTGCTTCTCTGAAATGTCTTCCAAGCTTACTGGGATAGGCTGTAATAACTCAACAAAAGTCAATACTCTGTCATGTCTCTTTATGAATCGCGTCTCTCAGCCTTTTTGTATTGATTTCTGGAACATAAATGCTGAGGTTGATTTTTAAAACATTGCTAGCATTTGCATTGTTTCTGAAATGATATTTATTTTTTTGTACCATGGAAATTTCTTACTGAACTGTTTGAAAACCAAATCGAAGTTAGGCTCTTGTTTTCGCGAATCTCCATCTTTGGTGTCTCGAACGTAAATAGTCCCCATGGCCTCATATGAGTCCCCATTCCCGCTTATGTTGGACGTTCGCAACACTTCTTGGTGTCCCGAGCATCGCCGGTCTAATCATGTGATTGGCTCTTCCTCGCCACATAGACTCCTATGTAAAGTCCTCTCAGCGATTTTGCTGAGTTTCATACTGTGAGTCTTTCCATGTTCATGCCACTGAAAATTGTGCTGTTTCAAAGGAAAGTGAATTTTGTAATATTGTATTGTATTATGTATATTATGGCTCATAGCCTAACGGAAAGGAAAACGAGATGTTCCTTCAAAGTGATTAGGAGGCAGAATCTGAATCGAGTAATATTGAGTGAAGGATGTGTGCCCCTTGGCTAGTGGTTGGCTTGCTAGCTTGGCATTCCCTCGGCGAATGAATCAAAGGCACTCGCTGCACGGGTAAAAAAATTCGAGGGGAGCTGAAGCCCCACAAGCCCCCGTCTCCCCTAGCTACGTGACTGACTCCACGATAGTACAAATTAGAGTACCTTTTTCTGGCAGCCTGAGTACTGAGCAGCTACGATGACTACTTGTCCTTTCGTTTGTTAGCGATAATAATGATGTGTGTAACTTGTTCGTTCTAAAGTCATAATCCCTCCATTATGTTCTTCATTCAAACAACCATTATGTTATACAATTCTCCATGAGTGCGCTTGTCGTGCTATTGGTGAACTTTTATACTCTGGATCATCTCCCGATATGTAGTTTTTCTGTTTTCTCGGAATGGGCGCTGGAGGTAGCAACAGGTGCTTAAAGTGACCTGTTGCGCGGAGTCATTCGAAAAATCGCTAAGGGACGACTTATGATCTCGTTTTTATCAAGTAAAAAAGTTGCCGGAATAGACAAGTGTGGGAAATGAAGCTATATGGGAATAACTCTTACTTCAAATCTTTATTGAGGAAATCGTATTCGAAATGTTTGTGGCACACCGGTGAAGAGACTGGGATTTATCAAGCGAATTATGGGTAAATGTTCAAATGGAAAAGTGAGAGAAAAATGTTATTCCCTACTCTTAAGGCCCCACCTAAAGTATGCATCAAACATTTCCAATCCAATGATTTAAGATTTAATTCTGGAGCAGAATGAGACACAAAGGGAAGCATCGCGTTTTGTTAACAAATCATATGAACGTACTGGGAGTGTCATCGGCAATTGGAGTTGCTTGTCTGGGAAACCCTTTAGACTAGAAGGTGATCTCAAGGTCCAAGTTGCTTTAAAACTTCTAATGACACGAATTCGACTCTGCAGACATATTTCTATCCCCAGGCTACATCAGCAAGGCGGAGAGAAGCGACAAATGAAGAGAAATCTAGTGTCGGGCCGAACGGGACAAGAATTCGTTACCCCCCGCACAATGCACGGCTACGACGAAAACAAATCATAACTCTTTTAAGTCTCCTCCGGGGAATGTTTTTTGCCTCTTTTTCAAGTGTTTCCTTAAGTATTTTGATTGCACTTGTCTCTTTCTGGACAATTGTGTACTTTTTCCCCATTACGTCCGTAATTTTCGAGCTGAAACCGTGTTTCGGTAACGGAACCATAGGCTACAGCACAATGAAAAAGGTGCGCTTGCTATCAAATGTCTGTTCTGTGCACTCAAAATCTGGTCCAAGTCGTAAACTATTGTAATAATTCATATTATTTGAAATATTAATGTGTAAAACAAATTATTGTTATATATTTTAATACTTTACGACTTTTGGGGTATTTTCATTCATCTTCCTTCAGTGCTTTCCTCCATCCACCATTTTCAACTGTATCAGAACTTCTCGGCAACTTCGTATGATACCAGGAATCTTTTTTGACGTTGATCTATTCACATTTCTTCACGCTTGTTCTTCTACCCGTTTCTTAGTTCACCTCTCTTCCAACTCTGAAGGACGAGAACTAACGTACTATTCAAAAGTAGCCGACTGTGGAGTCTGGGGGATTAATGAAATTGGACTACTATTTGGCTCGCTTGTTGGGAATTGCTTTCCGGACGAAAGGAAGGCTGAGTGTAGGGCTGTGCGGTGCAGGAAATACTGAACCGGTTCTCGGTTCTGAAAAAAAACAGTTTGCGATGGCGGTGCACCGGTGTTTTCCACTGAACCGGTGTTATCTACTGACCGGTGTTTTCTCCTGAACCGGAGTTTCCTCTTGAACCAGCGTTTTGTACAAAAACGGTGTTTTCTACTGAACCATTCTTATGTGCAGTTTTTTCTACTGAACTTTTTTCCTCGCGAACCGCGTTTTTTGTCATCCAAAAGGTTTTTGCCAAAATTTTTGTTTAACACGTTTTTTAAGACGTGTTTTTTCCTTAAAGTAGATACTTCTTAATAACGCGGGTACGCTTTCCTAAACTGAACAGGAAAAAGTGAGAATATAGGCGTGAGCCAATGGTTTTTATGCGAGGCCTGGGCGTACATATAAATTGTTTTTGTAATTGTAACGGCGATAAAATTGACATGATTGCTGAATGAAGACGTTGAAAATTTTCCACTGATATTTATTCACTTAGCACAACGCGTTTCGGGATAAAAAAAACATTATCAAGTTCCTTGATCACCATTGATGATAATGCTGTTGTAACAACAAAACGCGTCGTGCTAAGTTACTAACTCATGCCTGGTGAATGGAAAGCTCTCTAGAGGCAGAGCGACTGGTGTCTACATACGGACGAAATCTCTCCAATTAAGATCTGATTTACGTGCTTCCAGAGAGTTGATATGTGTGGAGTGGCTGATTGCTTTCGTCTGTGCGATATTTATCTGCCTTTCGTAGTCGACATTTCCTTTATTTCTCATCTTGGCAACGATTATGGGGCGAGAGTCTGACTATGACGCCTTTTTTGAAACTGTTAAAAATTGGCAGCCCGCAAACTACCCGAAAATTTCTGGCGACATAGGGTGTCACATCTAATTTTGCCTTAGGTAACCGTATTTTCCTTAAATTTACCATTATTTAAAATACTATTCATTAAAAAATATCCCAACCATCCTTTGGCATAAAATAAGCCTTGGAAAGAACTTACAATATTGAGCATTAATAATCTACGTAAAAATGTTCAAATTTCGTTTAAATTTGGTGTATCTTATGTACCTACGACGATTCTCATCCATGTATGTATTGCGGACACGAATTTTGAAGCTGACGTAAGCAGTTGCATTATCCTCTAACTTCTTGCGTGTGGCAGAGGTAGATAGGAACTTGAAACAATGCTCCTTTCTCCACGAAGTCTCCCAAAATCAACCACGTTGGTTTAATAAAAATTGCTAATGTACTAACCTGAAGGATTATTAACTCTTTTCTATTCGTTGTAATCGTCGAAAAACAATATAACATCAAAAAACGATATATCCTGTTGAGTTACGTGTGTGACAATGCTTTACATGGGTGAGTTCTCGCTCTGCACTCTAGCGGCCGATTATTTATAAGACGACAGGCAGGCGGACAACTCATATCACAGGAAAGTTCACAGGCGTGGTCGTCAGCCATCCTGGCTGCGAGCAGAGACGGCGTCGTGAAAGCCTAGCAGCGAACGATCATCGGTGTTTCAGAACCTCTTCTCCGGTGCACCGGTTTAGAACCGCATCCCCGGTGCACCGGTTCAGAACCGATTCTCCGGTGCACCGGTATTTTTCTTTCATCTGAACCGGCCTGCCGGTTTTGAAAAAACCGAACCGCTGAACCGGTGCACCGGAAAACCGCTCAGCCCTAGCTGAGTGTGTTTCTTTACTAGCATCGATGTAGGTTAACTGATGGGAATACGACTGCATTGGAGACAAGTATAGGTGCCGAAGAGCGGGGCATGAAATTATGCACCAAAAATGTTGCGTCTGACTTACACCCAACGTAGAATTAATTCTGAATCAACAAGTTGAAGATTAATCCAAGCAAGAGCTTGTATTCATTATCTAACAATAAGTTCCGCTATTGGCTCATGACTGGGCTTAGTCATATATCAACAACGTTAACGGAATTTTAATCCAAGAATTCTTTTCCTTGACATTCTTCATCGGCGTTTTTAAGGTGGCTGGAGCGGTAATCTTAGATAGTCAGGGATTGCTCATAAACAGCCAAAATGGGTTCCGGAAAGGTAGATCTTGCGAGACACAATTATCTTTATTCGTACACAATATTTTAGTCTACGGCGAAAGCAGTACTGAAGTTGATGCGATATTTTTAGGTTTTAAAAAGGCATTCGATAAAGTTCCTCATGATAAATTAATCTTGAAGTTAGAGAGTTTTGGTATAAATAAAGACGTTGTATGTTGGGTAAAAGAATTCTTAAGTGGGCGAGAGCAGAGGGTTGTCATAGATGGTATCATGTCGGACACAATCAAAGTCACATCGAGAGTTCCACAGGGTAGCGTAGTAGTACCGTTTCTATTTCTTTTATACATAAACGATTTGGGTACCGTAGTCAGTAGTAAGCTTAGACTTTTTGCAGACGATGTGGTAGTGTACAGGGGCATATCAAAAGAAGAAGACAGGAAATCGCTTAGCAAGGATTTAGATGCAATTCAAGAGTGGTGCAACAAATGCCAGTTAGAACTTAACCTTAAAGAGTCTGTAGCTATTAATTTTTGGAGGGGGGATAGTTCGATAGAGCGATCCTATAAAATTAGTAACACGAAGATCGAAAGCGTTGAAACCATCGCGGTCTCCCATTCAGCCTGATTCTCCCATTGAAGCGGTGTAACAATCACTACAGATTTATCGTGGGGAAGACACATCGGGGAAATATGCGGTCGAGCGGTCATGAGAAGACAAAAGAGCGATCTTACTTTTCACTAGTTAGGCCCCTCCTTGAGTATGCAGCCAGTGTAGGGGATCCGAATGAATTAGGTTTGATCAGAGAACTAGACAGTGTGCAGCGTACAGCAGCTAGGTTCGTTAAAAGGTGTTGATAGTGTTCGATAGGTTGAGTAGTGTCTCAGAATTAATGCAAGAATTAGGGTAGAAATATATCAGAGCGTAGGTTAAAGTACAGATTAAATCTATTACAGAAATTTCAATCGTATAACTTTACTGAAGATGTTAGGCACATATTAAAAACACTAGCGTATTATGCTAGGTTTGACTAGATAATTAAAATTAGAGAAATAGATTGTCGTACCGATAGATTCAAAATTTTATTTTTCCCCCGTACTATAAGAGCACAGAATAGGCAGCATAGCAAAGGGATAGGTGGGGGAATATTTTAGAATAGTCTGTAGTGCATAATGCATATATTAATCCCTTAAATACTATAGATACTAACATTTAGTTGCATGAGACCCTATAGTTGCTTGTTTGCATGGCAATATTGCATGTTTGGTGATCTTCACCCCCTGCCACACACCCTCGAGGTGGCTTGCAGGATATCGTGTAGATGTATATGTCTCGCTCCTTGGTGCATTTCTAGGTGGAAGCTTACCTTAATCAGAACGCTGCAGAAGTCTGCTGAGCGACATCTTTTCCTAAGTGTATTCCACAATAAAATATATGTACTAAGATTCTCTCATAAATGTTCGTTTAGTGCTGTATAATCTTCATTCCACCTTCCAGTTTCATTAAACCACGTTTTCACAATAGATTGAAACAGAGTAGAAAATTAGCCGACTTTAATGGATAGCTTCACTCAGTACGCTCCCTTGTCTAGGGCCTTCCAAGTACCCGTGGTATTTTTATACTGTAGTTGCCCCGCCGTGTTACTTGGCAGTTGGAATTAAATACGAAAAATGTACGGAAAACAAACTATCGGAAAAAGAATATCTCTCTTCCCCCCGAAACATTTTTGTATCAAAGAAAATAAAACATCTAACATAACAAGTGGTGATCATTTGGGATACACAATTACCGGAAACATGTCGTGGGGGATGAATAGCGCGGAAAGGGCAGGTCTTCCAAACCGTTGATTAGGACTTATGAAAAGGATGCTGGGTAAATTCAGTGAGAAAGTAAGGGAAGGGAAAGATGTTTTTTTCCTTTAAGTGGTAATTTTGAATAAGCAGATACTATTTGGGATCCATACGAAGAAAGTTTGCGTAAGAAAATAGAACGTGTGCAAATAAGATCGGGGAGATTTGTGAAAGATCGCTCTGAAAAGTGTGTAGATACTAATTATCTAGCTATTATCTAATCTAGCTATTATGCTTCCATGCAGTAGCCTAGTTGCATATCAATTGTGCATGTTTGGTGATACTCACCCCCTGCCACACACCCTTGTGGTGGCTTACAGGGTATTACCCAGACGTAGATGTTAGTACAAGCTTACTTGTACAATTATTAGACCATAGGTTAAAATTTGGACTGGCGTTTTGAAGTAAACTTGGAAATTGTTCTTAGCACCACTAACTCATGTCAAAGTGCATCTTTGTATGTATTATACATAAATGCAGGCATAAATGCAATAAATTGGTTAAGCACGTGTTCAAAGGCGCGTGCCTAACCAATTTATAATTATTATGCTCCTACGAAGATATTAATCATTTAGTAGCACATGCCTGGTAGATGCATTGCTAATACGTCTCCGTAATGAAGAAGTATTTTACCTATTAGTGCATGTACGTAGTTCATATTTGGGCTGGGATCACAGGGTACTCAGTAGATGTGAATAGTAAACATCAGTTAAGGAATGGTAATGTATTTTCAATGACATACTTTGAAACGGAAATGTAAGAAACGGAGGTGTACCATGCATTAACTCATGGCATTTAAAACTAGGTGTACGTGGCATCATTAATTACGAAACAGTTAAAGCTACGCCTGAATGTTTCCTTTGAATCAGCGTCGTCGGAAGTGGGGGTTGGGAGTGGCCGAAGCCACCCCCCCCTCAGAATTTGCCTCTGGCTCTTTTAGGCGAAGCGTGCCCTTTTGGAAAGCCTTTTTTGAGCCTTCTCAAGGCCTAACGGGACCCAAAACTTTTGCTTTTTCCCTTCTGACACACATTCTCACGTCTTCATACGCTCTTTTAGCGAAATTGTAGTCTCTGCCCCCTCCTATCCGCAAAAAGATGCGGGCCCTTTCCAAGGTTTAAGCGAAAATAGTTCCGACGCCCCTGCTTTGAATAGTCGCACGTTTGTCATCTCAGTCGCTCTTGAGCTCCGCTGGACCTCTGCTCGTCCGCTTATGTGCCCAGGATGTCGTGCGGCTGTAGCGCCAGTTCTTGTGTAGCCTCACGATTAGCCACATAAACGGCTGTTTTCTGTGATAGTTAATCTATTAGTGGATTGCAATCATCGGATTTTGCATGTCACTACCAGTCTTCATCCTTTGTCATTCGCGCCGATAACGTAGTAGCGTCTAAGACTAGCGTCTTCTGCATTAATTTTTTATGGAGCACAGGTTCAAAGTTTTTGTCGTAGACTTGCACTCTCAAGTCAAAATGATGCTTATTGGCCAGAATAACAATATATACGAATATTAAACTTAACAACATAGCAATAAAATAATAAATATCAATGGCCCTGTTTAGGATAAGGACCCTCTTCAGGGTTGCACTCTCGCCCGGTTAGGGTATATATAATCCACCGCGGCAATATTTAAAATCTAGAATCACTCGGCCCACGATACTTCGCCCACGGTGGAGGTCACCCATTCACCGGTCGGCGAATTGATTCAGGTAAATCTTTCGAGTGTCGATATGTGTATTTTTCAATGGAGCTTGCGGAGTCCATGAGACAGTGAAGGGAGTGATCAGTCTGCGGAACGTTGCTTGTTTATTCCCTATGAAGCCACGATAACTCAGGCAGTTCTCCTTCACCTGACCTCTATTGGCGCTGCATTAATGAACGCTCTGCACCGAGTGCATATTATCCACATCTGTGTTAAGGCCATTTTACGCGGTACATGTTTTTGTGCAATTTCTTGTACCAACGCTTTCATGAGGAAAATTGTACCGTGTAAAGCGGCAAATTGTGTGAACGCTTGTGCGAATGTCTGAATGACTGAACGGAAAATATAACGTGTTCTAATTCCATTCAGACAAAGAAACAATTTCGTTCAGTTTCATACATTAGTTTGTACAAAAAATCGCACCGTGTGAAACGGCCTTTACACCTGAAGAACCGCGACAAGGGGACGCCGCAGAGAGGGAGTCACAAAACCAAAATTAACGTAAGTAACGTATGAGTAGAAGAATACTGCAGGAATGCTCCAAATGCTTGGATCATTTATTGGTAGCCGAGGTCCTCTCATGATATTCTATGGCGCTTGGGAAAGAGGAGAATGTTTCTGTCTGTCCTAGATCACATTACTAAATCATTAGTGTCGTGTTAAACCTGCTTATTTAGAGATGCAGTCTCAGAATCTCGTTTCATCCGAATCTATGTACATAATACCTTGTAAGCAACCACAAGGGAGTGTAGAAGAAGGTGAACTATCACCAGATATGCATTTAAAATCGGGAATAACTAAATTTACTCTTGCTATCATGCAGATATGCTAAAATACTATTCCGTGCATGCACTACCTACATGCAACTGAGGTGTATAATACTTTTACGTTGCTTTGTTTAAGGAGTTCTCTGGGCTCCCTTCCACCCTACCTAATTTTTCCATCATCCCTGACTTTATAGTTGAAAGCGCGCGTGCGTTATCCATATAGGGTCCCCAAGTCGCGAGAACTTATTCATCAATTGTTCGGAAATTTTTGAAAAATTAGCCCGTAGAAGGTAGGGAACACGTTAGCATGAACTCTGACGTTCTATGAAGGTGAACAACTAATATCACTGACGTCAAGCACCAGTCTTGTCTTTAGAGCTGTTATTCTTTCGGAGTATCGTGGTGAGGACATTCATAGCTTGGCGACTGGATGTGTAAAGAAGACTTTCACGCTAGTCTGGAAAACTTAAGGGATCCTGCAGAAAAATAATAGCACTTTTAGGCAACATTTTTCTAATCTGTCTACTTTGTCCGACTGCGGCATTGCGCTCGAGAAGAGGTCAAACTAGAGGAAAGGTTGAAGGCAACGTGCACATTTTATATCTTTCATGTTCACTAGAAATATAATTTTCATGAATGTGGAATTAGGGAAATACGAGATAAACAAGGATAATACATAATTCTGTCGCTCTGACTGTCCTAATTTTTCCAGCATCCCTAAATTCATTCTTAAGGTTCCAGAAAACGATAGCTAAGAAAAGTTTTACTAAAGCAACGGGCTATATTCTCAAATGAATAAATCAGACTAAAACCAATCAGAGTGTCATTTTATGGACAAACGCGGTATGACATCCGAAAGACAAGCATCTTCAAGCTACTAGCGCATAGTGGGGCCAATTCAAGCTCTAGACGGGAAAATTTTTGGAAATTAAGCACAATTGGTACCCTGTTTTGCATTCTCTATCACTTTTGATGCAAAATATGACAAATGTTATAATATAAGAATGAAAATAAAGGAGAAAGAGGGATGAGAAGGAAAATGCTCAAAAACTCCGTCGTAACTTGCACAGGGGTCGCGTGGTCTGTGTTAAGTCTGAAGATAGGATATTCAAGCAGTAAGCAATTAAATACATTCATTTGCCGTTTCTTTCCCAGAAAAATCCCTAATCACTGTCTATTTTGTAGAAACACTTCGATCTCTATTCTTTAGTTTATACAATAATACGGGAAAACTAAATACATTCATGCTCGAAAGGGACAACGTTTGGCACCGAAAAAATCTGGAAATTCGTCTGGATTTTGCAGTAAGCGTAATACTTCATAGAGAATCTCGTTTCCTTTCCTCCTGTACCTAAACGGCTAATTGAATATGCCGGAGGGTATGAAGTTATCAGCAGCACATGAAGAATATCTTCCATATTTGCCATGTAAGATACCTTCCTAGCATACCCTCGTGTATATTTTTTTAAATCTGTTTTGCACATCATGAACTTTTTCAGAGAGTTGAACAATCAGAAGAATACATTGCTGTAATGATCATTTTAGCACCATGAATGGGTACCTTATGAATACTCGTAAAAAATCCCAAAGTCAAAGATATGTACAGCATGGCAGTGTCCAGAGTATGTGCAGCAAAAGCATTGAAATTAACTTCGCACTCCGATGAAAATGTTCTTAAAATAGTTCCAAAACGTGTTCCCAGCTGTAGAGATATTTCTAGTCTTATTTATACCAGTTATTTCAGATTAGAGTTCAGGACCTTGAAAGAAACATCTCGCCGTTTTACCGTCTTTAAATGACCCGCTGCCACCAAAATTGGGCTATTCAACAGTAAGTCCCATTTCTGAACGAAAATATGCTTTTATTAGGTTTCCTCCTCTTCTAAAAAAGTTTACATGTTTTAAGAAATTTATTCCCTATTTTTATCTACCATTTCTTTAGGCCAAAACTATATGTAATGTGTAACAGCCATTTAAACAATCGAACTAATGCATGAATGTTGGTATTTCCAAAACGATATTTATAAGAATCAGGTTTTTTATTCTTGTCAAGATACATGTTATTCATCATTCTGGCATTTTATTCAATATTCTTCATTATATCTCTCTCACACACACACCTCTGGGATGAACTTACTGTTACAGTGCTGCACACTTCATCATCTAACATCATTACCTTATGAGGTTTCACGGAATACTTTTATCCATTCACATATACAGTGGTTGGTGAAAGAGATTTTGTTGTGTTTTCCTCCAGATATATTTCTTTTTCTAATTCAATGACTTTCTCCTTTTCGTCGATTAATTTAAGTGGCCCGCAAAATTTAGTTGAAAAGGGGCATGGGTTTTATATGGTCTTCTTCCTTCTTACTCAGTGATCCTGATGAAATTACATATGTGCCAATGCTACAGCGGAATAGGATTAATCACTTTGTAATTCATAGTTGGGAATCATGTTTGCATTGTACCATACTCTTCCAAGTCAGGAAAATAGGATTCAGCTGCGCTGCTGCACTAGATGAATCAATTGAACCACCTCCTCTTTGAACTACAAGAATACAAAAATCATTCCAGTCGCCATCAATGCCATACTCTTGAGAGGAAGTTGCCACCAAGTCACGGCATGCCGTGACTTGGTGGCAACAATGTGACGAAATCACAGTACATCAGCATTATAAAAGTGCAAAAGCCAGGAAGTAATATTTACCCATCATACAAAATTGTGCAAAACGTAAAATTAGAATGTTATCTTCCCAGAGGAAGTTGAAATTACAAAATCTTCGGCTGAAGAAGATTAATATCCTTCCATAGATCACGCTATTCAGTAACTAATGCAGGTTTAAGTGGACGTTCTCTTGCAGCACACGTCCAAAGGGACGTCCTCTGCATATGAAGTTCAAATGGGGTTGTGATGGCGGTAGCAGTTGTTAAAGTAAATGTAAACAACACTATTACTATCATTATGTAGGGGTGTTCTAAAAAGATATTTAGCGTAGAACAATTTTTGGAGTTGTTTTTACTTCTATATTTTTTTTATCCGGTTTTTCACTAAAATTAAATTTTAAGCTCCAAATTCATCTTTGTTTTTTCCATTTCAACAGTATAAATTTGCTTGGCAACCAGGTGTAAATATACATTTATATGTGATTTGTAAATGTAAATGGATTTTTACACCTGCAGTGTTTAAAGTTCAGGTTAAATATCTAATTTGAGACGTAAGAACTATTGGAGAGATAATTTACTCTAATCTATATAATTATAATAAATATATATGCCCAAATTATACTTATAATTGTGGAATCCAATGCAAATTTTAGCACCGCAGGGCGATAACTACTGTGCAATTGCACTACCATTTATTTAGCATATTTCTGCATTGGCGCTGCCGGTGGTGAACCTGAAATGCCAATACAACATTTTAATTGTTGCGTGCGTCATCAAGTTTTTGGGAGGCCCTATTGGTGGTAGCATTGTATAAACTGTCACCGTACCAAGGAAGAGCAGAGGAATTTTTAAAAGAACTTACAACAATTAACTACTTCACCTACTAGAGGGAAAAGCATTCTTGACTTACTGGCAACCAATATCCCACAGGAAGCGACTAATATTGAGACCTTCGTGGGACATTTTTGATCTCAGGATACCTAATGCGAAATTCTCTTTAATGTTGAAGCAGAGTTTTAAACGAAAAAGAAAGATTAGCATTATTAAAATGGAAGACATCACTATTTTTAAAATTATTTAAGAGATTCTTTGACAAATTTTAAAATTTATCCCAAAGGCTTATTTACGGAGGACTGATGGAAGTCGTTTTTGCATATCTCTAGGGGTCAATTAATATACATCTACATCTACATAATACCCTGCAAGCCACCATAAAGGTGTGTGGCAGGGGGTGAACTCTCACCAAACATGCACTACATATCATGCATAAAAAAGGGATTAGTACTTGTATATATAATATAGCTCTAGTATTAAAAAAAAGAAAGCACTAAAACAAGGTGATACAATATGGTAATGAGAAAATCCCTGACAAGACAGCGAGTATGCCATGGAGAAATTAAAAAAAAATATTAAATATATGCCTACCGATGAGCGTAACATGATCATTTAAAATTATAAAATTCCCAAATTCATTGCGAAGGAAGCCCTGAGAAATGCATTTAAAGAATTCGAAAGGAAAATTCTTGAAAAAATTCCAATCAGTAAATTTTCCAATCAGTAAATATTAATAGATCAAGTAAATATCAGTTTACAAAACTGAATACAGCCAGAAGCATTGGAAGCCGAAGACAAGACAATATTTGTTCATTGTACTCCGAGGCCGACCGCTCTAAGACCTGGTGCCGCTCTTCGTGTATTCTAGAGTGGTAGTCACATCTTCAGGAAGCAGATAGCGAATGTCACGGGAAAAGGGGATTTAAGAGTATGTATACGGTTGAAGTTGATGAGAAAAAGATGAAAGAGGCAGTGTGCTGAGATCCGACGACGCCTGAGTACCGTTTGTTCGGCGCGCGCGTTGACCGACCAGCGTTACGCCTACGCTCAAAAATATTTTTCATTCTTAAATGAAATACTACCTCTACCAAACTTTTTCTCCTTTGTAGAGGAGGGTTCTATTAACAGCATTTAAAAAATGAGAAGGATCGAAAAGATAGGTATATCATCAAAAATCGATTTGAAAATTTAAAATTGTTATAAACTTCATAAAATTGTTTATATTTTATAATATAATCCCTTATTGCATTTACTAAATTCAAGGCCTTCAAAATACGCTCTTTTGCACGCATGTAGCTTTAATAGTATCGGAGATATACCATAAAATGTGTAGTCACTTTTGTAAAATTCGAATTTTTTTAGCATTGCAATATCTCGTAAATGATTACATGCATTACAAAACGATTCCGGGATTTTTCTCAGCAAATGATGACGTTTTGCCAAATTTGGTCAGAATCGGTTGCCTGAAGGGCAATCACCTGATCGATTTGACATTGAGTGACCCATATATACTATTGTTAGGTTATTAGTAGGTATGGGTCTGTTTCAGATGCTACGTAATTTTTATATATTCCGGCAGGAATTTGATCGAGACCTGGAAATTTGTGGGACTGATGATATTCAATTGTTGCTCTATTCCTCGTCAAGGACTTTTTTCGACAAGGGCATTTTTTGACTGAAAATGTCTGGCGGTTGTTCGAGTTTATTGTGTGAGCTTGTATCAAAAACGCTTTGGGTGAAGATTTTTTAAAGAAATGTCTTTTTCTTAACTGTTGGTGACCTAATTCCTTTATCATTTAGGTACGAGTACTGTAGGCATTCTTTTAATGTCTTACACGTATGACCACAACGCTGTAGGATTGCTATCTGAATATTCACCTAGTATCTGGCCTTCGACATTTCTTAACTCTAGCTGATATACTTTCTTTGCCAATGCTTTAGATTTTTCATAATTTTAAACTAACTCACTTCTTTCCGATAGGCCCTGTCCTGCATTTTTACCCCAGTTTGGCATACTCCTTGTCCCTTTAACGATTTTATAACCTCCGCGTTGTACCACCTTAGCACAGCATTGTGCCTTATCAATTTACTGAGACTACATTTGTTAACTACTTCGCGCGCTACTTCTACAAAAGCTCTCCACGTGCGTTATACCACCGGCTACGGTGATATACTGCAACCTTTCGGCATCAAAGGAATAATTGGATCTGTGCTTACATTTTAGCGTCATCCATGATAACGATAATGGCTAGTCCGACACAGAACGGTCAGCAGCATAGCTACTCTTTATGTCGTAGAGAGTTGGATATTACAGATTAGCACGTGCTACGATGCGTGTTGAGCGAAGGTTAATTCAAGCTGCATTATCTAGCGGATCCACAAGTAGAGTGGGAAGTGGCTGTATCTGTAGGCGTTTTATCTCAACATCCCCGCCCCAGTCTGTGTATTTCTTTCTATTCATCTAGAAAATGTTATTCCCGATTTTCTTCTAAGCACTGCGACTTGTGCGATTGCAATATCCTGGTTTTGTTTAATGAATGATTTCCTCGCGAGACGCTAAATGTGTCCAGTGGTAGTGCGTTTAATCAGTGTGCTGTCGAGAATGTGAGTTGCATGGTCAATTCCTTCGTAACAGTGTTCCTCGAGGTGATCTCACAATTTCTTGAAATAACGTGGAATCCGGCTTGCCTTGACACAAGAATGAATGGCATCTCGCAGTCAGCAAACTCTGAATTTCCTCGGTGCTTGTCAATATTTAAGGGGTAGGGCACCAATTCTCCTCACTTGTGCCGATTGCATGTAAGGACAAAAGACATTCCTCCCCTCCTGAGCATGGAAGGATCGTTCGACAGCCCTTTTGCCGTTCATTGCTTTAGTAATCCCTTATGCCCGAATGAGGGTTTTATTTTAGACTTTCTGCTGGTAACACCCGCGTGTTTTATTCCAAGGAGAAAATCTGTGAACAAGCAAACTGTTGACTTCGTGAAGCTTAGATATATTTATTCTCTACAGTGAAGGATTGTCAAACGGTTACTCATCGACCCAGCAGCCGCGGATATCCTAAAAATTATATGCACGATTGCTTGAGACTTCACCTTGTAGAAAATTACCTATTCATTACAAAATAAGACGAAAATAGTACTTCTCCACACACACACTATGATAATACGCGTTTCACTATGTTACTGCATCATCAGGTTACCAGGTGTTTGATGAAAGATCTTTGTAAAAAAACACACTATCGCACTTTATTTTTTGATAGACACTAAAAAAGCATATTATAAAACTCAAGAGCCTTAGAAATATCCTTTTCTTATTAGAATAATTTCCATCATATGACTGTACTACTGTACCCAGCTAACCAAATCGAGGGTTTGTGGCATGGGTCGAATAATCACTGAATGTAAACTACGTAAATGTACTAATAGTTTCGACACCGCTCAATAAGAAATAAATGAATGGAAATCTCTTATAGTCTCGTGTAATACGCGACTGACATTATAAATTTTAACTTTTATACAACAAACAGAGAGATATTCGAGGAAAACTGCACGCGAGCGTTGCATACTTAATGGTTCATGCACACATAAAAAAGACAAACAAATCGCATACATATCCTAATCTTTTCTCTGGTAATTCCGGTTTAATCATTATCAATCTGTTCATGTGTAGTTTCTGCATTTTACTCATCATAATCATTGGTCTACCATCCTAAGATAGGTTTGACGTAGCCCTCCTCTCGATTCTTCTATCGGCCAACCTCTTCACATTGACGTAATTCAACTTTTTTACATCCTTCACAACTTGTTCCATATATCTCATACGAGGCCTGCCTTTTCCATTTTTCCCGTTCACTTTTCCCTTGATGATTGTCTTCATCAGGCCATCATGTATAGATTAGATATGGCCAATCAGTTGTCCCGTCTTCCTTTTAGAGTTTTCAGCAGACTTTTGTTTCTCCCACTCTTCGTAAGACTTCATTGTTTGTCACTCGGTCGATCCATTTTATCTTCATCATTCTTCGGTAGCACCACATTTCAAGCCCTGACTTCTCTGTCGCTGTTATCGTCCATGCTTACTTGCTATGTAGTAGCATGCTCCAAATCTAATGAAATGTTTCCTCACTTCCACGCTTGTATTTGCAACTGTAAGCATAGTCTTATTTTGGTAAAATGCCCTTTTCGCCGGGGCTCTTCTACTGACAATATCTCTTTTCTTCGTCCATCGCTGGTTACTTGGCTTCCAAGGCAACAGTTCTCTTCCACCTCCTCAAGTTTTTGTTTTCTGCATTTTGTTATCACTCTAATAGAAGATGAGGGTACTTTGGAGTGAAATGCGTATCTTGGTGTTGGTGTGGTCACATATTGGGCGAGGGAAGAACGACTATTTGAATATACATCTACATAATCTCCTGTGAGCCACCGAACAAATGTGTGGAATGGGATAATAAAAGTAATTCCTTATCTGGTAAGATTCCCATTTAAGTTCTTCTAATAGAATGATTACGCTTGTATGTTATCGTACTGTCCTTATACAAATCAAAGGGAAATAGACTCCCTTGCCGAATCTATCGGTAACGGAGTCTAATTCCCTCTCTTCATGTGTGATCCAGTCGGTCCGTAGAGTGTGGGATCTTGATCATTCTCTCGGTGTTGGAGAAAAACTTGACAGCTCCGTACCTATCGAGAAGCCTTAGTCTGGCTTACCTTCGTCACGCCTGAACGATCACGGTAGGCTCAAATAACGAACTGGAACGTGTGCAGCGAAGATCGGCGAGATTTGTAAAAGGACGGTACAAAAGCCATATAAGGGTAACCAGTCTATTAGAAGAACATAAATGGGAATATTTATCAGACCGCAGGTTGAAATATAGTCTTAATCCCTTAAGTAAATTTGAAGACGATATTTTTTACTGATGACGTTAAAAACATTTTGTGAGCAACAACTCCCCATCATAGACTGAACTATAAATAAAAATTTAGGACAATTGTTTGCCGATCCGACGTCCGACGTTTAAGATGTCTTCATTTCCTACAGTTACAATTAGGGACCTTAATAGCAGTGCATTTATCCAATAATATGCAATTTTGTCGATAGGCAAGAAGCCTAAGCAATAGGCCTATAGGTAACAATAACAGGTAATTACCTAGGCCTATAGGTAATAGGCCTAGGTAATGGGTAATAGGCCGAGGCAATAGGCAATTGGCCTAGGAAAGTAATATTCGTTCGGAGGTTTCCGCGGCGTTGTTTAGATGAATTATGCATTCCGGGTTTTCGTCCGTGTTGCTTAGAAGACAACAGTTTAGCCAGCGGTCCTACTAGTGTAGTTGCATGTTCATATAAAGGCTTTTTGCTAACCCAAATAAGAGCACGGTTATGCATGCTAACTCTGCTTGTAAATCTTTACATTTTTTTATAATTCAAATAAAAAATAGGTAGTAATTCTCTTTTAGTATAATAGGTGTTGCATGCTTGGTGGAGATATCACTCCTTGTCACACAACTTTATGGTGGCTTGCAGGGTATTATGTAGATGATGTGATGATGTCCCACCCCAATGTCTACAGGAACGCTGTTACCTTTACTCCTTTATCGTGACGAGTTTTTAGAAATGTAGTACATATTATCCGAATGTTCTCTGATTCCTTAATCTCTTTCCTCCTGGGTCCCAAAATCTAGTGGTTGGTTTCATTATTGTGCGGATATAGATATATCAAGCTTTCGATTACATACGGGAAAAATCGAATAAAATTGTAAATGTTTCTCGAGATTTCAACCAGTAGTCATGGATTTAAAATCCTCAAATTCGGAATACACGCAGGATGCTTGAGAAATGCAGAATACACGCACGCCACTTTTGTATGCGACAGCCATGGGTGCGCCGCAAGTAACGTTGACCCAAGGGCAAGTGACGGCCCCGCGTGCAAAGCGGAGGAGGCGAGAGTGGTGGCAGTGGGAGTTCGACGCGATCGGAATGCTTCCATTAGCGTCGCAGACGACCGAGATACGAGTACCAGAGGTCAGCAGGCGGAAACGTTACGCGCCAGTGGATCAAGGGTATCCCCGTCGGGCGACGATGAATTACCGTGATTTCTCTTTGTTGGGGCCGCGATTGGCTGAGGCAAGAACAGTGAGGAGGCAGAAATTAGACGAGGGTGTTACCTTCTGCAGGCGTCAGAAGGAAGATGTGGCCTCCGGTGTGGAATCTATTCAGCGTGCTCTTGAATCGTATATTTCGTAGAGTTAACTGAAGATTCTTGTCGCCGTGTCTCCAAGTTTGTGTTACCCGTGCGAAAGTCAGTTAGGGTTAAAGGGGTTTTCATTGACAGTTCTCAGCATGCACAAATCTATATCAAATATCCAGGCAGGATAAATATTTTCAAGTTATCGTGTGCAATCAAAACTAAAGATTACACATTCCACTCGAAAACCTCAGTGAGAATGTATTGCTCTTTTAAATGCTAACTGATCTTTACATACCTTTCTTGTGTCCCTATTTATTCTGTTTCCCATGGCTGCTATTCTGAATCGGGGTCGCTATTATAAGGCCGTGCTATTCCACGGGTCATTATAGCCCGATCTGCTATTCTCAATCGAGGTGGACTATAAATTAACCAGTTCTGAGTCGTAATAATCAAGCCCGCCCCTTCCGGTATGAGAACCGTAAAGATCAGAAAACAAAAATTCCGGCAGCCAATGCCAAGCCTGTTTACATTATTATGGGACAGTTTGGGACAGATTAACGGATAACTTTACGCTTTTCGCAATGGCCAGTGAACAGCTGATATTAATGTATTAAATTATACATGTATAATTTATTTCCCTGCTTGAAAAATTCGCGTATTCATCCAGCTTAATGTATATTTCGAGCAAACAAGTATCTCTCCTGCTTACATTTGCATATGAAACTGCCAAACTCGTCGTAAAATTGTTTGTGCCTGTAGTTTATTAAAGTCTTTTTAGCTATAAATACGAAATATGAACTTTTCGTAGCTATTTTACGTCAAAAAAGCATGCCAGAGAATAGGTCTCACGTTGAAAATGTATTCATTATTGATATTCGGCGTTTATTAATAGGTATATAAATAATAGTTTATTAATGATGAATTCGTAATTCTCCGCTCTGGAGTAAGCAACAACATTCATTATATTCATCCTATCATCACAAATCTGAAGCGGTAGAACTTATATTATTAATTTATCATCTTCAGAGACATTGGATGGTATTGGTGAACAATGAATATGTTTTGCTACGGAGGCCGGGGTACTCGTACGAAAACCGTATTTATCATCATAAAAGATCAATACTTTCATAACTATACAATTTGCACATTGATAGAATGGAAATTCTTAGGGTAGGCAAATAGGGTAGGCTGCTCACGTTCAGCAATAAGTGGTTTCTATACAGGTAGCTCCCTTGGTTATTTCATCAAAGATATAGCATTAATTTCTTAGCTAAACCAAACTCTACAGCGATAGATAACGTATGAGTGGATAGTGTTCCTGGGTCGTTTTCTCACTTCTGACAGCATACTCAGTTTTCATGAAATTACTATTGTTTGTTTACAATATAAGCGAAATAAAAATCGTTTAGACACAAAGGTAACTATAGTTATTAATATACTAATTACAATTAAGGAGACCCCATGGAGACGTTGTAAATAAACAATAAAATGGATAGGATTATTGTCAGCAGGATATTTATTGCTTCATCGGGCAAGTAAATAATTAATCAAAGGTACTATAAACTGTAAATATGTTCACATTAATAAACTGCCTTTGCTATAAGGTATATGGCACACCACACTTTCGGCGTCTACTATTATGATCTATGAAGATGATTATTATGATCTATGATCTATTAAGAGTATTTACGCATGCAAGCCAGGATTTCTCTCGCCGCAAGTTTTAATCAAGCCAGTTTACTACAAATATTGTCACTTCCTTCGACACACGGAAATGATTAATAAATCTCTCACCCATCACTTCAATTGGATTCATGCTATCCAGCTGTTATTATTGTCGTTTATAACACTTATAAATCGTGGTCGGTTTATAGAGGGGCATGAGATGGAAGTCCGTGGGCCTCCGGTAACTTTATAAATAACACTTTCCAGTAATTCTTAACAAGATTTAATGCTTCCCAAATTAAATGAACATATCTAACATTTTCCGATACAACAACCACAGAAACTAAAACAGGCACCACCAGCGACAGCGAAGTCAATAGTAACACAACAGTCCACTGATTCCACAATAACAGAAACATATATGTCACACTTTCTCTAATCGTAGCCTACCCCGGGCTTCTACATATGCATTAAAAACTGCCGAAACTTCAAATGCAGACGTCCAGTCATTTTAATTAGTGAACAAACGTCGAATACTCGATACCCTTCGACGTAGACATTTGAAAGTCATTCAGCATACTTATTTACGTCGCGCTACCCAGATTTTCCGGTCTTCAGAATAATATTACGACCCGGCCGGTCGCTATCTGCCGTTCAGAATAGCATATTGCGACAGCGCTATGGTTATCTGTAGAATTGCGACTTCCGGTGACTCTTCGGCATTCAGAATAGCAAATAACGACTGGGTCGTAATAATTTTGAAAATATCTACTTTTCCCGTATGACGTATAAGGCCGACACTATCTCATTTAGAATAGCAGTCCCATGTTCCGTCTGTTCTCCACCTCTGATTGGGAAGTATACTGGGTCACCGTATGGTGATATATTATGATAAAATGTCTAAAAAATATTTAAAATATATGTGATAATGTTATATTTTTCTCATACTTGAATTTTTTTACTTTTATTTTTTACCAAAAATAAAAGTGCACTTTTCAAACGAGCACTTGCGTACCAAAACGTCGCCTCCTCCGGGTGTGTGACCTACTACCGCATTCGGTCGGTTTGTGTAGCACGGTGGAAACTGGAATTTTTGTATGCGCTGTGAAGATGAAGTGTGAAGAAGGATCCATAGAAAGAGGCTCATTGAATTATCTCAAAGTCGATGAAGAGAAAGCAATAGAATATATTGATACCTCCAGATGGAGAAAAGTGACGAAAAGGGTAGAAGAAATATATATGAAGACCTATATCTGCTGAATACCCTGCAAAACACCTCGAGGTTGTGTGCCAGGGGGTGAGTTGTCACCCAACATGCACTACGTACATGGGCTTAAGTTTACTTGTACTGCCTACTTACGGAGAGATTTCTATGAATATCATGCGGGACACACATAACAAGTTCAAATGAATACTGACGCTTCATCTACAATCGAAAAATATTTCGCGATTCACCGTAAAGCGCCAGATCTGTCGTTTTCATTTGTTGTCATAATCTCACGTATCTCTCTTAAATCTCATAATCTCTTTAAATAACTAAACTTATTTTTTTTTAGCTCAAACAGAATCTGTACTTGAAGGGACAACTTTTCATCTGCTTTATCACATTATTTGCCTTTTATGTTTGATGGATTTAATGTTTCAGGAGCATGCCGATTTACATTTCAATTTTCAGTAGAAGGCCATTTCCACCTTCAGGTTCTCCAATCTTCCGCAGGTCCGAAGCGATCTCACGTTCCATGTTCCTACCCTAAATGGCTTATCGCACTTGACTTATGTACTCTCTCGAGTAGTCCCCGCCCAGGGATCCAAATTTTACCCTAGGAATATTTTACTCAAGTGGGTTCCATCCCGTCTTGAAAAAAAAAGAAACGAGTGGAGAAGCTGCGACTCCTCGGAATAATAATATGGTGGTTTCCCCTTGCCTTCCATATCGCAGTGCTACAGCCGTTAAAGTAAATTTTACCAAGCCTGTAGTGAAATGAGTGTCGCTCTACTGACCACTGTGGTCTCCGTCTTCACTCATCAAGAGGTGCTGCCTTCTCCTCCGGGTGATGGATGCATAATAGGGTAATGTCCTATTTTTTTATTGCCTTGATCAAAGTTTCATAACCCCTAGAGTAAATATTTGAAGCAGCTCGATCTAAAAATGACGTTAAGTATTTTCCTAATTAAATAAAAAGCGAAAAATATCACCGGCGCAATAACGCGACGTCCAAGGCACACTCTCCTTTTCCTGTCGCTTCGGATGTAGCACTCAATGAAAGTATATTAAGAAGTTTTGGAGGAATATTTATTCAGTTAATTTATTATTAATTATTTTTATTTATTTAATTTATAATTATTCATTCAGTTAATTCATTTCGAACAGTTATTTATTTTATTGCGCATAGTATGAACTTTTTCCGCGATGAATAGCCTCGGTTCGTGGTATCAGAAGACTACTAGTCAGGGAGCGTAGGAGGTTAGAATACAACTAGTAATACCATGTTTACCAGAGCGTAAGAACTCTTGAAATACCATTAAGTTCAGGTCTATCAATGATGAATCGAGTTTAATAGGCGATGACGATGAATCGAGTCTAATTGGGATGCTCACAACACGTCACCGTCGATATGATGACTATAGTCTGTGTACACTATATCTAGGCGTTGAGGTCATGCCGCCGAGTTGCCGGATTGTTACGGATGCTCTCTTCTTCTTTTTCTCTCGCTCAGTTTGGTGAACAATTAGCTGTCATTTTCCGGAATATAAACAAAGTTTTTCTTTATTTCCAACTGCGTATTTTTTTGGGAGTGAAGATATTTTTCGTTAGTTTCCCGTGAATTCTTTGCCAGGAATTCAAGGCGTCCTCAATCTCTTATTTATTAGAGCGTTTTCACCATGAGTTGTGCAAGTGACCGCTCACGAAACATCGGAGTGAACATACCTCACTAAAAAGTTCTACTAGAGCGAATCAAGTAAAAAAGTGTCATGCAATAACGTTATTATGGTTAAGTGATTTAGAACGAGGCACAACCTTGTCAGTGTCTGTGATGGCAATATTCGTACAAAAATTGCTAAATGTGACCTGCACTCTAGTGTGGTGTGTTCTTTCCTTTCCTTGAAGTTTTCTGTAGATTTTTTCTGTTTTCTGCATTTACGAGCAAAACGTGGAGTATTTTCGTCATTTTTACTTTCTTTACTGTCTAACTTAAGTGGTAAGTGATGTTAGAATTAGAATTTTTCGATTTCCATGCGATTCCATGCGTAAACCAGACGCATGGGCTCATAACGTGCTCATATATTTTGTCATTACCCTCTGATGAACGTCTCTTAAACGACACATAAGGTATAATAAGGGTTCGTGATGTTGATTTAATGTGGGATAAATGGTAGGAAGTGAATTTGTTGGAATTTAGCGTCAGTAAATTTAAAATTGGCCCGGTGACGTACGAATTCATGCTCGGCATGTTGACAGGCAATTCTGATATTAAAGTGCAGCTGGTGCAGCCAAAGTTACAAAGATCGTCGTCGATACAAGTCGTCGTGCACTCCATTATAAGTGAAAAAGCGTACGCTATGGTGTCTTCCGTGAGATATAAGTGCTGTTGGAAAAACATTTACCGTGTCAAGCAAATCCACATTTAATTGTGCTGTAAATGGTTCGGTGATTTTGTGGAAGCATTGCCTTTATTTTTCGAAATAAAATATAGTCAGTGTCATAAGTACTTTTTAAGCCGTGATAAGAAATGAGGTGTTCCTAAGTGGTTGATGCCCTTGATTAATAAAAATCATTGAGGATAAACGTAATTTTCTGGGGAAGAACTGTGTTGTTATGAAGTATAGACTATAGTTCAGTACAGAATTTCTGAGCTAATTAATTCAAAATTTAGAAGCAGCTTGGTGAGTGAGGGAATCATGAAAAGATGCAGATAATGCAAGGTAAAGAGAAGGATGTAGATAGACAGATAGATATTTAATGTGGTGGAGTTCCTCAAAGGAGGCCGTAAGGCACTTAGAATGTAAGTGAAACAGGATTTTTCCACGTGGTTCAACACGTTTATTTCAGTATATTTCATGATTTTTAATGTCATGGTTAAATTATGTTCAGAGGGATCAAAGCTTGAACCCAGTTTTATGTGTTTTTTCAGTGTATATTTCCTCAAGCCAGTTTTTCATTTCCAAAATAAACTCGCTGTCGCTTCTTCTCGTGCATAGCCATTTTTAAAGAGACAGCGGCTTTATTATTATAGAATATTATAAATAATATTCAGGGAAAGTGTTGAGGTTGTGATAATAAGAGCACGTAGCTGAGTACTTGGTACGAATTCCTTCAAGTTGTAAGACAATTACATTGATGTCTTCCGTTGCCATTGAAATCTTGCTCTGTAAGCCATTAAAAATGCATTGCTCTTCCATAGAGAAGAATTCCCTGCCGAACGACTTGAAGTTCCCGTAGTTCCGTAGGTTACCTGTAGTAGTAGTAGTAGGTAATTCGCTTTAACGACAGTAAATTATTCTGTACCTTGTAAGTTGGCTAAAAAACTTGGCAACGTGTGTATTTTTATCTTCTCTCATCGTTGGAAAATCGACGTGTCGTCATCAATTTTGATGGCGTCACTGCCAACTAAGGCCGCACAGACTATACGGGACTAGTTGCAGATTCTTTCCGCGAATAAATTACCGTCATTCACCTCCCTCACGATGGCCCATTTTTACACCCGAATATCTTTCGAGCTCAGCTGAGTGGCTTATAACTGTGAACGTGTCGTAACCTTAAGCCAGGATCCTAGAGTGCATTCACCTTTTCACTCAGACTACGCCACCTCATCCATCGCATCCGATTGTGACTCCAACATCACTTATGGTGATCTTCAACATCTTTTATGGTTATCCAACATCAAATATGTGCTCCGCTCCAAAATGCTGACCAGCGGAAGGTATCAGAGAAACCACAAGCCTTTAAGAAAAGCCGCGACGAGTAAACGCCGAATACGAAAATTCCCATATTTCGGAACAATTCTGCTAATGCACTCAACGATTGTGTTATTGATATTATATGTTTCATTTTCTTTGCTATTATTATTGCTCCATGGTACTGAATGAAATTGACCAGTGAATCTTTTGCCCTTGGCTGATTCTGTTTTAAATGTCATAATTTCTTCTGCCAGTTTGTGAAACTCCGAGATTTGTGAAGGAAGTGCTGTGATTAATTGGAGAACTTATTGCTACGCCTGATTCATCGTCACTGCCCACTGATATATATTCTGGTTCCTTTGCGTTGAGATACAGACCATACACATCAAATAGCTCTTTCGAAGATCCAAGCATGTCTACGAGTACATAATACCCTGTGAGCCACCGCAAGGGTGTGTGGCAGGGGGTGAAGATCACTAAACATGCAATACTGACGTACAACTAAGAGCTACAATGCCTCATAAGCTTCATGAAAACTTGTTGATTAATAGTCTCTCGTGCATGTATTTGGCATCAAATCGGTATCAAGATATTATAATCTGTTCGTCCTCAAATAACAGGGGATAGAGTTTCGAGTCCGATAGGTAATCCTATTCCTTGGCATTTCCTTTCCCGTATTGATATAGCTTCTGCTAAATAGAGATAAAAGTAACTATACTACTGCTATGAACTTATTGTGTTTTAAATAAATTGTGTGAAAAATACAGTTACTTCATTCCGTGGTCATGTGAATTTTCAAAAAGTCGAGCCAAGACGAAAGAGTTCTTCTAGATAGATTCAAAATATTAAGAAAGCTAATGAACAACGTTGAATAAGACTTTTTGATTCTGGAAAATTTTCTGATATTATACTTCTCCAATTTTTATATGTCGCAGTACATAGATTTATCTGATTTTATGTAGGCATTGCTAGTTGTCAGTATGACAAGTTATGATTATCTTCAACGTTTTGTTTTGTTATTTGTTTTGAATGCTTGATTATGCGGAATGTATTACACGCAGTTAAAAGGGAAATTCTATCCAAGTACTTAGAGGAGAACCAAAAAGCATTTTGGTCTTATGTCAGAGAATCACAAGGGAAGGGACCAAGAGTAGAATCACTGAAGAACATATAGCTAGTGACAGTTTGGCTAACTGCGTCGATAAAGCCAACATATTAAACCGATTTGTTCATAGCGTTTACACTAAACATAACTGCGAATCAATCGTGACAACGCGAACACCAACCAAAATAATGGGCGACGTAATCATTTCAGAAACAGGGATCACAAAACTTCTCAAAAACATTGATCGTAAGACTAACAAGTCTCCTGGCCGGGAAGAAATACCTGCCAGAATACTTAAACAGATCGCGGAAGACATGGCACCTTACCTAGACACAGTTTTTATTAAGTTGATGACTTAAGGTTTACTACCTTGCGCCTCGAAATTAGTCCACATCACAACCATCTACAAAGGGGGCAACAAGGAAAAACCAGAAATATAGTGACCGATTTCATTGACCTACATCTATTTCAGAATCCTTGAACACATCAGTTATTAACGTAATGTCCTTCCTAGATGAATATGCTCTATTGAGCTCAAGTCAAAACAGTTTTAGAAAGAGTAGATCATGTGAAACACAGTTGGGTCTTTTCATACATGGCGTTTTAAAATCGAGAAAAAGTAGTATACGAGTGGAAGCAGTATTCTTAGATTTTAAAAAAGCGTTTGACAAAGTCCCACACAAACAACTTGTACACAAACCCGTATGCTATGGAACCAATGAGATAGCGATAATCTGGGTAAGGGACTTCATGTCAAACGGGAAGCAAAAAGTAGTTATCGATGGGTTTAGCTCGACAGAAGTGGATGTGACATCCAGCGCGCTACAGGGAAATGTAAAGGGACCCCTCCTCTTCCTAATATACATAATTGACATACACTCCAACATAAACAGCTACAGCAAATTATTTGCTAAAGACTCAGTAGCATGCAGAGAAATAAATAATCATGAAATTTTGATATCACCAGCTCGCGACTCAATCAAGATTTCGGAGTGGTGCAAGAAATGGTGACTAGAAGTATCTTTTAAAAATTGTTCAGTAATGAACTTTCGGGGCAAACAGTTGGAAAAATATGGCACTAAACATGAAATGGATGGGATTGAATTAAGTACTTCAGAACATGTTATATATCTGGGAGCCACACTAACCATCAAACTCACCTACCGAACACACAAGCGTAAAAACAATTTGTGGCTCCACCTTAAAGAAACTGGGATTCAGTAGATGGTCGCGGGAAAATTAAGGAGCGGTATTACTTCACGATAGTTAGGCCAAAAGTGGAATACTCCCTAGGTATTTGGGCCCAATGGGAAAAGGGATCTGAAACTGTTAGATGATATTAGTAGGTTAGTAGGTAGATTAGTGAAAAATTGCTATGATATGGGGGCAAGAATAGCTTTATTGCTGGAGACATTGGGATGGGAGAATCTTCAAACACAAAGAATTCAAACCAGACTTAGGCTATTACATAAGTACAGGGCCGATGAGTTCACTTCCGACACCGGGAGATTTACACTTAGATAGGACAGAAAGTGTATGATATACTTTCTATACTATATATATACAAATACACTGTACCACAGATGTTCAAATGTTCGTTCTTTCGTGATATTCATAGAAATCTCTCCTTAGATAGTCTAATTAAAGTTAAGTACGTATCACGTACGTTGTGCATGTTTGGTGACAACTCACCACCTGCCACACACCCCCAAGGAGGCTTGCACGGTTCATTAGATATAGATAGATTCTAGAAATGTAAACCAACGTCATTTCGTCTGTAACGGTTCGAATGGTGGTGTGGGGAGCTATTTCGGGCCTAATACGTCACATTTCAATGGAATACTTCTCAATATGTAATCAAATGCTGATTTGAAGATTACCCATCCATTTATTTGAATTGTCAAACCTTTTATTTGGGAGTTCCTGTATCAATACTTATGGAGACGACTCACTCCAAGTGAAAAATCATAGTGTGTAATTACGTAACGACTGAGTCAACACTTTACTGCCTTCATTCTTTGAGGTTGGTCAATTGCTAGGCCATCGGAAAAAAATATCTATGTGGCGCAAACTGCAAACGGGGCCAGGGCGAGTCATATGTCATGAGAAGGCACTCATCGTGAGTAGTTCCGTAACTTTATTCTTATATCAGATTCTTTGGGATTTTTCTCAAAATATCTGTAAATAGACTTATCATCAATATGTGGACTTATCATCAACATGTCTTCAGATCAGGGAAAGAGCGTTTGAATGTCAGATTTGCTCATGGTTATTGAATGTGACCTTTATTCTATCATGAAAATATTTATAGTTTACTGTTCCGATTGATCGCACTTCCTGTAACCTTAGGCTTAACACAGTCGTAATGACATTATTTCTTGGCTGGTGATCATTCCGGTAACAATTCTTACTTTATTGGTTTGACTTCCTTATCGTATTTCGTGATATTCAATATTATATTTCCGATAATATTATGTAAGCAACTTTAAATTTTTCATCGAGTTTCTCGTTTTTCTCATGGGGATAGGTTGGCTGGTAAATACGTTCTGCCTAGATCGTGGTTGAAGCATGGAAACGTTGCTGCGGTTTCTGAATTTTGACTTAGAATACGTAGTCCAACCTTTCAGGCCAGCAGTAGACCCCTCGGCAAGAAAAGAGAGCCTTACGTTTTCATGTAATGTTTGAAAATGTAATATCTTCTAAATGACCTAACATGCACTGTTACACCTTGTAAATTTTGACGAAGAAAAGAAAAAACCGTTATAACTTGCATAACATAAGCACACTATGTCATCAGCCAGCGCAGGCCAAGTGGGGGACGAAATATAATTCACTGACTTCGTCTACATTCCTGTGACAATATTTTTGCTACTCTGCGCCGACTTATTCAATTGAAATAAACCCAAACGATAAGAAAAGGAGAATAACTCTCGAAACCGCTCGCCGCACGTTAAATTAGTACATATATCTCTGGACTCCGATTTGATGGTACGTTGAGTGATGTGTCGTTGAAATTCACTCATGGAGTAGGTATGTACTATGTAGGTATATGATGTACGATAGAAGCAGCGATATTGTTCAAGGACTGAATAAGCGTATGTAAAGTTGCAAAAATTGTGTTTAGACCATAAGTTGAACATATATGGATGCCAATCGTGTTAAAAGTATCTCTTGCAAACGCATACGGGTAGAGAAGCAGATAGCAAATCCAACAACTAAATGTGTATTTGTTCATTTTCGTTCACCGTGCATTACTAAAACTACGGATTCTACGCGCTTCAAGTCTCGCGTACTTGTTCAGTAAATGAGGATCGTTTTAGTGTTACTAATATTTAATACGCCCAAAAGACCGGAAGCTATAACTTGTTAGGGCATTTATCTACACTTCTTATTCTTCTACACGCTACTCATTTTCGTGATTAGAACCTCCATCCCCAAAGATCGCACTCTCGTTTCAATTATTACATTAAACCCCCACTTGGACGTTGATAAAATGTACTTTCTTCAGTCGTTTTCCAGAACATACGTGATTTACTCGTTATAAGGGTTCTTTCAATCGAGAAATACTTGACAGTCTTCGTCAAAATTCTTGTGACGCTGTTTTTGCCTCTCTGCGCCGACTTATAAAGTTGAAATAAGCACTAATAATCAGAAAAGGTGAATACATTTTCTCTCCGCCGATGCTTTTATTTGTAATCAAAATAAATACATACTTATGTTGTTCATAAAGCTGTGACTCATAAATGTTTATGACACTCCGGAGAACGAAAACATTTCATTTCATTTTTGTTCATTTAAGCCTGGAGTTAAGCAAAATGATTGAAAAACACCGTGCCTGTGGTAGCCAAGGTAATTACGTACTTTGCGGATATTGCTTCGATAACTCAACCAATGGGTCCTTTCGTTACGGTAATCAGATACTGAAGCATTTTTAGATATTGCCCTATCGATGAAATCGAAGAAATGCTTCTACATCTACACGATACCCTGCAAGCCACCGCGAGGGTGTGTGGCAGGGGGTAAATAAATGAGGTATAAATCTACTGTCTATTTAGTACTATTGTGAATATGAGGTTAGTAGCGTGGTCCGTTGTCTACTCCGCTACCGTAGTGAAAGTATGCCCGAGCCATGGCCCCCTTCAAAACGTTATACAGGGGGCATTGCCCGTGCCCAACAGTGGAGACGTTTAGTGTCACAGAAAGTGTTCCAATCGTTGCATACTTTCATGTTGCACACACAAACCACATGGTTGTAGAGTAAATGTACGTGCATGCCTGCACTACCATATTACTGCATGCACATACAGGTATATTCTTTGAGTTTGACCTTCAGGTAAGGTGTTAATACTACCATCCCAGCTCAAGAAGTCGAACAAGTGGTGTTTGAGAATTTTTCCCAGCAACACACACATTGCATTAACTGCTATGGAATCGTCGCCCATACAGTCCTTATTACGTCATTTCCTCCAAGGCATTCGAGTGTATTCTCTGTCATTCGCGGTGAAGGTATTCAAGGAACGTTTACAAAGTTAGTGAGTTAGTTATTCAGGGAAGGCGAGCGACAGCTGAGGTCATTTGCGCCATATAGGATAGGGGGGGTAATTAGGTAATGGTAGGAACATTTCAGGTAATGGACGAAGGGTAGAGAGAAACCCAGCGTCAGCATTAGCCTACTCTTGACGATAGGCGCCAAGGGGACCACGGCTTAACGTCCCATCCGACGGACGGAGTACTGAATTTGAAATGCCCTCCACTAGGCTCTCCTGGGACCTTGGGGTGGGGAAAGTGGGGACCGGTTTGCCAATGAAAAATCCACCGCTGCCAGGAATCGAACCCGCGGGCCCTCTGGATGGGAGGCCAGTACCCTAGCCATCACACCAACCCGGAAGAAAGAAGAAAGATTAGAAGAACTCGGAATGGGGATCGCTATCACACTGTAGGTTAAAATTTAGATTGAATCTGTGAAGGAAATTTGGGGCCATTCTGTTCGCCGATGGCCGAAAGAAAACTACAACAGAAAAACTCATCGAATGTAGAGCAAGTGCAAAGATGATTTTGCGTAATTCTTTACACATATTTAAAAGAGAAACGCTGTAAAATTACGTAGAAGAGAACCCAAAAGCATTCTGTTCTAATGGCGGAGAATTACAAGTGTTTAGCGATTAATATCTAGTATAATCTTTCATGGGTGTTTGCAAGTCTGTTTCCGCACTAATAGGCGCTTCAGACCGGGAGGAAAGGTATAAGGATAGGAATGGAATGGATGGAATCTTTGAAGAGCGGAGACGGCGAGATTGTTACAAGCAGCGCGGATAAATTAAAAGTGTAAAATAAAATATTTCCACGGCGTTTACACTAAAAATAACTGCGAATCTAACGAAGGCGACGCGAACGAAATAATGAGCGACATTTGATATCGATATCTAGCCCTTTGAGTGCCACCGATTTTTAGGTGGGTATTCCCAGAAGTGCCACGGGTATTTTGCTAATATTGTAGGTCTTTATTAAAAAAATAATTATTTGTTTATTTGTTGCTATTTTTACATTATTTCTTCTGCATTTGAAAGTGAATACTTTCTTCCAAATTAATAAGAAAAAAAATCGGCCGATTTTCCCAATTACACGCAATTGTTATAGTTTAATTTGGAATTTAAGATTTGAATTATTTTATTTCTCAATTTTGACCAATAAATCGAGAAATAATATCAACTTTAAAGAAATAAACCATTGATAAATATAAAAGATTATTATTTTTCTAGGAATTGATCCTATAATATCCAAGGAATTTGCACGAATTATCAATATATATTCGATGGAGTAACACAATGCAAATTGCATAAAATTCAGGGGAAATTATCAAATTTATTGGAGGTATATAATGTGAATATTTTTGCAGACAAGAGAATATTTGGATGTGAAAACGTTGCGAAACATGGTATCTGAATAATAATAACAAGAATTTAAGTCTGTTATTGCTTAAAAAATGATAACAATTGCATAACAAATTTATGAAAATATATACTCATTCTTAGAAAACGATGACAACATTACAAACCCTATTCCAAATCAAATAACTAATTTTCATATTATTCATAAATATGATGAGACACACAAATTCCATGTAGAGCTCATTCACATTTCATGCAGTTCTAGATCTATGGACATGGCCACGTCCTTTCGTACTGCATACAGCACACACTTTTCCCTCCGCCCTGAAAGTTTCCTTATCGCATATATTCCTCGCGATACTGTCCTAGGAGTTGACTGACTGGGATTATTCCATCTAAGTAACCATTCACTCACAATGCTATCTATTATTTCTGAAAAAACTGCACTCTTGATATTTTTTTCAGGAATGTTTGATTTTGTAAGCAATATAAGCATTTAGCAACATTTTAGAAATTACATTGCAAACCATTTTCTTCCAGTATATCAAATAATCTTCTCTCATCTAAATACACATACAACATAATATCCGAAGAATAAATTCCTCCCATGTATCATTGTACTCATTGTACTGCTCAATGATTTGTGGACTTTCCTTTGGATATTCTTGACCCTTGTGAATGATTGAATTTCTTATGGCTATCGAGTTGGTAGAAAGTAATAAAACTGGATTTTTTTGTGATTTCTTTTCTCGATACCCAAGAATAAGAAGCTCTTCACTTCTAAAACAATTTTTCTTGCCCACACAAAAGTTTTATTTGAGTAATTGAGGTACCATGGTCCAGAATGCGTTGGTAAAAAGAGGTTGAAGTACCTACAGGATTGGAGAAGATTTAGGTGGCGGAAGTTGGTTGGGACCAGGATTTTCCACGAATTCAAAATGTGGAGGAGGGAGTGAATCACAATTGTCCTGAACCTCTATGAATTCTGCAGAATGATCACGGCTTCCACTTTCACGTTCATCAGAACTGACGCTATCATTGCTATACTCAATAATTGCCGGTCTCTTCTTAGGACGGATTATAACGCTTTCATCTTAGTCTGATAACACTTCCCCTTCACTAGTGTCTCGAAGAAAATGGGCGCTGTCTTCACTTTCCACGGAGTCGTCGTCATTACTTGGAGAATTTAAGTATTCAGCTAATCTGTCATCGTCAACACCAGGTGAAAATTCATTTCTAGAAGTTGACGCCATTTATTAGGTAAAAGATTTATTTCAATTTCAAAAAGCCACTAGTGAAATTTCAATGTGTAAGCAACAACAAGAGATGCACACATTGTATTTTTTATGCACAGCATCATCTTTCAATTACTACTGCCGCATCTACTATGATAACGAGGCTGACAATCGGAGCCACATTGCTGACTCAGCACCCCAGGTGACTCAACGCACCAGCTGCGAGAGATAGCATGATAGCAGTTACGTAGTCTCTTTTCGTCTGCCTTTCGTAGCTAAAAATCAACGACATGATCGCAGTGAAACAGCAACAAATTATCTCATCAGAAGCGACATAGCAGTGATGTTTTGAAGCCTAAAGTCTTTTTGCTAAGCCATGAATCGTTCGCAAAACGAACGAGAATGCGATGTACTTCGGAGAGAATAAAATTTTTCTAAGCATATAAAAAAATAAGAACACGCCAAACATAATATCTCCGACATAAATACAAAGTTCAAAATATTAGAAGAAAGTCAATTGGTTTTAGGCTAACAAACAATGTAGTTTCCAAAGTGTCGCACCAGAAGCAGTTTCGTGAGAACCAAATGTGGCGCTCGGAAAATTCAATCCGACATACAGTTATTTAAATTACCTAAGCTGTTGAACATTTACATTAACAATCAAAATTATTGTTCCACGTAGTTATTAAAAGATCATTCTTGTATTGTGTACAATTTACAAGAGTTAAAGATTGAGAAAAACATTGTTTTAACAGGTCTCCTCATAGACGACGATATATCGTCGTTGGCACTTCTGGCACATTCTGCAAACGACGATATATCGTCGTGTGGCACTCAGAGGGCTAGTGACTACCCGGGAATCCACCTCACGGGGGTGCGCTATCGCCAAACATATGCATGGACCGCACTGAGGCTCGCGGGCTGAATTCGCACTATGTTGCCGGATACTGTTTTTTATTTCACAAATATCCTTCCACCATTCCACCATCTGCATAACCTTTAGGATTTTCAAAGAAAAATTAAACTGGGCGTTTTTTGAGAAATTGGAAATGTTTGAGCCTCTGTATCTAAGTAACGGGTAATACATATAACAAAATACCTACCATTCCATATTTATCAATCACGTTCCTGCGTACGTGCGAAGAATCAATTCTCTATCTTGAAAAAAACAATCATGGTCTTATGTGGATTTTTCGATTTCAGACCACTGTGCTCCGGCATAGGTACTGTAATTTCCCCCTCGTAATTTCCCGGTGTTGTGAAAGTTTTTTTTAATGTCTTCTGGGCCTACTACCCATGTCGCTAACATCCTTATTGTTTCTCCGGTGGTGTGAACTTCACATCGAAATCAACGTATTTTAAAATAATAATTACTGCGCTGAAGTCTTACCTTTCATACCACATGTCATTCCTAACTTGCCTATCAATTCTACAAGTTGTTGTAGCATTGTAGCTATTAACTGCATGTCAGTAGTGTATGTTTGGTGATCTTCACCCAGTGCACCCTTAAGAAAATATTACCCCAGAACTATACAAAAAACTATTGTGAATTTCTTTAGTTTTTCCTTAGTGAATTGGAACAAGTTTTACCAAAACTATAGACTGAAAAACTAAAGACCAAAACCAGTTGACCCAATACCACATATAGATCAAAAACTGTGCATTGAAAACTATATGAACAAAAAACTGTAGACCTTGATTGATTGACTATGAACTGAACCTTATTATAGAGTTAACTGGTGGTAACAAAGAAAAAGGAAGTGTAACTAAGGAGTGAATTATAAAGCACCCCTTCATGTTAAGGAATATAATTTAAACACTACCAAGGCTGTAGGAAAACTAAAAATGCTCAACTAACTAGATTTATAGTAAACTATTGTAAGCTAAAAGGCAAGAGTTACTAAGGAGTGTTTACTGAATGATCCTTCAGTTTAAGGAACAGAAACTGAACACAATCTCTGCTATGAGAAAAGTAAAGAATCTCGACTCAACAGATTTATAGTTAACTGGTGGAAACTAAAAGGCAAGAGTAACTAGGAAATGATTACTAAAGGACCCTTTAGTTTAATGAGCAAAAACTAAACACAACCTATGCTACAAGAAAACTAAAGAATGTCAACTAAACAGCTCTTTAGTTTTTGGACCTCTGACTAAACAGTCTGTACAGTATTTGGAAAACTAAAGGTGCACACCTTTAGTTACTAAAGAACTTCTTTAGTAACTAAAGACTCTGCACAGTAATTTTTTCTAAGGGCACTCACTGGTGGCTCGTAGGGTATTGCGTAGATGTAGATTTCTCATGCACCCCAGCAGTCGATTTCTGCGCTTTCGATTACCGAATGACCGTATATTAGCTTTCTCATTTACGGAATAGTAAGTAGCGAGTTGTCGCGATTTGGAGACGATGCGATTACGAAGTGTCCGTTTACGAGAAGTCAGTTACGAGATATCGGTTACGAAATTCCTGTTACGGTTTGAGATGATACCTTGATGTTTTACTCAGTTTAGCGTTGTTCATCGTTTGTTTTAAAGTGTGTGTACTTTTGTATCATTTACTTACATTGTTCATTTCCATCATCATTCATGTTTCTCTATTTGTTTCGTTATTTTTGTATTTCTGACGAAGAAAACTGATTCACTTTAATACGATGCGACTTGCATATTTTTTAATGTGTGCGTTCCTACGCCAGGAACTTTGTCAACATTTGATAGTTGTGTGGTTTCAGCATTCAGTAGAAGATCAATAATCCGGAATGTGCGGGATCTGATTTGTTCCGAAAGTACAAGATTTCTGAAATTTAGATCACTTTCCTTTTAGTGGGCAGTAAGTATCTGTGAAAAAGCCGCAATAATTCATCGTATAAGATGGTGAATAATGTGAAAAACAAACATATTACCATACAAATTCAAATTTATTTAACGCTGAAAATCATCATCACAGTCAACAGTCCTGAGATTAGTTTGACACAGCTCTCCACTCGATTCTCCTACCAGCTAATCTCTTGATATTTACGTATTTCTTCTCTTTCACATCTTTCATCACTTGTTCTATATCATACGAGGCCCTCCTTTGCCATTCTTCCCGTTCACTTTTCGTCCAACTTTTCGTTCGTCAGGCAATAATGCCTCATGACGTGGCCGATAAGTTTTCCCATCTTCTTCGTGGAGTAAGCAGAAGACTTCACTTTTCTTCCACTCTTCTTATGACTTCCTCGTTACTTAGTCGGTCGATCCATTTGTTGCTAATCATTCTTCAGCACCACCACATTTCGTATTCTTCCGAACTTTTCTTCTTCTCCGCTGCTGTCATCGTCCATGCCTCACTACCATAAAGAAACATGTTCCAGATATGTGCTGATGAATCGTTCCTTGAATTTCCTTACTTAACGTGAAACTTTTAATTATAAAATGTAATATACTACCTATGAATAAAATTTAATAAGATTTTTATTCATGAGGGAATATCGAGAAGAAGAAAATTATGGAATTCATATGAGTTTACCCGAAAATGGAAAAAATTAGCACTTCGCAATATAATCTGACATGAAAATCTATCTTTCGCATGCCTCTATGTCCCAACTCGCCCACAAAATAAACTTTTGTGCCCTAAAATTCATTCTTTAATCGGCCTGGTCCTTTGAACTGAGGGTATGTACTACGTTTTCTCGCATCCAATTTTACGCTGTAATGTCCCTACTTTCAACATATGCAGTAGCGAGCCGGAGCACAGTGGGCTCAAATCGAAATTTGCCGACAAAATTCCAAAATTGCTTTTTTTGAGATAACGTCTTGAAACTTGGCGCATATACACACAAATGATTGGCAATTATGTAATGGTAAGTTATATCTCATAGGTATTACTCATTACTTAGATACAGAGGCTCAAACACGACCAATTTTCCAAAAAAGCGCCCGCTCTCATTTTTCTTCGAAAATCTTAAAAGTTGAGTAGATATAGGAGTAATGGACGGATTTTTACAGAATAAAAACATTACCATTTGTGAACAGGGTACTTTTCTTATACCATGCATAATTTTCAGACAATTTTGCCTATATTTCAGTGCTATTACGTCACAAAATGGCGGACCCTTTTTTTAGACAAATTCTTACATAAAGCAGACCATAAAATCCTTATTCGGAAAATGGCCTCTGAGATACTTCCTCAGAGTAAAAATTGAAGATATTTATAGATTATTTCGTAAAAATATTTGAAAAAGTTTGCGAAGCCGAGAATAAACTCGATTTTTCGATAGCGCGTCGCGGCCCGGCTCCGCGCAGCGGGACCTGGAAATACCGAGACTCGTTGGATTGTTCAAGTAGTGTGGACATTAACTCCTCGAATTCAACTTTTTCAGGCTATGCATGTTGTCACCGATTTCAAAAGATTCTAAACTGAAGATTTTGCGAGGAATTTGGATCGAGAGAATGGTTCAGTGCTCGTGTATGTAACTGCGGTAAATTTGTTTTTCTTTGGATTATTTTCGGGATCATGCTGCAAATGAAATCATGCGCTAGAAATAACAATGTAAGATACTCTCCTAAAAATAACTTGGAACTGATAATGTATAAAAATTAATATTTAATTTTTAGGAATTACCTAAAGGGAATCCATTTCACCATACCATTCTTTATGGCTTCTTGCGATGAAATTCAAGCTTGAGTCTAAAATCAGCATGATTTCATGAGTTTTTACAAAACGCTCTGTTGTGCGCAATACCATCTCTCTGAATTGAGTGACATACTGGATCATTATGTTTGAGTGAATGATTAATTTAAACTTGAGACCCCAGTGGTTTTGCATTTTTATTTCTCAATACTGATCACACAATGTATAACGTCAAATTATAATTCTCTCGACGGAAAGTAAAGGAATATAGATGAAAACACAATTAAATTCATCGATAATATATTGAATAAAACTGGAAAATTGATGTTGTCTTCCAACGAATTTGCTGTGCCAACTCTTACGCGGAATATGGTTAAAAATGAAAAAGTATTTCGAAAAGAGGGTGGTAATATACAGGAATATATTAAATTACTTTTAATGTTGTCAGTATCATCAAAAATTGATTACTTTTAAAGATCAATAATAGGTAAAGATATACATAAATGAGATGCCATTACTTTTAAGATACTGAAAAGAACACAAATATAATTTTCCCAAATGATTTTTAACCCTCAGAGCATCCTTGGTTTTAACTCACCGAGTCATCTTCAGATAGTTGACAAATTTCTGAAAGCACACACCATGTTCATATTGAGGAATGGTTAAGAGGGCAAAGAAACAGTTATAGTTAACAGTTTAGTTTGGAGTTGTTTTCACGTGTACCCACGCACTCCGTGAGATACAGATGAGGGTGAGAGGAGGTTTGTTTGAGGCAATCAACAGAAAAACCCAAGCAGGGAATACCCGGAGAATATGAAAGGAGGGTGAAGGGTCGGCAGAGGAAGTTTGGTCGGCGGTGTTCTATTGAGGGATTAGCAAGGGTGGGTAAGGGAGCGGTTAAGGAAAGGGTGGTGAGTAGCGAGCTCCTGACAATGCGATCGCCTTTTCACTATCCTTTCCTTAACCACTCCCATCCCCGCGAATACGTCACTACAACACCGTTGACCCAACTTCCTTCGCCGATTGCTCGTTTCAAGCGAAATTCTTAGTCCTTGTGTAGGCTTCCGCGGGTTGTGTTACTTGAAGATGCTGGTCTTTCGGGATTCCCTCCGCGTTGGTCCATAGTTCCTGGGACGACAGTTTCGCCGGCGTTGCAGTCGGCTTCTTCAGGTCAGTGAAGTCCTGAAGAAGCCGACTGCAACGCCGGCGAAACCGTCGTCCCAGGAACTATGGACGAACGCGGAGGGAATCCCGAAAGACCAGCATCTTCATAATTCTTAGTCCTCGGACGAATCTTAATCATCATCTCTGTTTGATTCTATTCCTTCTTATCCGTCTTCTATTAGTAATAGTTCCCGTAATTCTTTTGGAATCCTCCTATGAGTCTTCGATCTCAAAGGTATGGTGGAGGAAAGCAATGGATCGGGCGTGATCAGAAGTCTTTTATTAGGTCCTCATTGGTTGCCTTCCTGGAGTGTTCCCGCGTGAATCTGTCTCGGAATTTCCTTGCGTCCTTATTGCGAGCCTCCATAGCCTCTTCGGATAGCTGACCTAAGGGAAGAATTGCCCCTGTCGAAATTTCCGCGCGATGTATGAGTACTTTATGGACCGTGGTCGGCAGTAGTACCAGGGATGGAGCTCAACGTACAATTCGGCCGTACTCAGGCGGTACAGTGAAAAAGCTGGTCGTTCAGTGGTAGGCCACTTGAAATTGCCTTCAGAATGATTGAAATTTTTTTATAAGTACATACTCAACTCCTGAAATGAAAATATAAGAAAACATGAATTAGCCTCGATAACGGAAGTATAATACCAGGGTGTCCACTGACCGGGAAAACCTGGAAAATCGGGAATTATTCGTGAATTTTCAATGCAGGGAATTGTTCGTGGATTATTCGTGATTTTCTGGTCTGAGCCGGGAATTTTAGAAATTCTTAATTCAAGACAAAAAATCCTTATTTTATAAATAGGATAAATAAAGATGACTTTAAGATATGGATTTTCCGTTGATATGAATGAATAAATAAACGACGGAAAAGTAGTTAGGCTCAATGTATCGTCAGCGCTGTGTGGATCGGAGACGTTCAACTGTTCGACTGTCGAACGGATGCCTTCAGCGTCACGTCAAGTGCCCTTTGTTTTCATTCATTGCACATCGGACTAAGCCCATGATACGCAAACATATGCCTAACCTGTAGTGATGGCCGGATCGGATCCGTCGGATCCAAAGATCCACATATCTTTCATTTTACTCGGTTACGGATTCGGATCCAAAGACACGGTATAAAATCGGATCCGGATCGTAGATTTTAAATTTTCGCGGCTTAGCGATCGAAGTGCCCCGTGAATGGAATGAAGGTGCGGTAGATATTGACAAGAAGAGGATGTGTAACTCAGGTCACGAAATTAGATGAAAATGTTCCCGTGCAACTAGAAGCAAAAAAAAGAAATATGACTTTTCTCCATTACCCCGGTATCGCGGGAAAATCACGTAGGAATTCACGCGGGTTGCCTACATTCGCCGGGATCAGGCGGACAACAAGAGCTAGTTTACTGTGCGAAGTTCGATCCGTATCGCAGTTTAATTTTTCTTTCAGTCATTGCATCGAAAATGTTATCATCTTCAATTTCAAACCATTACATCTGAATACTCACTTTATAATACTTTTGTTGTTTAAATTAGATTTACAAATGTACCATTAATAAATTAAGGATGGTCGGGTTGGATCCACGTTCATTCATTTCATTCGCTACTGAAATCATATCCGAAGACAGTAGAAATTCGGATCCGGATCGGAGATTTTTAATTTCTCGGCTTAGTGATCGATGCGCCCCGCGAATGGAATGTATGTACGTATGTTAGATACTGACAAGGAGAGGTTGAACTTGGTCACGAAATGAGAAGATTTTTTCCGTGCCACAAAAACAAAATAAAAAAATACTCGTCGTGACTTTTTTCTACATAGGCCCGAGATGCGCGAGGAAAAGAAATTAAGCCGGTGTAATGCGGGTTGCCTACATTTGCCAGATTCCCGTGAACCTATGATAGCGTAGTTGTTAAAAATGAGGACTAGTGTACTGCAGGTCGCGAGTTCGATCCTTAACACTGCCTAGGAATACAGGCTATGCTGTATTCCTAGAATTAATACAGTGTATTTTTGAGTGACGCATTTGTAAATGTAGGTAGTTTAAACGATAAAAGTACAAAAAAGTCAGTATCCACACAAAAAGGTTGGAAATGAAGCATGATAAACTTTTTGATTCGATGGCTGAAAGAAAAATTTTAAACAGGGATAAGAATCGAACTTCATTACCTGCAGTCCACTACCCCACTCTGCTATTGTCGGCTTACCTGATTTAGGAGAATACATTCTCCCCACATGTCATTCTACTTTTTTCTTGCAAACCCGGGCCAATTTGGAGAGAAAATCCGAGACTTTTTTTAAATTTTGTTTATAGTAGCTTGAAGAAAGGCTAAGAGTTACACAACCTCTTCTTAGGAGTAGAAAATTCTCAAATTTCATTTCAAAGGTTATTGTAAATAAGACATTGCAAAATTACCAGTTTAGCAGCTTGAAATATTCTATAATAATTTTTTCGTCTTAAAAATGGAATTCCAGGATATTCCATAAATGGCATTATCTTGGCCGCATTAAATTTTTTTTGTTTCTAAAAATGGATTTGAAAGCATTCAAGGATTTGATTAATAATTGGAAAATGATTCCTTTATTAATGAAAATGAACTTATAATGTTTCTTTTAACTGCACATTTTATGTGATCGGATACTTTACTGTAAGTACTATGTAAGTTGGCTTTCTGGTAGGCTTTGCAATATATTTTTTACAAACTTTTCTATAATTTTTTGAGAAATCTAATTGCTGATGTTTGTTAGATATATTCTGGATGCGCTTACTTGAATAAGGATTTTTATTACATTACTTTTTGTTAGAAAAAGATGGTGTAGGATACTAAAGACTGTTCTGATTTCACTTTTTTCTATATAGTCTACCGGTACAAAAATGTTACATTCTGATTCTGAGTGAACAGAAAATTGAGGCTTTTAGACTTAAAATAGAAAAGCATGGCAAAAAATATTAACGTAGAAAATCATCATTCCAAGAACAGTGGTTGAATGCTGAAGACTTGCCAAAGCCAATGGGTTCTTTAAGTTCCTCTTGTAGAAGAATTTGTAATTTCTCATGGAAATGCTAATTTAGGAAGAGGGTGTTCAATCAAAAAGTAGTTTATCTTTCCCAACCAACAAAGAGAGTCTCTTACTACCAATAAAACTACATATTTAATTACTTTAATTTATCAATTATTTCTTATTTAATTACTTTATCTATATTATGCTATGGGTTGAACTACAAAAAATCCATATTCTACATAGAACTTGAAAAATATCACTTTTGACTCGTACAAGAACTGCGATATATTAGCCTGGAAATTTTTATAAATTTAGCCTTGAAAACCTTGAATTATGCTTGAATTTTATAATTTGACTTTTGTGGACACTCTGAATACTCAACAAGCTCACTGTTGATTTGTGGAGTGTAATACGTGGCATTGACCATACCACCTCTGAGCATATAAGCGGATTTACACCATTACCTGTTACATCAGCTGCCAGTTTAGGAGAAACAAAAAAACGCCTAGCTGTATTTCCATCATTCGTATTTCCTGTTCTAGGCCTGGACACATCTACGATTAAACCCATCCTTTCTCTGAAAGTCATCTGTGTTATAGCCTTTCTCTTGGACAGCTGTATTTTAAGAGAACCACGAGCCTAGAAAATAATTTAATTATAATTTAGAGAATTGCTTTTCAGAATAACTTAGATTTGAGCAATCAAAAGTTCCACCTTGAGCTTTGATGATTTCTCACCTGCCATTGCTTAAACTCCAGTCGATACGGAATATGAAAAATGCACTAAAATCGAATGTAGCAATGCAACGTCGATAAACCATAAGCATATTTGTCTACATATGCCGGCCGATTTTTCATGGCTGTTAAGTTATTCATTTCCGAGATTTTTGCTCCGCAGATGTAACACCTCATACTTTCACTCTCGTTTAATGCATTGCATACCTGGGGGTATCGTTTTTATAAGTTATTTTAAGTATTACAGCCATGTATTATTTTCATTGGAATTAAAATAGGAAGCCGTAATTATTTAAGCCTTACCTTACCGTTTATCATTGTTAGCAGTAAACTGAAGGACACTGAATAACGTCCCGAAATCCAATTTTCTAATTCGTCAATCTGCCTTTGTAAATAATTATTTTCTGCCTTGGCAATTTCCTTCGTCTCTTTGAGCCACTGAAGACGAATGGGCCGGCAAAATCTATTGGACAACGGTCACGGATTTGCCCAGATAATCTCACCTAAAACAGGGAAAGTATTTATATTGCCCGTTTGTATTATGTGAGGATAAGCCAAAGGTAAAAAAGATACGCTTGAATCTCTTACCTGAAGCGTCATTTACCAAATTAAGTGGCACTAGGGAGCTCATGAATAAAAATTCATCTGAATACTCTGCTCGTTCCCACAGTTGTTTATATTGGGCGTGGTCCGAACTTCCATTAAACCCGTACTTGCATATCAAAGTGCAATTAACTTAATTGCTGGAGTTTTGCGCTGTAGGTACGCACTACAGTACCCGTGAGACCGTGTGATTTAATAAATATTGAAGATTCACTTCGCACATGTTTTCTGTTATACTTATTCCATCGGTGTATGCCGCACTTTTTGCTTGTGACACCCTCATTTAGCTTGCATAAAGCTCGTGTCCGTGACTAAGAGCGGAGCTTCTAAGGATACTGTACCTACTGACTCTTAATCAGCCCTGTAGTGATCAATAAGGACAAAGCCTCCTCAGGTGACTCTCCGTCTGCACATCAGGACTTTTCCTCCACTTTGAAAGCACCCTCCTTGCCCTTCTAGGAGTGGTTGTTGTAACTTCTGTAAGAAGTTCAACGGCTGCAATATCTCCTTCCTCTCTTAAACTAAGAGAGACTGCCAATGCAAGGCTCAGCAGCAGAAGAAGACATTTTGATAACTTGAACTTTCCTTCTTTTAGACCTCTCAGAGGAAGCTCTAAATTCTTTTTCTGGCCTTCCCAATGTACCTGGTTGAGTAATAATTTTCAATAATTAAGGCCAAAGAATAATAATAATGTCGTTAAATGAATATATTAGGAATTTGTAGAAAAATACATACCAGTCGCCGTTGGAGTATCTGGTAAATAATGACGCACATTATCAGGCAAAATGATTGACTCATTGAGCCAATCATTATGATGCAGCAAAAATCGATCGATATTCCGGGAACACATTTCCCACTTTCTCATGTAGGGCACCAAGAAACTTATCCAAATGAATTCACAGAACTCTTTTTAGAGCGTCATCATGTGACCCTAAATCTAATCTTCGTGACAAATAATCAATCAAGTATTTTTTTGTCATTTAATGATTTTCCCTTCGTTTCCGTTACTTTTTATGGAGCTCAAGACGCGTGATATGGTGTGGAGGCATATCACCACACGTTTGAGGAAAAACCTGTGTATTGGTATAATAATTTAAGAAAATATAATAAACGAAGGATAAAAGAAAAATATGTCCACACAACTTGAACAATCCAACGGAGTCTCGGTATTTCCAGGTCCCGCTGTGCGGAGCCGGGCCGCGACGCGCTATCGAAAAATCGAGTTTATTCTCGGCTTCGCAAACTTTTTTCAAATATTTTTACGAAATAATCTATAAATATCTTTAATTTTTACTCTGAGGAAGTATCCCAGAGGCCATTTTCCGAATAAGGATTTTATGGTCTGCTTTATGTACGAATTTGTCTAAAAAAAAGGGTCCGCCATTTTGTGACGTAATAGCACTGAAATATATGCAAAATTGTCTGAAAATTATGCATGGTATAAGAAAAGTACCCTGTTCACAAATGGTAATGTTTTTATTCTGTAAAAATCCGTCCATCACTCCTATATCTGCTCTACTTGTAAGATTTTCGTAGAAAAATGAGAGCGGGCGCTTTTTTGGAAAATTGGTCGTGTTTGAGCCTCTGTATCTAAGTAATGAGTAATGCCTATGAGATATAACTTACCATTACATAATTGCCAATCATTTGTGTGTATATGCGCCAAGTTTCAAGACGTTATCTCAATGTGTTTTTAAGGAGTTTGAGATCACCTTAAAGCTAGATAGACTTGGAAGGGGTGGGAATAAATGCTTTTTTTATTAAAGACAAATACTCAAAAAGTATATGTGTACCTAGGTATTTAAGTTTTATGTTTTCTCTAATTTTGATTTTAAAAATGAAATGTTATACCTATGCACCTCAAACTGTCAGTGGTTTAATAATAATGATATAGAAATGTCAATGAACTAATGCTGAACATTTATTTTACATATCTATATGAAAAAAATTGTTATGGGATAAAATACAGTATTATATATGAAGCATTAAAATTATGCTCGTCTCCATTTCTAGTGAGCCTCCTGCATCAGCATGGCAAATAAGAGAGCATTTCGGTCTCATGCACGCCGCATACTTCGACGATTGGTGGATATAGCCATGGGCTTCCTCTTTGGACTGGTTTATCGCAAGCCAGGGGCTGTAGTGAACCCTATTGAGGATCTCCTCCTCTTAGACACAGCATCAACTGTCGCTCTCAAGATCCGGACAAAAAAGGTAATAAGATTTGGTTCTCTTCATGTTCTCATTCATTTCCCATTGTACACTCAGCATTAGTCATGTATAACACTCCTATTTGGTAGTGTTATCTTAAACTGCATGCTGGATAGTTAAACTGCAGAAGTTCAATCCTTCCCTCTCGTTCCTAGAATTACTTAACCTTTTTTCCCCACGTACACTTTGACTTGCTCAAGATCTAGTGTCTTGTGGTCAGGAGAGACAGGATTAAAGTTAAACAGGCAAACAACAGTGACCTTCTTGAAAAACAGTTTTAATGATATTCTCTGTCAAATATATGTTCATCAACATGCAAACATACAGAATTATGAGACAACATCATTTGCAAAATAGAATTTCACAAATACTAGTCCCAAAACCATTGAGCTCAATGTGATATCAAGTTCCTCATCCCAGGTAGGTAATAATCAATTGTTTAATCTATCATTAATGTCAAAATTGAGTGTTTAACCCTCTCCCTATCGAAGTTTAAATTCCTCAATTCGCTCTCCCTCCTAACTCGGCCAAAACCGGCCGGTTTTTAATCCTCTCCCTTCTAAGTCGGCCGAAACCGGCCGTCTTGCTCTGCTATACTAAGGGCCAACTTTTGAGCCTCATATGATTCTGTTTCCGCTTGAAAGTGATTATCGTCACTAATACACGCAAGTCTCTTATCCTTAGTTCCTCTGAGATGAAACAGGACCTCATAATATCTGTCACAGCAGCCACAAGATCCTGAAGACCTAATGAGTCTTTGGGATAGCATATTATCACCAGCGAAGTAATGAAAAAAGATTCTGGAGCCATTTCAGAGGAGGGATTGTTCACTGAGAGGTGATGAGCCATGGTTTCTTGAATGAATGAATGGGACACTTTGTTATGCGAGAATAGAAGATGAAAACACCACGCCTGCTATGGCTTGTTTAGGCGGCCCAGGCATCCTCTCTCTCTCCTGTAAGATAGCCGAAAGTGGGGGACCAGCATCAGCTTGCGAAGAGCCTTCTTTCGGTCCTTCCACGCTTCCACCTCTTCTAGGGAGCATTTGTTTTTCTAATAAAACGCCCATTCCTACATCACGCTCAAAGAGAACTGAGGCGTAAAAAAAGAAAAAAATCTTTTACCCCGCCGGACCCTTTCTCATTTGGTGTGAGGCGCTGAGTGACTGCTCCTTAGGTCATAAGGCCTCCAGTTCCCTTGACGTGTGAGGTCTGTTCAAGGGAGCATCTAGGGGAGATAGAGAGGCTCAAATGATACACTGTAAAGAAACAGACCCGAGTTGACTCTAGAAATGCATGATGTTTTAATCTCCTAAAGCTGTGTGACCCCGAGGATTTGTCATCACTAAGCATGCGTTTTCCTTATCTGGTGTTCGTGGAAAATGAGGAATAGTTTCAGAGGAAGGAACTCCTTCCAAATGCCCCTCAGTTCTGACCATGGCTTATTTGAGTGCAGATGATATAGCGAGAGAAGTGGACAGAGATGATTCTCTAAGTGATACTGAGTGTTCAAGCTCTTCAGACGAAGCGGAGGAAATGCTTGAACGTGCCAGTTTTGGTGATAGTGATATAGAAGATGATGATACTCCCAGTGTCAGTGATGGGACAGGTGATAATGCACTCCACCCTAAATGGGAATATTCATCACATTTTGAAGTTCCACGTGCTTTTGTTGGAGGAAGGTGGCCAAGGCACGACTTACCCATAGGCTCGAATGAATTAGATTATTTGAAATGTATGTTAGGAGGTGAAGATTTCTTTCACAGAATAGTAGAAAATGTTAATAAATATGCAGAATATCGCCAACGACGGGCAGAAAAAAAATAGACATTGGGTTGACGTTACTAACGAGGAAACTAGGGTGTATTTGGGTGTCTTAGTATATATGGGGGTGTTTGATCTGCCAGAAAGTGAAGACCACTGGAGAAGTAAGAAAATAGACTGTCCCCTGATTCGACAATCCATGACTCACAACAGGTTTACATCCATAACAAAGTATTTTCATGTCAGTGATATCACAAAAGAGAATAATGAAAGTGATGCTGGTTTTGATATCCTTCAAAAGGTGAGACCAATACTAGACGTTTTCGATACGTTCAATACAAAATACCAGCCAGGTCGTGAGTTAGCTGTAGATGAAGCGATGGTGGCATTTAAAGGACACCACTACATAAAACAGTATGTTAAATGAAAGCCAACAAAATGGGATTTTAAAATTTGGATATTGGCGAGTCTGAGCAGTTATGTTTTTAGAAGGAAATGCATATTTGGGCAAAAAAGAGACTAGAAATAACAAAATGCTGTTAGGAAGCCAAGTTGTGGTAAATTTACTTGAAAAGCACCTTGGTAAATACCACCATGTATATTTTGACAGTTTTTTTTTCAAGTGTTTCTTTAATGAAAGAATTGTATAAAAATAAAACTTATGCTTGCACTACCACTCGACCATCACATAAAGAATGGCCAGTTGAATTGAAAAATCCCAAAAGCCTAAAACTTAAACGAGGAGAAAGTAAAATTTTACAAAGTGCAGAAGTGACGGCCACTGGTTGGCATGACAGACGAGACATATGTGTCCTGTCAACAAACTGCGATCCAAACGTGAGTGTGATGGTTTCCAGGAAAACTGGGCTGGGCAGTAAATAGATTCTTATTCCGTGCCTAGAACCCATAGTAAGGTATAACAAATTTATGGGTGGAGTTAATAGAATCGATCAAAATAGGTCTTACTATGATTTTGGAAGGAAGATGAAAAAGTGGTGGAAATATATTTTCGCGTTTGCAGTAAACACAGCCATTGTAAATAGTTACATACTTTATAAAGAAACAAATACTCCCCCAACCTCAAGGCATGGAGAAACACAAAACGATTTTCGGTTAGCTCTCTACAGACAGATGATAGGGAACTACTCCTCTCGCAAGATACAAGGCCGCAAAAGAACCTACGCTTGTGCCGCTAGTTTTCCGGTGACTCCCCACCAACTTGTGAAAATTGACGAAAGAAAAAGAGTGTGTGCTTGCTGTAGTGCCCAAAAAAGGAAAACAAGAGTTGGAAGGAGTGTAGAGACCTCTTGGAAATGTCTTCAATGTGATTTACCATTGTGTAAAGTAGGATGTTACTTCGAGTACCACAAATAAGTTGTTGAAGAAATGGAGGCCAGCTGTACATCATAAGCTATGAGACTGGAGGCATGTCTATTAGTTTAATAATCTATTTTTAATAAAAATCTGTTATAAATATGAAGAAAGGGTTTCAGAATTTATAGATTATATTTTTAGATGTGAACTTGGGAGCGCTGCTGTTGCCACTTGGGAATTAATAGGCCGAATTCTGGGGATACTGGGCATTTAAATTCGGCAAGAAGACAGAGAACACCATACGGCCAGTTTCGGCTGAGTTAGGAGGGAAAGGGTTAATGATATCACATAGTCATCAATCAGCAATGCTGAGATTGGAGAGCTGCATTAAACCAATCTTAGAATTACTGACTAATGATGATGATGTGATAACATATCATATCGTAAATAATTAAACCCTCAATTTTAACAATAATTAGTAATTAAACATTTGATTATCACCTACTTAGGATAAGACACAATTTCCCTTTTTAATTCACTATACTTCAGGCATTTCAAGTCCATTCCTCTTTCTTATTTAGTTTTAGTGTTAATTGAGACAGTTGAACCTATCACTGTTTGGGTTGTCATCGCAGTTATGTTGATGTCTCCCTTCCTATGGGATGTAACTACCAATATGTCTGTGGACTAGACTCCACTTCCAAGGCTTTTTTCTTCCCTGAAGCTCCAGAGTTCCCTCAGCTATCACTAATTCCATCGTTAGGTTGCTTTTTCTCTACTCATTCCTTATTTATTGGTTTACACAGCATCTTATCAGCTTGCATCTCTCTCCTCACATGCATCTCTCTCAGTTCATCGTAATTACTTCCTCGGAATGTTATTTATTCCTATTGTCTCTCCCCATTATTGACTTGTTTGTCTAGTTTACTGAAATTCCCTTTATGCTTATTGTTGAATATCTTTATTATGTGGTATATGTTTATTTAATATATAATTCAAAATTAACATTACCCTATATTTAGCTATGTAGCTATTTGCCTATTGTCTTAAGATTTATTTAGTAGTAAAGTTGTTTCATTGCTAAGAGTCTAATGGTTAAATAACCAGTCATGACCTTGGTGTACCATTACACATGCTTAAGTGGGAGCAGTAAATGAGAAGTGGAAAATTAATAATTCTTATCGTTGTCACAAGATCACTTTGAATGGGATTGCCATCAAACAAGTGGAGTTACCCAAAAGGCAAGAAAAGTGTGTGTACGAAGTTGGAGGAGCTCTTAGGTTTCTAACTGCCAGCTTAGAGTTACAATGTGGGGACATGAAAGAGAGGGCTCTCATGATTTGGATGAGGTCAGGGTTAATTTACGGTATTTAAAATAGCCATTAAAACTCTAATTGCGGTTACCCACCGATATGCACAATAGCAGAATTTCCACACTTTCTTCCTGGGGATTTCTTGAGGCTTTAAATGAACTAGATGTAAGATGAACTGCCAAACGTACAATGTCAGAAAGCAGCTGCAGTCGTGAGCAGTACACCACCATTCATGAGGTTAAAGCCAAGTTTAAGCACTAAGGAAACAAATTCAAGGAATGCAAAGTAGCCATGAAAAACCTTACGGGATTAGGGTTCTCGGGTTTGAGTCCCAATCAAGGTGAATTATTTTTTTCTCTGTTGAAATTTTGCTACTGAGGGCAAAGCCGTTTAACTGTTGCCTTCTAGCTCCATCATGGGATATGAAAGCTGACTAGTATGTACTTATGATTCAGCAATGGCTTAACCTTATAAACTATCTATTAGAATCAATGTTTGCAAATTGTATGTAGAGATAGCGTGGCTTCCACTCATTTGATAGTGGATAAGTAAAGTGGTGGTGTAGCCATTTCACCTTATCCTGTTTTTAATGCATTGTATCCAGTATTGGCCACAGAAGGGTAAATAATAATACAGTACTGAGAAATACATCACTAATCCTTCTTCAGAGGAAAGCGGTGGTATGACCACCATTGGTAATACACATTTTTCTGTCAGTATTAAAGAAACCAGATTCTTCCTCCAACAAAGTGAAAATTGAATTCTTTTCTATGGCTTCCGCAGTGTACTGTTGAAGTTAGGTTTCTTTAGGAATATACATTTTCCATTTCAAGGATTGCAAACTAGTCACAAATACCTTAGTGGAATCACCTGCTGAAATGCACTTAAGCAGTATTTCTTCAGATAAATATTCATCTTGACCAGGACACGAACCCAGAACCCCTTGATATCTGGCCAGGTGCTCTACCAATCGAGCTATCAAGGCTTCCTTCTCCCCTATGGAACTCTTTCCCGGACAAGATAGATTTGTTCTCTGCAGAAATTCTGTTATAATATATTTCATATTGATACATATTACTTGGGAAACAATTCCCCTGGTGAGGCATCCCCTTCTACAGGCCTAAAGAGCCTGATGCTAGTTATGGATGAGTTCCCATTTCAATCAGTTTCACTGCACGTTGTTGGTTCAGTTTTATCAAGTGTTCAAGCTCTTCACAACACTTAACTGTCTTCTCTGTATAGCCTTCTGTTAGTTGCAATTGCTTCTAAGATGATTCACAGAAAGTAATTCACCCATCATAGTCAAATAAGCTGCTCTTGACCCCTTGAGACCAGTCGTTCGCTCACCTTCCTTTCATGACCGCCTCATTCTCCCTCCCCCTTCTCTTTTCAATGGTGTGAGACTATGTATGTACATATATGCCACCTAGCCTTACTTTTACTTGTTAAACCCCTGAGGATGACCTGAGAAGCTCAAAACTGGTTGGTTGATCAATTTTTGTGGAGTAAAACCAAGTTATTCTATTCATCACCCTTCCTCCTTGCCCCTCCATTCCTGTCTTTGTGCCTCTCCTCCCTATCTGAAGCCTCTTTAAGTGGCAGAGCAAATAGTTAACTGTATCCAGATGTCGATCCTCGTTGCAGATGTCCTCTAAAGATGTTGATCCTCGACGAAACCTGGGTCGTGTAATAAATATTTTAATGTGGAACAGCCAAGAAACGTTTTTATTTCAGTCATGCTAGTACAAACTTGAAATCCACCATTAGATTTGACAGAACAGCAATCTGCTTATATGTGCTGTATTTGCTCAGTGCCGAGTACTGCCTTGTTTCCCTGGAGCCTTTGGTCTTTTCCACCTAGGTATGATGTTTGATGGTGGCACAGGATGGTGAGGTGTCTATATCACTCCAGAAATGCAAGCAAGAAAAGGATTTTCCTTTCTTCTTGCATAATTCCTCAAGCTTCCTTGATTTTTTAGCAATTTAATGTGATACAGTTTAATTACAACCTCTCTGGTGTGATGTCTAAGTTGGTTTGATTGGGAATGACCTCTATGATGGAATATATTGTTTAGACATGTTTGCTGGGGTTCAGTCCATAAATTCAAGCTATCTAATGCTAATATGAAGGGAATTTTCATTCTAAGCTTTGGCATAGAAATCCATGTAATTAATTACAAATCTCAATCCTCAAAACTCTTTAAGCAATGGAGTACCAATCAAGCTTTCTATCCCCTAGACTGCCCACTGTTAAGAGATAATATGAATGTCAATCATTTTCCAGATCCTTTGAAATATATATTATTATGCTTCCTGCAATGATTAGAGAGCATTTTTACTTCACTTTGGTTGAACCTTATTGCTAATTAGTTTTTCATCATAGTGATATCAATAAATTTTATGTAGATACCCTTCATTATAACATGTATTTAATGCCCTTTTAAGAAGAAAGAAGTATCATTTTGAAACTTATTTTAATGCAGTGAGGAATGATATTTTGGTACCTTCTTTAACAGTATGCACTCAAAGCTTTCGTTATATTTAAACCATTATTTTAACCAATATGCCCTCAATATTTTCAGGTCAAGAGCGTTGAAGTTGTGGAAAAATATATAGCTCGCATAAAAGATATAAACCCATCACTTAATTGTGTTGTTGATGAGAGGTTTGAAGAGGCACTTGCAGAGGCAAGGGCAGTTGATAAGTTGATTGAGTCAGGAACGAAGACAGAAGAAGAAATGGCCCTAGAAACTCCATTCCTTGGTGTTCCATTTACTACCAAGGATAGCATTATGGTGAAAGGCAAGTCCTGGTCTGAGAATGGCTATGGCTACCTCTTGATAAAGTATCTTTGTTCTCTGCCTCATGCGTCTTATTTTAAAAATGGAATTTTCACTTCCTTTCAAAGAATTGGTCATAGCAAAATTCTCCAGTGGGTACTAACCTCATTAACAATGCATAGTAGAATACTGTCTTTTCCTTTATTGTAGGTTTAAAGTTTACAGCAGGTCTTTACGTGAGACGGAACATCATAGGAACAGAAGATGCAGCTTGTGTGACAACTCTCAGAAGAGCTGGTGCCATTCCCATGGCCCTAACCAATGTTTCTGAGCTTTGCATGTGGTGGGAGAGTCACAACACAGTTCATGGGAGAACAAACAATCCATATGACTCAAATAGGATTGTTGGAGGATCATCTGGTGGTGAGGTGTGTGTGCAAGACTCGTACATGGAAGAGGGAACTGGGTTGTTTCACTTTATGCTGTCTTCCATATGCAATCATGGTATACAAAAAATATTGTTTCTTTTTAAAAATTCTTTCCTATGGGTAAAACTGAAGCAAATGGTCTGATGGAAAAGAGCACACTGAATGCTTTTTAAATGGTTGATTGACACTTTTTTATTTTGTCCCTAGTGCTATCACATTTGTCCTTTCTGGATTCTTAACAAATTAAGGGAGAGAACTGAAATTTTGCCCATTTAGCCATGGTTTGAAACAAATCAGTGCTCACATGGTCTGTGATTTCTGCAATTTTGATAGCAAAGGGAAAGGAGCTACTCTTCTACCCTAAAGAGTATATTCCACACACCAGTTGGCTTGGGTGAGCTCTACCCTTGTCAATCAGACTGACCCTCACGCTGAAAACTGTGTTTTTGTTTTTAATTGACACCATAAGTAATATGTGGCTCTTGTCATGTGCTAGCACTTTGTTTTCTCTGTGGTGGAAATTCAAAAAGCAGCATGAAATTGTCATGAGTATGATTTTGGTTGGATAAATATTAATTGTGTAGCTTGAAATGTGTATAGAAGCCTTAAGTTTTTGCAAAGCAGTGTTGTTTTCTTTAGCCTAAAGGATAATTCTCCTGAGGTTTTCAAAGTTTGATGGGCCAATAAATGATGAAAACTCATTGGCATTTAGGAAAGCATGCTAGTAACTATCCACAGTAATTACCGTATTCACCAGCTTATAAAACACATGGGCATTTAATATGCACCCTAGTTTTGGCCCACATTTGGAAAAGGTAATGAATGTAAGATTTATATCACATATATGTCATTAAATTTCCATGATAAAAGATTTAAAGTTTACTTTGTTGCCATAGATGAGCCACTGATAATTGTGACAAAAACATTTCAATGGATAAATCTAGAGTATATTGAGCAAAGGGAACTTAACATCAGCACAATGCCATTGAAAATTGTTCTCCATCTTATTATTGTGCTGGTAAAAGCAATGTAAATACTTTCTTAATCAATGCTCTTCTGACTTTTAAACCACCTCATTTAGATTTCTTAGCTCTTAAAAACCCCTTTTTCAAAATTTCTGAATCCAAGGGATGTTTCCCCTGGAGGGATGCTCAAAATTCCAAACTTCTTTTTTATTCTCACACTGCTGATGAGTGGCTGTTGCAAGAGAAAAATTGGCCCTTTAATCAAAGTCTTCTTGGTATATTTTTAGCCAGAACTTGAAAAAAATAGATTTTGAAAGCTATATTTAGAGCAAAAAAACACTTGCTTAAAGTCCATTTTAGAATACTTAACTATTAAACGCTTAAGCTTTCTATTTACATCTTTTAAATTTTTGCACCAGGAGAAATGTTTCTCTGTAATTGGCTGGAGCTTACAGAGAAAGGGTGCAAAAAGAACTTCTTTAGGTATTTGCACAATTCATGTCTACCTGTATCTCAAGGACAACAATGTTTCTGCTGGATTAGTTTCTGCTGAATCTGTTTAGGCTTATGATACCATATTGGCATCCTCCATAATATTCATTGACATCTGAGATGGTGAAGCAACATGTTTCTGGAAAATTTGTTACAGTAAACTCTCGACAATACGAAGTTTCGATTATACGAAGCAAAATGGCCGGTCCTGACGAAAATCCTATAGTAATAAAATGGCAATATTCGAAAATACGAAGTTTCGAAAATACAATTTTTTTTAAATTACGAACTTTGGCCCCAGGAACAAATGGAATTCTTTTTTACGAACCTCAGTGAAAAACTGCTTCAACAAAACTATTTTTGACTGCGTAGACACCTAACAAATCAGTGTTGCCAATTGTGGTGCATCAAAAATGAAATGCATGAATAGTAGTGCATTCATCTCCCACATATGCCAGTATCTCCCCATCATTTTCTGCATGTAACTCTGCGTATCATTTAGACCTTGATTAATGCAGAAATCGTAGTTAATTCCATTATTTATCATGACTATTTTTTGTTTTACCTATTACCAGCATTTTCATAATGTCCACGGTTCTCTTTTAATTAAAGCTTACATGTGATGGCACATACCATGCTCACTGCGGTGCGCCTGGAATTATGGCAGTTCAAATTCTCTGTGAACCCTACCTCGTCCTTTAAGACAAGCAATCCTAGCTCAGCTCTCGGTGAAGGGGCTGTCCGCACCAAAATCTTGTAGCGTGGATGGGGTGAGTGATGCCGTTAGGAAATTTGGGCGGGTTGTGTTGGTGAGGGTAAGGATTATGATGGCCAGGGTGTTTGAGTTTAAGGTGCGTAGGGGGGAATAGGGTCTGATTGTTGAGAGGGAAGGTTACAGTTGCGGGCGTATCTTTTAAGAGGCCTGCAAACAGGCGTGAAATCGGGGCGAGGGTTGCCCATCGCCCATGCCGGGCACCTCACCCGTGTTCGCCTCTGCCCTTGTGACATAGATGCCCGACCATGCCCGTTCGCCCCGGGTGCCCGCATCCTAAGCGGGTGCCCGGGTCTTAGGTGGGTGCCCAGGTTGGTCGTTCAAACGGAGGGGAGGGGTGGTAAAAGAGTGAGTGAAAAATATTGCAAATGGCAAAGACCCTTGAGAAAGATGCGTGGCGGTGATGATCCTAGGGTATTCGCCCGCCCAATCGATGGGTGACCATCTCTAATCTACAAGTTCTCCATTAGGTCAAATTTGTGATACTTCGGAAAAGTCCATCAAATGTCTTCAGATTGAGCCTCTCTCTTTACCTCTCACACACTCGTGGGCAACCCTCGCCCTTATTTTGCACCTGTGTGCAGGCCTCTAGTATCTTTATCTCCCTTGCTGAGCTTGAAGGAGGGGTGGAGGTGGGTGGATGGCATCATGGAACATCTGTGAGGTTCCTTCTTCTTCTTCTGGGCTACCCTGGGGGGCGCGTAGTGGTGGCTGATTGGAACTGCTCCGGGTGTTGAGTGGAATGGGGAGGGTCAGGGATGTGGCGTCCTTTGTTATTAGTGGGGTCTTCGACCCCTCCCCTCTCACTCTGACACCTCTAGACCATCCCCTTCACTTCCCCTCCCGATATCACTCGAAGATCCATCTGTGACCACCTGCATGAGCTCCCCAGGGTTGCCCAGAAGAAGAGGAAGGAACGTCACAGACGTTCAACGAAGCTTTTCCCCCACCACCTTCCAACTTTCCCCTTCAAGCTCAACAAGACAGATAAAGATACACCCGCAACTGGGATCTTTCCTCTCCACAACCCCCTACGCACTATAAACCCAAACTCCCCGGCCGTCATATAATCCTTGAGGAGATGATGCGGAAAATATTCCGAATCATGCCCCATTTGTCATCAAGGTCTTAGTAGCAGAAAAGAAACAATATTACCTCCCAAGATCATTTATTCTGCTGACGATAGATGGAAGACGCTACAAGTAATAACCGGTGAATGATTTTTTTTTCTGGAAACGGGCTTAGTTCCGTGCTTTCTTAATATAGCTATTATTGGGCGATAGAAGACAACTTAAGTGTGGTTGGACCAGCTGCCATCATAACAGCATAGATGTTTGAAGCAAATGTCTATTTTTAGCAACTATACTAGATTCCTGTCTCTACTGACTATTCCGAAAATAAAATTCTTATTACAAAATGTTCAACTTTAGTCCCGCTGACTTCGTATTATCGAGAGTTTACTGTAATTTGAAATGAAATGACTTTTAGGCTAAATCAGGCATCAGCATTTACCATATAGGATGCAGAGAGATATTCTGCAGATTTCTTTGAGGAAAAAACAACATCTTATAAGCCAGAATCAATGGGTCTTGTAATGTTGATTTTTCTAATACATTTATAAATGCTTAGATTTCTGTCATTATTGTATAATTTCAAATAGATTTTATGGACAGTTTTTCATCTCTTTTTTGTAAATTTATGGTGAAAATTGTCTTGTAACAATTTCCTTTCGACTTCAGGGTTGTTTGCAGGCTGCAGCTGGTTCTCCTATGGGAATTGGATCTGATATTGGAGGCTCCATTAGAATGCCCTGTCTATTCAATGGCATATTTGGTCATAAACCTTCAAGAGGTGAGTGATGAAGTCAGATATTTTTTGTCACCATGGCATAAGAACAAAATATTAAATATGTGATCCCTTTCTACCATACTGTAGATACTTACTTTTTCAGAGCACTTTCCACAAATATTTTAATTGGGAACAGATATTTGATGATACGTTACAGCAATGAGATGTTTATCAAATATTTTCGGAGGTATTAGTGTCATCACTGTCAATAATGTCAATTTGGTAATTAAATTGCATGAGAAGATAGTTTTCAACCATTTTTTTAATTATTGCATTAATTCCTTTCTGCACTGCTAACAATTTTAGTGTCTCTGCATAATACCTTGAGATATTTCTGGATACCAAATCCTACATTATGGAAAATACATGAGTAGGCCTTGTTTCTGAGCATAAGCTCAGTATTTCTAGTAGACACAGTCAATAATGTCTGCTCTTACTTAGCTACATTTGGAAAAAATGGTGTTTCATTTTCCTTTTCTTGCTTTGGAAACTGTTATACCTACCTGAGTGCATCAAGCTTACTACAAGAATTTTCTTTCCTTTTTTGATAGAGAACTTAATGGCATATGTCCCTAGGCATTTCTTTACACCAAGGTTCCCATGTGTCCTGTTTTTACTGGAACAATCTCAGTTTTTTAAATAAAAGTATACCATGTTAACTGTACAAGTCCTGCTTGTAGGACCTGCTGATCTGTCTCTTCATGGCCTCCCATGTCTGCAATAATCCTGGGACCCTTAAAAAATTCATCTCTAACCTTCACCATTTCCTCATCAAGCATCCAAGTCAAGTGGCTACCCAGAAAACCTACTCAATTAAAAATCATTAAACACTCCCACCCCCAAATCTCCCCTATGAAATATACCCATGGTTCTCTCTTTGCACCACCTACTTTCCAGGTGTCCAGTCCCTTATATCTATTCTGAAAAACCTTCACCCTATCCTTCTGGGTCTCAGATCCACTGCCAAAATATTTCTTGCCCCCTTCCATCACTTTTCAATGCCCAGGCAACCCATTTGCTCTATTGTATCTTCCAAGCCCCTCTCCAGAACTTGTTTCCTCCCCAAAGCCACGCCCTCCCCATGCTTCTGACCTTGGTGCAAAACTAGCTGAACTCTCAAAACATCAACTCCCCCATCACCCCCCCCCCCCCCCCTGTAACTACTCCTCTCCATCATTTTCTCTTCCTGTGGCACAACACTATTCAGCCACAAAAAATCTTTTGACAATTGCTACTGCATATCCATTGTGGCCTCCTTCATTCCAACAGTCTCACCTCTGAAACTAAACTCACTCACGCTAGCTTTCAATTGGTCACTCAAAGCCTTCATCCCTTTGGGTCCCAGTATCATTCACTAGAAACGCAGTTGTCCCACCACAAATCCAAGAATATTTTGTACGTTTCCTTTTTATGTGTTTTCTCTCATTCTGTAATAAATTTACATTTATTTTACTATTCACATGAGGGTTTCTGGAATAATTAATGTAGATATAATTAAATGGTTCAGAATGTCCCAGATTAAAGAAAAACAGTGCATGGGAACCCTTCAGTTGAATGTAGGATACACTTCAGTTGAATGTATGTTATTATTTCTCTGCATAGAAAGTAGTAGTGTTTGCCTGTTTTCTTTTTCAATACTCTTACTTGAGTAAACTTGATATCATTTTCTAGGCTTTTGCTTCATCTCTTGAATTATATTTTGTATTTACTAGTTCAACACACCATTCCCTCTTTGCTTTCTCTTCTATGTCACACCTGCCACATCTATTTTAGTGATGAAGTATTAATTTGCTAATACATCATAAGGCATATAATTTTTAATAATGCATAGGGATAATTACGCTATTGAAATTCATTTTACCTTGAGAAAAAGTGACCAGTGTACCTGAATTTGTTCTATTCATGTTTAAACAGGCCTTGTTTCCAATGCTGGAGAATATCCTATTGCTTCCAAAGACCATAATTTGTTTTTGGGAACTGGTCCTATGTGCCGCTTCGCATCCGACCTAGCACCTATGCTGAGAGTTTTATGTGATAAAAATGCTAACAAGGTTCCATTTGATGAGAAGGTAATACATTCATTGCATGTCGATTCAAAAGGTGTTATATGAACGGCCAGCCTAACTGTAAATCTATTATAGGTGGACATAAAAGCACTGAAGTTCTACTACATGGAAGACGATGGAGGTTCAGCTCTAGTGAGTGCAGTACATCCAGAAATCAAAACAGCATTGCATAAAGTGTTAAATTATCTGAAAAAGGCACATGGAATACAGCCTCAAAGGGTAGGCATGATTTTCTTTCTAGAATTGGGTATTATTTAATGAATATGCAGCCTATGTATTGGGTTATCTACTCTATCAACACCCTTCATGAATTCATTATACTTCACAATACAATAAGGCTTTTTCACTGCAAGTCCTGTTTTTTTTATTTTAGTCGTTTTACTCACACTAGCATCATGAATGGTTGTTATCATCCTTACGTCTCTTTTATCCATGCAGTTTAGGGGCAGGACTTTGTCCTTTTTCAGCAAAAGGTGTTCTCCAGTATTCAGTTTTTTCATGCTTTTTTTTTAATTCTGGAAGCCCTCTTTGTACGGTAATTGTTCCATAGACTCTTGATTTCATGTAAAGAAGAGTTTATGCTATTTTTGCACTATTATAATAATTGTCTTGATAGATGTGATTCCATTGGCCAATGCTAGGCTTCAAGACTGATTTGATAATTTATTCGAGTTTTTATCCTGTGTTGCATAAATCTCTACGTTAGAAGAATTATAAATCTAAGGGAATTATTGCAAGCAAGTAGTCAATATTTGATGATCTTAGCTGGGTTGTACGTTCAAAATTTCAGTCTTCCCCTCGAAGGAAAAATTGCTTCATGTAATGATAACTAATGTCTGAAATTATTCCACAATGTAGTCCAAAACTGGTCAGATTTTGAAGAGTCCATCAGCTGTTTTATTTGAAAACAAATGGCTATTGTTGAAATGCCATGCTTTCCAAATATGTATTTTCAAATCTGTTCTTCAAGAGCTCCACGACCTTGGAAATGCTTTCTAAACAAGTAGGCCTGACTTGTGCACCAGGTGTGCCTTCGAATTTCTCTAAATTGATTTTTATTTCTTGTTTTTTCCACACACTGAAATCCTTACTGTCATTGTCTCCATAATCACTATCTTCCGAATAAGAGTCTTACTAATGAGGAAAGGTTGAGCTTCCCTTTTTTTCATGATAGGTGGAAAGTCCCTATCATTTTCACTCTCTGTGTTATTTTCATAGGCCTCAGCAGCTGCATCGGATAATTTATTGGTGCACAATTCGTCTAAAATTTCATCTTCTCTCATTGTTTTTCTTTTCGTGATATTTGCAATGCTTACTAAATTTCATAAAGGATACTACAGCAGTAAGAAAGTCTAATCTCTCTGGTTTGCTGAATCATATGGGTGCAAGAAAATATTTCAATGTCTGGTACATACAACATCCAATAGCTCAGAAAGAAAAACCTTGAACACTGAACTTCAGTGGAGAAACCATGTGAGCAAGGGTCTCATGGGAAACTAATGTCAAATGCTAAAAATTTTCATATGCCTTTCGTGAGTGCATCTCATATAGTTAGAGCACAAAACATGTGATCAAGAGTAAGCCAGGATGAAGAAAGCCAGATATACTTGGGTGAGTCCTTTTAGGAGGACGAAGTTGGTGATAAAACCATAAGCCTTGGGCCTAAGAAGCTGAGCTAGAATGAAGTGTTTGTTGATGCAGCCTAATGAAACTTCTCCATGATGAGATCGTGGTAAATGAGGTCAAGAAAACAGAGGCCCTATGGTATGTGGCAAGGGCCATCTGCTTCACGTAAACAAATGGGGATCCGGGATAAGTGTCTAGGACAGCGTGGAAATTAGAAATGCATGGCTTTGAAAAAATATGCAGAAGTGAAAGATATGCCTTGCTTTGTTTGGCAATAGGACTCCTAAGCTTTTTCCCTTGTAAATACAGGCCCAAAATAGCATTAGGACAAGGAGTACAAATGAATAAAACTTCATATATTTGTTATTGATGTGAACCTTACATGTAACATAACTGCAATTACTAATCCCCCAATAAATCAATTTCAATAATTATATTTTACTTTTATGTTTCAAGCTCAGTATCACAATATGCATCACCTGGCCTAATTACATATTATATCCAGGTAATTTTTCATAAAAATAACACTATATACATTGCCTAAGAAACAGCTGTTTCTACTAGTGATGGTAAAAAAATTAGGAACAAATCTTTTACCTTATTCAAAGTCAGTTTACATGTACATCCAGTTATGCGAATAAACTGCTGTAAATGGCTCTTGTGTGAAAAGATATCTTAAATTATTTTTTCGAAGAAAAAAATAATAAGCACTCAAAAGAGTGTACAAACACAAAATATAATTATTGACAATAAATGACCTTTAGACACAAATAAAATGCATATATGTCTAGAATAAACTCATTCAACAGTAAAAACGAGAATTCTCATTATCCATCCTTAACGCATGGCTAAAATGAAGATTCTCGTGATCTGTATCTCTCCATCATCAGTTTTTCCCAAAACCCTTTGTACCTCCCATAGGTTCATCGTATTTAATACTCCTATTCAAAAATCACCCCTCACTCCGACCAACAACTAGGATATTGCTGGGAATTTCCCTTCAGTGACTGAAAATTGTCATGTTGGTGATTTGTTCCCAGTCTCTGGGAATCAAACCAGCATACCTGTAGTGATATCTGCACCATCTGTGTTTTGAATTGTGACGTTGTAATCTCATGTTTATCTTTGTCCTGTGCAAACTGACGAAGTCTATTGTAACCACTTACTTAATGACCATTAAAGCTATTATTATTATTATTATAGGTTGACATCAAAAACATGAAGAGGTCTGCAGCTATTTGGTTTGCCAAGATGAATGTGAAAGGTGAACCCGACTTTTGTCAAGAACTAGCTAACAGAAATGTAAGTTAATTAACTCACATCATGCTTAAAAATAACTAATTTCATGGCATAAATTACTTTTTATGCTAGTACTAAAATTTTAATACAATTCACTATAACTTCAGGGATGGGTAGTAGTGTGCCACTGTAGCAGCTCCTTGTCTCAGTAGCTCTAGCACACTACAATTTTTTTAAGTAGTAGTAAATGTAGCAGCTACAAAGATTCCAGTATCTTGTAGCTGCCCCACCAACACAAAAACGTTAGAATTACGCTAGTATAACGTTCGAACGAATGCGGTTTGAAACACATTATAATGTCCAACCATCCGAACGTTTTTTTTACGTTTAGAGCAAACCATTTTGGGATAACGTTAAAATAACGACAACATAAAATGAGAATGTAACTCCCCACACTGCACAAAGGGAATTATTTAAAATTATATATCACGTGCATAGCACTCTAATCGCATATTATTCTGTTCATCATATACATACCTAGTAAGACCAGCAGGATCTTTGTCAAACAAGTTAAAGAAAACTATAAGAACATATTTATTTGCAGAATAAGCACTGAAAAAGTTGAGGAACTAGCCGACCTTGGTTCGGATAGAGCAGATCACGTAATTTAATTCGGAATAATTTGGCACACGTTAACTATACACAGACTTAGACCATGCCAAATTCGTGCATGTTTGCCACTTCTTGATGTCACATAACGAGTTCACAACTTCAATAACACATTTATGCGAGTTAAGATGCTTGTAAACAAAAACAACTCTTTGTTAGTAAGATAAATTTCATTTATTGACACTATTTCCATTTTCAACCATTGCATTCACTTGACTTTGTAACACATAAAGATTCAAATACTTAGGCATAATCCCCAGAACAGCCAGTGCAATAATCACCAATATCAAACTACATGGCATGTGAATAAAAATTAGCGATCAAGCTTGATTTTTCCATAACATTTAATTTTAAATGGTTGATCTGGGTGTACAACAACCAGCTGTCTTTTAAAAAACAACGCTCTTCGTAAAATTGAAACTATATTTTTCCAACAGGTGGTTCATTCAAATGTCATCGAAAATCAATCACTGCACTGTAATAACACACACAAAACATTTCCATGTTTGTCAAGTAGTTGAATGATGATCTGAATTGTCGTTGGCTCACTCCTAACATCCCAACTTGTTAATGAATTTATGTGCCTGAAAAATGATAAATAGACTCACTTCCTGTTGCAGTAATTCAAAAAGTCTTCATGGAAGGCAGATGAAAACTGACAAATTCATAAATAATCTTCAACGCAACCACTTGTCATAACAATCATTTAGGTACTCACCGTAACTTAATTGTCCATTAGAATTTAAATGTAAGCTTCTATGATCACAAATTACAAGAAAACGTAAATATTAGAGGAGATAGTTCTTTCTTATGTTTCCGGCTTATCAACAACTGCCATTTTGAATTTCGAGGTGGTCGAAGTCGATCTTGTTAGCAAGACATCGATTGTAGTCATGGCCTCCTTTAATACTAGTATAATAATAATCCTGTAATACTAATATAATAATTTTATCAAAGGAGGCATTGGCAAAGCATCAGCGATGTGTCGATGACTCCCGAAGGTGACCGAAGTTTGACGGAGAGCTGCGATGCTCTGACCCGGCCCCCTCCTCGACTAGACATAGGTTCGCGGCGAACATTACTTTAGCGTTTTTCTTAAACCACTTGACGCGGCTGTAGAACTTGGCCGTTAGGGTGGTTAGGAAATCTAACGAAAGTGGCGTGCACTAACCAAAAACGTTATACTGATGTTTTTCTAACGTTAGTGTGTTGGTGGGGTGTTCTCAACTCCTACTTTTCCAATTCACTTGTTAGGGCTATGAAATTGAGTTTCACAGAAGAAGCAGGCAAAGTTTCATCTGCCTCAGCAGCAGCCTTTCCTTCCAAATATTTCGCTTCCAAATTGCTACTTTAAATATTTTTCCTTACCCTTCACGTGCTGAGGCCATGCATATACCCTTCTTTCCTGAAGAGATTTTACAACCCTTATTGAGAGCGTCCCTAGGAAAGTCTTTTTTAAACCTCTTTCTCCGGGTCCTCAACTCTTGTTCCCCCCTGCCATATATTTCCTGTTTTTCCTGAATTATATTGAGATCCTATTCACAGAGGAGTGGGATCATTAACCACATGCTGTGCTCATCCATATTTTGTAGAAACCAAAACCAACCGCATTGCGCAGATAACGACAATGAATGCCTTTTATTTTTCTTTGAAACTTTTGCGGCTCATCGCAAGGCAATAGAATTTTCGGGTTTTGCCATGTCTTGTGTGAGGCCAACGTATCATGACCTGTGATGGTCATGTCTTCAAAGGAATGAATACCCACTGCTGATGTTTAGATTTTGTAAGAATTGTGACTCATCATCTTCCTGAACGTTGGGCTGTTACCAGATAAGATGTGGCAAAACCCTATAATTCCTTTATCTCATGAATGCCTCTGTCACATGAATTCAATAGTTTTTGTTTGTATTTATTATAGGCAAGATAAGTGGGTGATAAGGAGTGTCTCTTGGTTTTCAAAGGCCCTCCATAAATAGGTTGTCCAGCTTAAAAGGACATGTATAAAAGCTTTTTTTCAAACATAACTTAATCAATGCCATAAAGTTCTTCTGTGGAGAGGCTGTTCTCCAAAGCAAAAAGAGTGCTTAGTTGGACAAGGAGTAAAATATTAGATTCGAATTTTGAGGCACTGATATTGAATTAAATAGAAGCATACTGTGGGATTTCATTTATTTAAAAATATTTTTCAAGTACTACCCTGATATTTCTGATGTTTTTATTTTACATGGACCATCATTAAACGATCTATCCATAAAAAATTATACGACTGAATTTGACATTTTACCAAGAGACTTGATTTGATTCAGCGGATTTGTTAACCCCTGTTGGTTCCTCTGCTCTGAGCAAAGCAGCCAGATTTTGAAGTAGCTAACGTGAAGCATTTTAATGTATTTAAGTTTAAAATTCAGAACTTGCTAAACACTTTAAAGGTACTGTATTGCATTTAAACACCAAGAACAAATATGTAATGCATATGGAATAGGCAATGTAATTATTCTAATTCCTAAAGAGAAGTTTTACTAAGCATAAAATTAGTATTTGTCAGTCAAATTAGACAAAGATGGGTTTTAATTAAAATCCCATGTATTCAACTATGCATTTATTTCAGTAAATAAAATCATGTGAAACCATGAATTATCAACTACAAGAAAATCATAATTTTTAGCCTAATATCATGTTTTGCGAATGAAGAATTATTGCAAAAGTACATGATAAGTAAGTCTTAACGAGAAGATTAAGTTCACCAAATGGTACTTTTGTTTTGACATTGGGTGACTATACCAGTTTGTCAGTTTTCCGATGTCGATGCTAAAAGTTTTAAATTACAACCGACTAATAACTCTACTGATCTCTCCATAAATATGACCGATGATATGTGCTATTTATCATCCGATGACTATTTGTTAAATTGATGGTATGTTTTGATTTTACTGATGCACTATTCTTTCTTTTTTAAACTGTAATGGTTCGACCAGAATATAGCTACAAATCATCTTTAAGCATGATAGCATGTTTGGTATAGAGACACCTCCTGCCATACACCTTTATGGCTTGCAGGGAATTCTGTAGATGCATTATAGTGCTTAGGCACTATACTCCCATGACTACCTTAGCTCTGCTAAGGTAGTCATGGGAGTTGTCTAATCCGGGACAATTGACTGCCTTAGCTTTCAATGAATTGCAATTAAATGACATAAAATACTGCTGCTGTTGTTTAGATACTGAAGTCTGAGTGAGGCTGTTTACCTACCATCATTACGTGAGAAAGAGAACTTGGGATAGAAAACTAAAATAATTATTATGTAATTACCTCTATAAAACTTGGATTGAATGTGTTTTCCTGAACTTAAGAAGTGTACTTCTCAACTTTAATTTATTAGTTGAAGAAGTAGCACAAACTACTATTTTGAGTCTAAATAAAAAGTAGCCACTTTTTATTCCCAGCTGCAGTGTAGCTGCTACATTTTTTCAATTTGTAGCTAATAGAGTAGCTAGGTACTACTTAACAAGGTAGCTAGCTACACATTTTTTGTAGCTGACCCATCCCTGCATAATTTCTAGTACATATATACCATACACCATTTCATTCGAGGACCAGGTAAATTTAAATTGGTACATCATGCATGAATGACAGGAAATATATCTGAAAACTTCCTGTTGCAGGATATTGGGGGGTTATCAATGCTTGATCTATTAGGTTCTATCTTTCGTTCCTTTTCTGTTGCTGATTCCATTCTTGATTTTTCTAATCCCAGATTGTTGTCAGTGGAATGGAATCAACAAAATCACCAATCGTTTTGGTGAATCTGGGCTTAGGTGGGATAAATAAAGACTGCAAATACTACCCGAGCTAGTTTTATTATAGTGTAAGTGAGTGCAATACATTGATAAATAAAGTTGCTATATATTGATAAATTGGGGGTCAGCTTGTACATGAGCCAAACAGAAATGACTGGCACACCACACTCCACCACAAACTTGTGGCTTTTGGAGCTTTTCAAAATTTAGAATTGTGAATAAAGGATTGCAGTATTATAATAATATAGAAGTTTACATTGTGTTGCTGTGTATGCATTGCTGATATATTGACTTTTTTATTTTCACTAGGGTTCTATCAATGTTTACTGGGAATTGATTAAATGGGTTCTGTGTCTATCTAAACACACATTTATTGCTTTGGCAACTGGAATATCTGAGAAGATGGGAGTAAAACATGGAAGTACAGAGCATACCAGATTACTTGAAGCATGTGACCAAATGTATACTGAATTTAAGGTAATGTAAAAATTAGGGATGGGTCGGTTCCACTTTTTCTCGGTTCCGGTTCGGTTCTTAACTTCGGTTCTCGGTTCCGATTCTCGGTTCCGGTTCTTAATTTACCACTTACTTTGCATTGCTTAATGGTAAGATAAGGTAATCAATAATCATTTTCAGAGACTGAATTAGAATAATTCGCGACTTTGAAGCATCTAAGTACACTATTTCACCAGGTTTTAATGTGAAGCCTCCACTTTCGGAGTGTGAGTAGGTTTCAAACTGGTTTTCGTGCCAATTATTTCGGTACCGATTATTTTCGGCCTCGGTTCCGGTTCTAAGCTCAAGAACCGGTGGAACCGAGAACCGAAGAACCGAACCGACCCATCCCTAGTAAAAATTTGATAAGTACCAGATTCATTGGGCTATAGTAAATTTATCTTTCACTTGTCTTTTTGCCATAAAATTGTGCTAAGAATTTGATTGTCTATTTTCAGGAGCTTCTCGGGGATAATGGAATATTTCTCTACCCAACTCATCCAACTGCAGCCCCTTACCACAACGAACCTGTATTTAAGCCATTAAACTTCTCCTATACTGCTATCATCAATGTATTAGGCTTTCCTGCAACTCACATTCCATTAGGATTGAATGACAAAGGATTGCCAATTGGAGTTCAGGTAAAAAAAGTACAAACCACCACCTGTTGAACATTTAAGTACAGATAATGCTTGTGAATTTTGAAAAACTAAAATCACTGTCCCAATATTTCTTTTGCAAAAGCTGGTGACAGATGTGCCAAAGGTGGCATTCAGATGCCAAAGTGCTACTTTGGAATCTGAATGCCATAAACATTTGCAAGAACATTCAAGCAAATCAGTGTTAAATTTGATGATTAATGAATTGAACTGTGCTTTTGCTCACTGTATGTACTGTGGAAAAATTTTAGTTTGATTGAAAATATTTATTCCAAAAGTGGTTTCTCTACTAGTCTTTGCTATGGTCGTACATTCCATGTAGTTACTTTTAATATTACTCAAATATATGCAGAGCTGACATCTATTCCTGTTAGTACATTCTAAAGCTCAATATTAAGCTTTCAAATAATCAAATATTTAATACATATTCACAGTTATTCAATGTATTTTGTCTCCTCCTCAGGCTGTTGGTGCAATGAACTGTGACCACCACTGCATAGCTGTGGCCTGCGAATTAGAGAGGGCATTTGGGGGCTGGGTGCCTCCTGCCATTTCAGTGTGATCACACGTGTTTACTGAAATCATTTTGCTAGCTTATAACTTTTCATGATATGCATTTCATACTTGCTAGAAGTGTATATGATATTTTATAATTGTTGAACTTGGTATTCATCAAAGAAATATGCGTTTGTGGAATGCATTTGCCCTTGCTGGAAGTTTATAAAATGGCAATGGCTTATTTTCTTATGTAAGATGTAATTTACACAGTATTACAAGATATGTAACTGATAACAATATGAAATGCAGTCAAGGTATTTATGCAGTCTTTCATATGTTAAGGTAATTTTACAAAAATTGAAATTTGATACTGTTATTTGTGTAACTTATGTTATCATGGCTTTCCCATGACTGTTACTATTGCAACGAAAAAATTTTATATTATTTAAAATAAAAAGTAATTTGACTTTTGTAATTAGCAATATTTTTACCCGGAGTAACTAATAGATTATTAATTTTTATAAATTATCTTCGATTGTTGTGGGATTACTAATAATAATAATTGATTCAAGCCACAGGGAGGTACAGAGTACATGGGCTTCATCTTACTCAGAATGAGGCATTAACAATTTGTAATCCCAACTAATACATACAAAATTAAGAGTATTAAATTATCATAATATCCATTGCACACTAAAAGGGAAATGGACCTATATGCAAGAAATTATTTGGTAGCGATAACTTACCAAGAAGCAAAGAAAAAATCTCTTCTTCACTACTGAAATTGTGGGGAGTGAATATTTTCCAGAATTTTATCATAAACTGTGGCCATTAAGTGGTAAGGGCCTTTTAGGAGAGGAAAAAGCTCTTATTACAAATGAGGGAATATCATCAGGTCCTAACACAAGAATCATGGGAGGATTTTATGGTACTATGACTTCAGATGTATCAGTGTACTGTAGGATGAATGGATAAGCTAGAGTTATCTATGTTTGCTTATGATTGAAAGCAATGGTTAATTACCTTCATTGTAGAACAAAGGTTTCCGCGGTGATCGTTTGATCTCTGCATTGTTTCAGGTTTTCTTCCGCGTCAGTTGGCTAGTAGACAACAGTTTCACTGACTCTCCTGTCAGCATCATACTGTTATCTACTAGCCAACTGACGTGGAAGAAAACCCGAAACAATGCAGAGACCATACACTCCATGTATCTCTTATTTTGTAGCATTAAGTACTAAGATATTAATAACAGCCATTTTTCAAGATGAACACAGATCTTAAATTCCCAAGACCTTTGATGTAGAAACTGTATAAAGATTCATCAATGAATTTGCTATGGTAGTGAAGATGATTCACATTTTTAGACATAGTTGGCAATTTCAGAGAAGTTGGTTTAAATTTATCTGAAAATTTTCAACCTTCACCTTCTTAAAGGGAAAACATTCTTCAAAATATGCTATAAAGATATTATTAAATGCCTTAAATTTCACATCAAGGGGGTATATGCTGGTAATGCGGTCTCGGTGAGGGTGCCAAGCCCAAGACCTTATTAAATGCTGAGAAATGCCACCCGTCTCTTATAGGCTCTGCCAGCGAATCCAACCACAGCATCCTCGTCGCACCCCCGGGTAACACTGATCGTGGAAGGGTGAAAGGTGAGTTTCCGGCACCTTAAAACCGGACCAACTTGGCTAAGGGAGTAAACCCCAACAGAAAATCCAAGGTCCTCCAATGTAGCGGGGGTTGAGCATAAGGCCAACAACCTCACCCCGGAAAAAAACATAACGTTGCGGAAACTGCACAAAAGCCTCGGATACTGGACTGGAGTAATGGATTACGACAATGGCAACCGAAAAGGAACATGAATAAGGATATCATATTTGCAACTTGGAATGTTAGGAGGATGCTAAAGCCTGGAAAGATGAAAGAAATTGCCCAGGAATTTAAATTTAGAATTGATGTGGTAGCTTTCCAGGAAGTAAGGTGGTAAGGACAGGGCGTATAGACAAGCCTGATTTTAGCCTCCTCTACAGTGGGCCTGAGAGAAGGACAGGTCAATATGGAACCGGAATAAAAATGAATGCCAAAATGCGGAAAAGCCTGTTGAACTTTGAACCCATCAATGAAAGACTTTGCAACGCAAGATTTGAAGGTAGATTTAGAAACGTTAACCTAATATCAGCCAACGGAATGGAACTCCAATGGAAGACAAAGATGAACTTGAGAAAGAATGATGAATTGGAAAGACTTCTGTCAAGGATACAAAATCATGATATGATTATAATTGCTGGGGACTTTAATGCACAAGTAGGGCAGGATTCTGCCAGCTCCAAAAACTCGGGACACTACTCACTACACCAGACTAGCAATGAAAATGGTGTTCTCCTAGAACAGTTTGCCTATAGAAATAACTTAGTAATTAAGAGTACCTGTTTCCCACACACAAGAATCCATCTGGGCACATGGACAGCCCCGGGCTCAGGAACTGTCACACAGATAGACCATTTTCTGACAAAAGGCAGACATGCATCATCAATCATAGATGTCTGCAGCTGCAGAGGGCCAAATTGCGACTCTGATCACTTTCTAGTTAAAGCCACAGGGAGGGAATATTTTTGAATATGTATTTTGGACAGCTACTGGTTTATAATCATTGAAGCTAAGAGAGGAAATTGGTCTGAAATATATTCTTTAAGCTCCCTGGTATTAATGGACTTGGGATCAATATTAGTTATTATATAGTCAATTAAAGTTTGAGAATTAGATTTCTCTAGTGGGCATGGAGTTAATGATATGCAATTTGAAAGAACATTTAATAGCTCATACCTGCAGTAGTATTATCAAGCATATTACAATTAAAATTGCTGGTAAAGATAATGTTAGGCCATTCTGCAGCATCATGAATTCTTTTGAGCAATAAGGAATGTCTTTTCAGGGAAAGGTTAAAATCCCTCAGTGGAGTTCTGTAGATGCTTACAATGCTGTAAATATAATGTGTATCCCCAAACGAAATGTTTTAGCACAGGATTCAAAAATCTTATCTTCATTCAAGGTATTGTTTGGCAATTTAACTGTATTTGCACACATATCTTGCCCAGCAAGAATCATACTACCACCATTTTAGGGGGTAAGGGGCCAGTGACTCCAGGGTGGGACAAGGGTAGAACATGCCTATGGACCACCAAGACCGTCATGCATGATGAAGAGCCACAACCTCCTCGAGGCGCCCCTGGTATCGCTGAACATGACGGATACCTGGCGGTCAATAAACAGCTCCCATCACCACGGTGCATCTCTGTGCTAAGGGTGACCGCATCTGCGGGGCAGAGGGTAAGAAGTCGCTAACAGAGAGACTCCGGATACTGGGCGACCTCTGGTTTTATTTAGCCTTACCCATGCAGTGGGGCTCTGCATGGGCAGATACCATATTTCCCTAGCTACACGTGGGCCCAAACTTGGCACCCTCAAATAAAACTATCGAGGGCGCTGAGAGGCACACTCTTCACATGGACTCTTGTAGTCCGTCTTCAACCTTGGGGGATGCGATACCAGTGGAGAGCCCCGATGGGGATCCCAGTCGGGATGCACCCTCTACTACCTTAACCCTCCCTGTGGGGGTTCCTTCTGGGAGACCCACTCATCCCAGTTGCCCCTCATACCCTTTGTGGGGAGAGGAGAATGACATCCTTTTCAACCTCTCTGGGCCCACCTTCAAGGAGGCACAGAGCCTGGTCTCCCCCATGGGGGTAGAGTCTGACTCGGGAGCCCCTGTGGGTAGAGGCCTAAGGAAGGCTCCATATCCCCTCGAGGAGAAGGAGACAAGGGAGGAAGAAGATGTGGGTGGGGCCGAACCATGGCTGGCATAGCCGTGCTTCAGGCCAACCTACAACACAGTAAGGCTGCCTCAGGGGTTCCTCTGAAGGTATGGTCAAAATAGCTCTGATTCAGGAACCCTCGGCTTTCCAGGGAAGAGTCAGGGGCCTGAGCATGACAGGGGGAAAAATATATTACTGTACCACTGTTGATAGGCCTAGATCTTGTATCTATGTGAATGGGATAAGTGCTTTGCATCTATCAGAATTTACCACTAGGGATCAGACAGCAGTTCCGCTGACCCTGGGGGAAGGTGAGAACAGGAGGAGGGTGGTCATCTGCTCCTCCTACCCACCATACGATGCACCGGCTCCTCCACCATCAAATGAGATGGAGAGGCTGGTGAGTCACTGTAAGACCAACAAGTGGGATCTTCTGATCGGTTGTGATGCTAACTCGCACCACATTGTGTGGGGGAGTGGAAGCACCAATGGAAGGGGAGAGGCACTGTTGGAGTATCTTATGCCTACGGAGTTACAAATACTCAATAAAGTATCACAACCTAACTTTGCAAACAGCATTAGGCAGGAGGTGATAGATATTACACTGTTCACCAGTTCTCTGCTGCACAGGATTGATGGGTGGAGAGTGTCAGGGGAGATGACTTTGTCCGACCACAGACACATACTCTTCACTCTTTTAGAATCCAATCACAGGGAAATAACATATAGGAACCCCAGGACTACCAACAGGGGACTATATCGAGAAAGGCTGGGAGCTGCCTTAGACAGGGCACCTCAGTACAAGTTTAGAAATGTGGATGAGGTAGATGCTGCTGTTGATTATCTACAGAGAAGCATCATCACATCCTACGAAGACAGCTGCCCCCTAAGGACCAGGAAGGAAGGGTGTAAATTACCCTGGTGGGGAGCAGAATTAAACAGTCTCCGTAGAGACCAGGAAACTCTTTAATAAAGCAAAGAGGACAAGAATTCCTCGGGATGGGTAAAACTTTAAGGTTGCCCAACAGAGGTACAAAGCAGCAATCAAGCGCTGTAAAAGGGACTCTTGAAGGACCTTCTGTGAGAGCGTAGAGACTGTTCCACAGATGGCAAGACTCCATAAGATGCTATCGAAAGACTCGGAAGCGGGGGTGGGTTCTCTGCTGCTTCCCTCTGGAGACTTAACGTCTTCCGACAAGTAAGCGCTAAAGCTAATGCTGGAGACCCACTTTCCAGGCTCCAGGGAGTTGAAGGAGATGCATCTTGGGAGGAATCCCATCTGTCCGGCTCGGACAGAATGGAGACTTTCCTCCAGCATTGTAACGTACAAAGTTACTAAATGGGCAATTATGAGTTTTAGCCCCTTCCAGGCTGCTGGTGAGGATGGAGTATTTCCTGCACTCCTTCAGGAAGGGCAGCACCTGCTCCTCCTCCCAATGGTAATAATATTTCATTCTTGCCTTGCCTATGTTCCAAAAGCCTGAAGGGTCACCAAGGTGACTCCTTTCGAGGAATCAGTCTTATGTCTTTTCTACTGAAGACACTCGAAAAGATAGTGGACAGGTACATAAGGGATGGGCCATTAAGGGATCACCCCCTGCACCTGTATCAACATGCCTACCAGAAGGGAAAATCCGCGGAGACAGCGCTCCACAATCTTGTTAACAGGATTGAGGGAGTGCTGGAACACGGATAGTATGGACTGGGGGCATTTCTCGATGTCAAGGGAGCATTTAATAACACGTCCTTCGATCAAATCTGCATTGCTGCAGGAAGACATGGTATCCATGCTCACATTGTGAGCTGGATTAGATACATGTTGGAACAAAGAACTGTCAAAGTAGTCTTGAGAGACAGTTCATTGAAGGTAGCTGTGACTCGAGGCTGTCCTCAGCGAGGAGTGTTATCTCCACTCCTCTGGAATATTGTAGTCGACAGTCTTATTTTAAAATTGAATAGGACTGGTGCATACACTCAAGGGTACGCAGATGATGTGGCTATACTCATCACTGGAAAGTACCTTCATACTGTCTCTGGACTCATACAGAAAGCCCTGGATTAGGCAATGGGTTGGTGTGCAGAAACAGGGCTAACTGTAAATCTGGAGAAAACTAAGCTTGTGTTGTTTACCAATAGAAGGAAAATGGAGGGCTTTAGACCTCCCTCTTTGCAGGGAAAGGTTTTATATCCCTCACCATCGGTCAAGTATCTTGGGGTTATTCTGGACTCCAAGCTTAACTGGGGAGAGCATTTGGAGACCAAGGCAAAGAAAGCCTGTGCCTCCTTATGGAGGTGCAGGAGGACCCTTGGTAAAACATGGGGACTTCAGCCAAAAGCCATTAGATGGATTTATATGGCCTAGTTTCTTGTACTGCTATATAGTTTGGTGGAAGCGATCCAGCTCAAAACTGCTGGGAATAAACTGAACCACCTTCAACGAATGGCCTGTATCGGCATTTCAGGGGCTATGAGAACAACCCCAACTCTGGTGCTGGAAACGCTGCTGAACCTCGCTCCACTCCATGTGGAAGCTGAGGTGCAGACAAGGACAGTGGCTTACGTCTCAAATGTATGGGACAGTGGTATGACAAAGGAAGTTCCTATGGTCACAGACAAGTTTGGACAGAGCTCATGAAGTCAAGTCCCATCCTCAGGATGGGTAGTGATGGAATGATAGCCAAGTTTGACCAATCACCCCCCTACTTCAAAACCCACTTCCCGGATAGGGAACAGTGGGCTAGAGGAAAGAACTTCATTCTGGGGCCGAGGTATGGTATACGGAAGGCTCTAGGAAAGAAGGAAGAGCAGGAGCAGGGGTAAATAATTGTAGCACACTAAGGAAGCTCTCAATCCCTTTGGGAAAATATGCTACAGTAGAACCTCTATTTTACAAAGTTGAAGGGACCCAAAAATTGGAGCTTTGTAAATCAGAGGGTTTGTAAATTGGAGGTTATCTTCCACTAACTCCTCTGTCTCTGGAAATGATGTGTCACCAAAACCAGCTGATCTCCAACAGTAGGAAATAGTTTTTGCCGTGACACTCCCATGCTCTGGCAACACCTCGCACAGCATGGAGCAATGTCCATGGAGGCACATCATGCACATAAGGGGCTTGATCTGAGACAAATGTACGTCTACTAAAACTCTGCTGACAGGAATGCGAGTGTACTTTCAATGCAATTAAAGACTATGCTGTACTTAACTTGTTAAATAGTTATGTTAGGGTTGAAATCAAACTAATTACTATAACAAATAATAGTCATTTGTTCATTCAGGAAAAAAAACAGATTTTATGTGAAATTCTCTGTGTGCAGTGTATTTGCCAGAAATTGAAAGGATTTAAAAATTACACCTCAATTGTATTGATTCCCTATATACCATAGGCATTATTTCTAAGGCTAGGAAACTCACTTTAGTAAAAGAGAATGAAACAGCCATGAATAAAAAAAACAGGTGAATATTTTTCTACAAATTTATAATGGTATGAACTTGGCTGCTGCAACTGAATTAAGTTCTTGTAGCTGTTCAGTTGGTAGATCTCAAAATAAGGGGAATAACTCATAAGAGAATTAACTCATCCCGCGGAGTATTTTAAGCATATGCAGTTATGCATTAATTAACGAAAGGGGTATATTTAGTGCTAGTCGATTTGTGTTTAAAGAAGCCATTTTAACATGGGAAAGCCAGGGATGCATTTTAACTAGGAAATTTCAAAACAAAGTTCCAACTGACCCAGTATACCCACTTCTGACCTGCGTGTATGCTATTAAGGAGATCGGGATGTTTAACAGACCGATACACATATGCACGGATAGTCAGGCAGCTTTAAAGGTGCTGACATCACCATGGTGAAAATCACAGCTGCTGCAGGAGTGTTGTGAGGCACTCAATAATATAGGCAGATGCGGCAAGGTGGAACTTTTCTGGGTGCCTGGTCATACAGGCATATGAGATGGCTGATGAGCTGGCAAGGGCCGGTTCCAGCTGAAATTCGATTGGGCCAGAGTCAATCATACCTATTGCTATGTCAATAGGGATAGCAGAAATTAGAATGTGGGGCTTAGCCCGGCATTCTGAGATCTGGCGAACTACACCAAGTCTTAGACAGGCCAAACTGCACATAGGAGAACCTAGCCCTGGGCTTGCCAAAAGACTCCTGTCACTAAACAGGACTCAATTACGAATGGTAGTGGGACTCATCACAGGGCAATACCAGGTTATGAGGCACCTGCACCTCCTGGGAATTGTAGATTCACCTAGATGCAGGTGGTGCAAAGAAGGGGATGAAACTATATCCCACATATTATGCGAGTGCCCTGCTGTGATGAGGACTCGAAATAGGTACCTGTGGCCTCCATTTTTGGAACCCAGGGAGGTAAGGTAAATCGCCATTGCGGACCTGTTGGCCTTTAGCAAGGCGATTGGCCTTTGTGGGTGATTTCCTTAGAAGGGTGGTTGGCACAATGGGCCAATAGGTCTGAGTGCCTCAGGGCCTCTTTGGAGGAACTCCACCGAAAACAATCTAATCTAATCTACCACCATTTTAAAATCTAGAATGAGAATAAACATCTCATAGCAGGAGTTGTAGCAAACATACAGGGTTATGTTCATTAGGCTTACGTCAATTCTCTTTCATAAATATCATATCAGGTTTATATTTCTCAAATAAAACCTCAAGTTGAGTAGCTTATTACTAATGCACTTAACATTCAAATGAAACAGGTTAAAATTGGTGTACTCTTTTCTTCTTGGTGTTTTAAGTTTCACAACATTAGATTACTTACAAACATGAGTACTTTTGTTGTCATGCTTGTACAAATTAATATCAGTTGTCATGCCAACATTTCACAACATTATGTAGTCACCAAATTTTGGTTTTGGAATTCCATTCATGGATATTGTTGTCGCGACATTGCCCTGAGCCAAGACGGGGTTATTCATGTGCTTAGTGACCCCATCAGCAACAATAGTAGCTGTTGGGTAAAGAAAAAATGATTCTATGGAATTCATCAATTAGAGCACCATTGAGGCATGCTGGATGGCTGAAGGAAGAGGGAGGCCGAGGCCAACTGCCTCACATTCAGACGAAGTATCACTTGTACTTACTGATTCATTGAAATCGTACTTTCCATCCATGACATTATGTTGCTACTCGTGAACCTTGACTCATCTGTTTGTATATATGTACTATGTACGTGCCTCACTATGGCAAATGTTTGCATTCACTGCAGTTGAGTAGTGGGGTTATGGACACACAATACTTACTGTATTTTTCAAGAGTGACAAGGAATGTCTAGTGTTTTCGAAAAATGCCAAATGGCCATTTGTGAACACCAAAGGGACCACTATGAGAAGTGAATGATTTCGCAGTGGATTTTGAATTTAAATTTCACTCCAGCTGATCAAACCTCATCAGACAATTCCAAAGACAAAGAATGTACGGTTAAACAGGATAACATTTTTTCTATTCCTCATACTCTTTTTTTCTGAGGATTTTGAGGAGATATGTCCATATTTTCAATACAGGATTACCCAAAATATATCTAAGTCTGATGAAAATGCCCCCTCCTATAACATTACCATGGACAAAAAATAGTACTATTGTTGCCTGTGTATCATAAAAATTGAATTATTATGATGACAGCTAAGTTAAAAATTTCTCCCTGCTACTCTTTTGTCATGATTTACTCTGTATATCTTTTTCCATTTTCAGCCCTGTTTTGCTAGATTATACAAAAACTCATTACATATTACGAGCCCTGGAGTGCACAATTCCACTGGAAAAGGGTCTACTAATACAAAAAAGGCCCTGGCTGTCCTCACCCAGTGGTGGGGAGAAGGGTCCAGTTGAATAGAGCCCTAAAAGGAAGAATTGTTTGCCTGGAGCTGGTTTCACCCTAGCATTGGCCGCGGTACGAAATTTCAGATACATGTGGCATTCACTATTTTGAATGTACTTTGAATGAAAATCTATGTAGCATATCAAAAGGGTTAAGAATGTATGGATTTCAGATAACCATAAAAAAGCAGCCCACACAGACAGTACTTGTTTTTCAATAAATGAAAGTTTGCTTGAAAAAAATTCTGATATTGCAGCTAAATACATCACCAAGAACCCTCTCAAAAAGACTGGAGTTCATTTAACGAAGAACAAAAGAGAAAAATACACATCAAACTTTTCCTGGCATATGAACCTATGATTTTTCCTTTCTTTTGAATGATGTATTACTTATGGTCTTTTTTCTGAAATTTACAATTTTTCTATAATTGTGATGACAGGCAAAGATTTTAAGAGATGATTAATGCTGAATATCTTTAAGTAAAAATGTATTATCTATATAATTGAAGTCATCTAATGCATTTTGAGCAGAAACATATTCACATCATCCATGAATACATCACTCATATACATTATCCATCACAGAATATTATTTAAAAAAATATATTTTTTTTACAATTGGTGGGGAATGCTGACTGGTAATACATTTGCAAAGTACAAGTTCGTATTTATTTTATATTGGAGGACCACAAAAAATACCAAATGGTTCACAAAGTTTCACTTCTATTTCTCTAGTCATTCCACTGCTCCTTCTTTGTCACCTGAAAAAATATAACCATCAAATTAAGGATCCATTAATATTACAGACATGAATGAATCAAGTAGACTAGGTAAAACTAGTGAGAAACATAGATGATACATAGGGAGAACAATAGGACTGTGCGAGTCTAGACTTTTCGAGATTCGAGCGAGATAAAAGTACTGCTCAAATCTCGCTCGATTTCGAGCTCAATACGCTCGAAAAACGAGTCTCGAGATCTCCGTCGTGGTGGACGTAATTTTACGGGGTCTTGCGTTATAATGCGACGTAGTAAATTTATATTTATTCCCTTCCTTTTACATGGTAATTCCATGATATCATGCCACAAAATGTAGAGAAATCTCTTAGTCCCAGGCCTAGACTCGAGAAGTTAGGAGAGCCTAGTCCTCGTCGTAGGGCCTAACAGAGTCCCTGCTCTATTCCGTGATTGGAGGCCTAGTACCTACTAGCAAATGACGCATAAAATAGGCACGTGGTTTAGCCTCTGTTAACGTAGGCTACTTCTAGAACTAGCATAAACCCAATAAGTAAAAAAAAAGTTACAGAAAAATCCGGTTATTCTTGCCCATCTTTACAGGAAATCTTCAATTTAATCCCGTACTACTGTGAATTTCAACCATAACGAATCAATACATTGCATTTTACTGGAATATGTATTATTATTTTATTTTCCCATCTTTCAGCACGAAAAGTTATGGGTTCAAGGTGTTTACTTGTTTACGCAATGGTAAATGCACCGGAATACCGGAATGCTTATGCAAAGCTGCTTTATGACCTTGAGATAGCAACCCTGTCAGCTGTTCCGAGAGACGAGGGGTCGCCTGTAAGCTCGCATGTCTTGACACTTGCGCGCGATGTTGAGCGGAATAAAGTACGGACAATGTTTGCCCTCGACCGATGCCAACAACCGAGGCAATTGGAAAGATATGTGACATTGTAGTATTATATAAAACATCACAACTGATGGTATCAGATGGCTAAAACTTGCTTAAATGCTTGGCAACAAATTTTTCTGATATAAACATGTTCACTCACTACCTTCCCCATGTCTACGTATATAGGTCTGTTTAAGTTGCGTTGTCTGTACTTTTCCAATCTAGAGCTTTAAGCGGAATTCGATACACGGTTCGGGTTAGCCAAAAATTAAAATAAATTGAATTGAAGAACTAAGGAATATGAAAATGATAGCAAACACACTGTAATTTAAGACAAAGAAATTCCAATTTTTAATAAATGACAATTACAATTGATGTTATCGTAGATGCTACCTGCGCTGTTTTTAAGTAACCTTTCGCGCCAGAGCCTTGCAATGAAAAATGCTTCCCTTGACATTAGTACCGTGAGTATATCCTTGTATTCCTCCGTACGGAACTCACTCTTGGCAAGGAATCGCACAGACATACTCCTCGTTCATCTCGTATCACAAGTCAGGGAAGCCGGACCCTTTCCTCGATCACTCGGCAGAGGTGATAACGACCCTCTTCTCAGTACCATCCCCACTCAGCCAACTATTCGTTTACTCATTTACTAAAAATATTTGCTGCCTAATATGAAAATACAGGCCCAGCAGTTAATACCGAATGTTCTGTTCTGCATATATTAATTTTAAACGGAACTTTACCATTATTATTAACAAACTTTTTGCAAAATGAACACTCTCAACAATTTATTTTAGAATAGAGTTCCGTTCAAAATGTGGAAATGCACAGAAAAAAACTTTATAAATGTAACTCTGAGTTCATACTTTCCCAGCATGCTACAAATATTGTGATACTTATTGTTATTGTTATATATCCACCGAGTATATAAACAAATGCTTGACCACGGACACACAGTGAAAGCATCTACCATGCTGAGACGAAAGATTGGAGATTACCCCTGTTCACATGCCACGGAAGGGTCCAACGAAGAGCGGGGCGGGGAAACGATAAAATTGTCATTTTTAGGGTCGATCCCTCAGTCGGGTCTACATAATTGACACAACTAAACCGGTTTTCCCCAGAAGACCCCCATCACCCAAGAAGAGTTCTTCGTCTCTTATTCCTAATCACGACGAAAGTCATCTGGGCGTGACTTATTCAGCGAGAAAGAGGAGTAAGTAACCCAAGAAGATCTCTCCACCTTATCAGTGTCTACCCCCGCCCAGCTTCAGCAACATCGCTTGCATGTCACTGCTAAGTGGTTAATTAAGTTCACATGCCATTAGTTCACTTGCGTGGAAAGATCTACGCCATTTATTAATGACATTCTTATGCTTCAATTGAAAAATCTACTCGTGGGTACGGTTAAGTTCGCTGCGAAAGGGCGGAATACGAAATATTACCATTCAAAATGTTGCTTGGATTTATTAGTTATCCCATCTAAGAGACGAAATTTAATATGAGAATAATGAATTTTCCTCATCGAAACGGATGAACTGACAGCTTTCTAAAAAGCACGAAAAAGTGCTACAATGTTGCGACATTTCTATGCATTGGTGCGACGTGTAGCTATTTCGCGGATGGATTTCAACGGGCTCTCATGATTTTTCATAAACACATTTGATTTACACTTGATTGCCACAAGTTTAAATGAAGTGCTGCGTGACGATGAAGAAGATGAAAGTGATGAGGGCACCATCCCAAAAAAGAAGACATCCTCTTCTTTTTTGGGATGATGCCCTCATCAACTTCACGAAGTTGATGATGATTTTATAGATAATTTAGGAAAAATATAAAAAGTAATCCACTCAAAATGGAATGGTAAAAAGTGCAAAAAAAACATCACAAAATATTTTTTTTAAGTTAATTCTGTAAATGAAATTTTAATTTTAGATGGGTTTTTCTTCATTATCATTTTGCCCAGGCAGTTTGTTTGCTATGCAATGCTAGTTAACTTTCTTTGAGTGGTGTACTTTTTTATTTAATTATGTTGGATAACTTTTTTAAACCGCCTTATTTTCAAATTTTATCTCTGTTCAGTTCATACTCTTCCACATGCATGATTTTCTAATTATTTACAACCTTGATTAACACTTGATTGCCACATGTTTAAATGCTAAATCTGTACTTTTGCCTGAGCAGCCAAAAAGCTAGATGATTATGCTCTGAAATTCTATTGTACATTTTGATTTAAAATATAATTATCTCTCCACCATGATTGAAATAGTTTTAATTTTTACAGTTTAATATGCATGCAATAATGATCCCTTAGTAGTGAAAATAGTTCCAATGTCATTGTGTTCTCAAACGTTGTGAAATCTTAACATATTTTTCAAAATCCGCTCATATCTTGATTTTATATAACACCCCATTTTTGGGTCCCAAGGTGTTATGTAAAATGAAGACTACTGTAATTCCTAAGCTTACACTTATGTTTGTGTAAGTACAAAATTAGTACATGCATAGATTAAAGTCTCTACTGCAATTTCAGTGTGCTTAAATCTCGCTGGATTTCGCTCGAGATTCAAGATTTTTTCAAATTCTCGCTCGATCTCGCTCGAATTAAAAAAACCCCTGCTCGCACAGCCCAAGAGAACAACTTTGGAGGAATACAATTATTAACAGTCGAATGACCATATAATGATGGCAGATGATGTCACATAACTTAGATGAAAGTCTCATGGAATTCACAAAAGTAGGTAACTTGTGCATTAAAATGATTTCATCATACTTGGAAATAAAATGAATGGAACTTTGAGGAAACAGAAAAATAAATCACTAAGCATCAAATTAATCACATTCCCACCAATAGGCGATATCCACATGAAAAAGACTCTGATATCTAAGTTGCCATAAAAAGAATTTCAAAGCTCTAGATGAACCCAGAATATAAACCACTTTTAAAGGAGAATATCTATGGCATACGTTAAGAATATAAGTGTTAAATACCATTCCATTGCGGTTTTATTTCATATAGCAATAATTTTGAAATGATAGGTCGGAAACAGAAGAATATCAACTATGTACTATGAAACAAAAAAAAATACTGCCTTCATATGCAACCTCTTATTTCAGAAGGGCTATTAATATCTCTAGTTGCTCAGTGGCCACTCCAATTCAGGGGACTCAAAGTTGCCTAGGAAATTTTCACCACAGTTGCATTAATTTCTCACATTTTAAAGTATCTCATTTTGGTTAAACTATTAATAACTGAAACAATTTCGTGCAGACTAGTTTGTTATAACCTTATCTCAAACAGCTATGATGAGAGGCAGGAGGAGAGATAATACATGTATAGCTCAACTTCATATTGCTGGCATCTTATTTGAAAATACGTTAACAACTGGGGGGTACTACGGAAAGAAATGGGTTACCCATCGTGCAAAAAAACTTTGTTAAGAACAGACAACCGATAAATAAACGTATTTTAAGAGTGGGATGTTTAACATGATAAAATGGCCATTTTTGACAGGGAATAGCTTTCAACCAGTTATAACCGGAACTTCATTGAAACGGGTTTGATGTAAGTGAATAAATGACTCGGGCTTCAAGCAGAGTAAGACTTTGGGTTGCTAACATTTCGATGGAACACTCCTCAGAGCAATTGCTCTGAGGATGATGGAGGAGTGTTCCATCGAAACGTTGTTACCTAAATTTACCTACATTGTTATCTAAGATAGCAAGAAAGAAATATTGGGGAGGAAAATTTTGAAATTGTTAAATGGAGTATAACTGAACGCAATACCATTACAGAAGATTTTGAGAGATATACAGGAAAATAAGAAGTTTTGAATGAAAAGAAAGAGGGAATCAAAGGCTTTAAAAGTGAATGATGATGTTTTCAAGTCAATTAAGTGTGCTCCTTCTTAAATGTTAGCAAAGAGTACACCAATGCTGCAGGACAAGGCTTGGCAGGTGGCGGAAGATTTACGGGTAAAAAGCTTTGTGGCAAGCAATGGGTGGTTCTTGCTTCAGGAAATACCACAATTCATCTTTCTGTACACATATATGATTGGTTGTCAATATTGCCATCAATATTGGAATGTTACCATCCTGTAGATGCATTTTTCAATGCTGATGAAGGTGGAGTATCAATCAATTAATTTTTGTGAAAATCTCTAGCCTTCAAAAATGAGGTGTAAGGAGAGACTTAAACATTACTATAGAAATCCATTAACCTCTTCCCCACCCAAAATAAATAAGGAATAGGGTGGTATGTGGGTTGCATAATATTGGATTGGAAAGGGTTTACTTCCATTCAGTGGTCACCTCCATCTTTCAATAGGCCACATAAGACAGGTTTCAATGTATTTCATGTAATTTATGGTAAATAATTAACACATCTATAGAAGAGTCCAAGACCAATGTTAAGCTCGGGAAACATTAGCTTGAAGAGGTGAGAGAGTATTGAGCAGAGTAATCAGCGATTAAGGAAGCAAGAAGGAAATCATCACTAGAAAAGCTCAAGCAAAAACGAGAATTCTACCAAGAGAAGAACACACAGACATAAATACACGCTTGACAGCAAGAAAACACTTTATCAGAACTTACATCTGGAGCATGCTTCTTAACGGCAGCAAGGATTGGATGATAATAGCAGCAGAGATGATAAGACTGGAAGCTTGTAAGAGGTGGTGTAATAGAAGAATGATGAATGGAGTGACCAAATAAGAAGCAAAGGAGTCCTAAAAAGAGTGGAAGAAAGGAGAAGACTGATGAAAACTCCATTGTAACGAGGGGACAATTTTATCAGCCACATCTGGAGACATGATACGGTCTGATGAAGATCAAGGAAAAAAAGAGAGGAATGGCAAAGGAAGGCCTTGCATGAAATCAACGCAATAACAGTGAAGTATGTAAAAGAATATCCTTGCGTGAAAATGAAGAGATAGGCCGATATGAGAACTGAGTGGTGAGCTGTATTGAACCAATAGATTGATGATTTGTGATGACAAAAAATATAGAAAAATTATAAACATGATAGTGCAATATAAACCTACAATGGACAAGCTCATTTTGTTGAATTTCAACCTTATAAACAAACAACGATGGACTTGACTAAATGCTTTATAAAACCGGTTTTAACATTTTTACAAGCACATTATCATTACATAATCACAGCAAAGAAATTTCTGCAACGAGAATAATTTATTTGGTGCACCTTATTTACCAAAATATAGATTTATTAAGACAACCTCCCATTGAATAATCAAGGGGAGGGCTGCTTCAAACCAATCTTAGGATCAAAATCTAGTGAAATAAATAAAATGAAATCATTTTTTAATGTAATGGCTAGATCCATTGATCCAAAAACATAATTGTATTTACGGACTATCTTTGCCAAGAATATGCATATAAATACATTAAAGCATGGAATGACAAGAAAAAAATATCATCTGTGTAAGCCAAATGGCATAGCAAATAGACAAAGCAGAGGCTTCTGAGTTGAATACGTAGAAGCACTTACCTAAGCATCTCCCGGCTTAGTCTCATTATTGGTCCAAATATATCACACAGAACCTGCAAGTAGATATATTATTTTTAAATTAAAAATATCCTAGAAGTCAGTCTGTTCACGAAAATGTTCATTGCAGTTTACTTTACCAAAGAATGCTTCGAGAGTAAAAGGAGAGATCAATATCAATATTGCACAGAGCACCAAACCAATTTTTAGGATGTCCCTGTGCCTACATAGCCATGAATAATCCAACCACACAATGTGGGAAGTTTCTAACACCAATTCCATAAATCCAATTCCTTGGATTGATAGCTCTCTTTACTTCTCTAATTACCTCTAGCCCAATTGCAAGCCCCAGGGCCTTCCCTTCCCACAACCCATGTAGCACAGACAGTTGGGCCAACGTTGGGGAACGGTTAGGTGCAATGGTTGGCCAACCGTTATTTATGTCCGTTTTGCCAACTGTTCCCCAACCGTTGGGCCAACTGTTCCCCAACCGTTCCCCAACCATTAGCCCAACTGTTCCCCAACGGAACAAAATTGAAAAAAAAAAGGGAAATGATCCAGGTTATCACTCGATGACTAGTTGTACCTCGCATACTACAGATACACCTACCTAACAACCTACACTTCACTCATGTGTATGTGTAAGTCAGGGCGACCTGACACATTTTCCAATTACAGGTATTAGACAGGGATGCCATATATATACAGCTGCTGGTTGGCATTAAGTCGTTTGTGATTATTAACTTTACTAAAAGGGTGACACGGATAATTTGCACCATAAAAACATTTCCCTAATAACCATTTTCTGGTTAAAAATGAGCATGACCATTGTAAATACACATAACTGATATTCTTTTCACTCCAGGAGAGATAAATAAGAGTTTCCTCAATAATGCTGAGAACATGTTTCCCGGCGAGGGCACCAGTATTTTCTCTAAGTCCGATACAGTCTACGAGGGACTGAGAAAAATCATCCGTGGACCAATGTTCAATCACTTTTAAAGATCGTAAATCGCGTTTAAAACCACATTTCAGATGTACTTTCACTCTCACCGATCCTCCTGGCCTTAGATTTTTCCAGTGAGCGCACCCGTATTTTTTCTAAGTCCAATACCGTCTACGAGGGACTGAGAAAAAGCATCCATTCATGGATATCCATTTGAGTGGATATGAGATGAATATGACATTTGCATCCATATCAGATGAATAAAAAATAAAATTTTCAGATTTAGGAGATGTCTAAGATATTTTCCAAACATCTTGTAAACATTTAAGATATTTAAGACATTGAAGATATGCTGTAGATATCTAGTAGATATTTTGTGCTATGTGGGTACTAATGATGACAGTGATAAACACAATGTATATACATTAGCACAGTACGTTCGTTGAATGGAATACTCCCTCGTTAGGTCAACGAGGAAGGAAAGCTATGCAACGGATGCATAAAAATCCAATAATATAGGATGGATGAAGAGAAACGTGCAAATAGGTGCATAAAAAAATTAGTACTTAAAGGGTCATTAGTCAGAGTTGTTCCTTACGGATTCACTACATCTCGGCTAAAACTCTTGGATAACAAACGCCATGTAGCTGAGAATGTGCTAAGTGAGATAATATCCAGCTTGGCTGCGCTGTAATCAGGCAGTCCCCTTACACCATCTCCCAACGTTGGCCCAACAGATCATAAATAACCGTGCGATTGGCACCATTACCCAACGTTGGCCCAATGATTCATAAATATCCGTGCGAATGGCACCGTTTCCCAACGTTGGCCCAACGGTCGTAAAGTAACCGAACCGTTCCCCAACCGTGGCACCGTTTCCCAACGTTGGCCCAACCATCTGTGCTACATGGGAATGCCCTAAAGTTCACCCCAAAAACAGTTTTTTCGACATATCTTCGCCTTCATAAATGATAAAATTCAAAATCAAAGTGTAATTCATTTCTCATTCCTATACACTTTGTTTACCACCATTACAATACTCTGGGATTGCAACCCCTATTTTTAATGAGGGTGAATCTAATTTTTTACGCATATATTGGACCATTCAAATCAATCTAAATTATTCCAAATACATAAAATCAATTTCTTAAAGGAAAACTTATTTCAAAGTTTACATGTTTTGGTTTTTTCTAAAAAAGTTATGTTAACGGGTTAAACCACCCCTCAACAATTTGTGTTATTTCTGCATTGGAGAAAGTCTCCAAGTCACTTACTTTATCTACATAAATGTTTTTGCATGGTACTGCACTGTACTGTATACATCACTGCTTATAATATACACCTAGGTACTATGCTTAAGGGGTGAGAACCACCCTCAGAAAAGTATTTTCGAGATATCTTCACATGCATAAGCGATAAAATTAAAAATCAAAGTAGTCTTCATTTCTAATTACAGCACACACTGTTTAACACCATTACGGTACTCAGTGATAGCAACCCCTACTTTTTATGAGGGTGAATATAATACAGATGTTTTGGATCCTTCAAATTAAATTAAATAGAAATACATAAAACCAATCCTTAAGAGAAAATTTATTTTAAATTTTCCTTTTATTAAAATATGAATAATTTTAATTTGAAGGATCGAAAAAAAATGTCCATAAAAATATGTTTACTAGAGTACTTAGAGTAACTTTTTTAGTACTTAGGTGGTTTAACCCGTTAAATTATTAAAAAAAAAAAAACCAAAACACGTAAACTTTGAAATAAGTTTTCCTTTAAGAAATTGATTTTATGCATTTGGAATAATTTAGATTGATTTGAATGGTCCAATATATGCGTAAAAAATCAGATTCACCCTCATTAAAAATAGGGGTTGCAATCCCAGAGTATTGTAATGGTGGTAAACAAAGCAGATAGGAATGAGAAATGAATTACATTTTGATTTTGAATTTCATCATTTATGAAGGCGAAGATATGTCGAAAAAACTGTTTTTGGGGTGAACTTTAGGGGTATTTTTCACACCTTAAACTGGCTTCTCTGCTGGTAAAAAAATTAATGTCCCTTGATTTCTCATTCCCTACAAAATGAGCGCTATAGATACCTACCTTGTTAGTGTATTTTGATTTAAGAATGGCAGGAGGCAGAATGGCAAATTATGAGGAAATATTAGGCGATTTAAAGGTGATAATAATGGAGCAAATTCTTTTACATTTCAGTTTAAACTGAAAAAAAGACCTAAACTTTAAACCAGTTCAAAAATTCCAGAAGTTACTTAATGTATAGGGGTGTTGCCATACGTTTCCTCCCTGTGCAGTAGGCAAGTATTGGACTTCGTTATTCCCTGAGGCTATCTCCCTCGACAGCAATTATGAATACCAACTTTTAGCTCCGTTCTAAACCACACTTAGACTGGACTAAGATAAACCTCCAAGCCTCAGGTTTTACTAGAAATCTATGAATATGGCTGCATGTGTTGCATGCCTAGTTACAAAATAATTAGTGACGTGTGGTCTATGAGACCACAGGTTTTAAATTGCTTAGTTTGTTATTGTACAATTATTTCTTTTATTTTGAGTTTATATTGTGTTTTGCTAAGTTCAATAATTGTTGAACTATACCAGGTTTTGCTTATTTTCTTACACATTTATAAATTTACATCTATCATTTTGTGTTGTAATGAAGAAACAAAACTTAATATTTCTATACGAGCTCTCAATTTTCAAAAATTATTTTAAAAGAAAATTTTAAAGCAAATAATTTGAAACCTTATGCATCATCATACTTGCTTTTATAACCAATAGGGTAGTTTCTTATTTTTTTGTCTTGATCAAAAGTTTATAACCTCTGGAGTAAGTATTTTAAGCCGTTTGATTTTTAAATGGCATTAAGTATTTTTCCTCATTAATTAAAAAGTGAAAACAATCAATGGTGTGAAAACGCTACAGCAAAATATTGCATGCCCGTTAATCCTACGTGTGATGTCAAACTATTTGCTCTACCTGCCACAGGTGGTGCTGTGGATGCTTCCAAGTAGACGCTGCACTCCGTTAAAACTTATTAACTAGTATCGGAGGTATATTTATTCCGTCAATTTATTATAATTAACTTTTAATTATTTATGCAGTTGATTCATTTAAAATCAGTTAGTATTCCTTTTACAAGCATAACGTGAAGTTTGCCCATCGCTGCATGACCTTCACCCCATACTTCGCAATAGCAGAAGACACAATGAGCAGGATGTCCTTGAGCCTATACAACGACTAATAATACCATGTTTAATAGAGAAGACTTTTCGAACTTTGATAGTTTTCACAGGCTAATACTAATACATATTCACTAGAGCTGAGGGGCCCTGAAATACAATTTTCAGTTACAAAGTTCAGGAGATGAATTTTCGTATACCTCGCAACGTAAACTATATACTTGTTACGTCAGCAAGAAGGCAGTGCATCCCACCATTTCAGAGCTTATTCAAATGATCCTAATATTAACATTTAATTCTCTTGTAAACGGATTTCTAAGTCCAAACTTTTTCTGCAAGATAAATACATTTATGGCAGGGCACGAATTGCAATTGATGAAATTTGTTTTCTTTGATGAAGGAAACTATCCTATTATATGTTGCCTATGTGATTTCACAGGGTAAGAAACACAGGGTAACTCTTAACCCACCAATTACTGTGAGGAAAGTGGGAAATCAATTTTGGTTACCCGGAAAATTATTTCCTTCCCATCCCACATAATCATGAGAATACTTTACTTCTACCCTACTACATGAGTATGCCACTCCACTCCTATTAAATGACATTAAACCACCTTTCAAAGTCAATTGTGACATTACAACATTTGTTGCAGCATGTAACGGCATAGGGAAGCACAAACAAAACAATTATAACAAGCAAAATGTACTCAGATAAACAATTGCAACTTTAATTCATTTGAGAAATTGCCTTGGAATAAACATAGGCACGTAACTGGATTATCATGGGTCTAAATTAGCTCAAGTAGATTCTAAAATTATGCTCGGGAATTATATGGAGAATTCCTAAAAATACTGTGGCATAAACAGAAATTAAGTCCCCTTGGAAGGAATATTATAAGTTTTCTTCCCTCTTTTCTGATGTAGACTAATTTACTGAAAATAGAAAAAAATAAAAATTACCAGGAGATTGGGCTTGACGACACTCAGTAAATCTCGTGTAATAACCAGAACCAGTTATTGGAGTATTACACCTGTTCCCACCATTGAAATGAATCAAAGCATAGTCTTCACAAGTGGTAACATGATCACCATTGCAGTCCTGCAAAGTAAGAAATAAGTTAAGAAAGATAGGTTGTTAACTTAATGAATAAAAATTACTCAACATCTCAGAAGTACTTAGCCCATGGGAAAATATTACCATGAAATTATACACCTACAATGCCAGAGCATCTAGTAAGTTACCTCGAGGGTGACTGGCAGGGGCATGATTACCAAATGTGTAATATACACGTGCACTATATGATAAATTTTCCAAATTGTTAGTCAGGAATCTCAGATCTGAGGTTAAAACCAGCAGTAGGCCCACTTGGTTTCATATGCTGGGATAATTTTTAGATGTAGAGAGTAATCAATGTTATTCAGAGTTGGTGTAGGTCTATCCTTGGAGAAGGTAGGTCTATCCAATGATACATGTGACATTGCCATGACTTGGCAATGGGAAACTGCTAACTATTATGAACCCCATCACCTGTAGGAGAGCAGCAGCTCTTCTTCTCATGTGTGCCATTAGAGATCACAGAGGGTCAGTACAGTGACACTCAATTCACTACAGGGGTGGTTAAAATTATTTCAATTGTTGTAGTCCTGCATTGTGGAAGACATGGGAATACCACCACATTAACCCTTCAACGCCATCCTATGTGCTGGGCACCTACCCCTTTAAACTACCCATGGCGCCGCCCTACGCACTCTGCACGGTTGTGTCATGCTATGTTTTGATATGCTTTTTGAGGAATTGAACATTTTTCTAGCGCATTCATATTTTGCGTACTGATATAATAAACCTTACTGTTTATTTTAAGCAAATCTACTAATGCTTAACATCATTTTTTGAAAAGATATTGTGTCTTCATTTGATGCATCTATTCTACACTTTTCACGAAATAAGCAATTGACTTTCATCTCATACTCTTGAAATTATAAGGAGAGAAATTTTCCAGGGAGAGTATATTCAGTGTATAGATAAAAATTTGATGACCTTACTGTCAACGTAAACATATCCGGTCCCTGACGCCTGGTTTCTCCAAGGCCCCTTTGGGACGAGCTTCATTTCGGCTTGGAAAGACAACAAGCGATATGGATAAGGACAGTGAGAGTGACGATGTTTTCATTCTCTTTCATTTAGCCCACCATAGTATCTAGGGGGGCCATGAGCACTATTTTCATAGCTTAGAGATGACCACGGGACAGGGGAACTCATTCAGACCCAAGCGCTCATGACGAAAGATTAGGGCGTCGAAAGGTCGGCGTGGAAAGGGAAGGTGAGAGAGCAAATGGTAGAGAAGACTCAAGATTTCTTTCAAGACGTGCAGCTCAGTAAACCTACCAAAGTCAGAGTCAGTTGAAACTAAGTCACTTTTTTGGAAGGAATATATTAGGAGTGTTATTTTGTTCTTACGAACATTTTAGTCTTTCACTTTATATTACTTCCTCCGTAAGTGCTTCGTTCCGCAAGCTGTATGCTTCAAATTGCAGAATATTTGTGTGTTGGTGTTTATCAGGGTTGTTACTCAATTACTACCAATTATGGTGTGTGCAGGAGAGAAAAGGTTGGAGGAGTTGAGTGATGAACAGGCTGAGGACGTCTTGCTTGAAAGGGAAGTGATGAAAGTATTTTGAGTTCTGATGGTGACAGTGAGAATGACATAAACGATCACTCTGCTGTTGACGCATTGTTGCATTGTGATTTGGATGAGGTAGAGGATGAAACTTCGTATTATACTTGGAAGAACATTTCCAATTATAAAGGAAAAAGAGAAATTTTCGTTGGTAATACCGGTCCACAGGGCAAAGCAAATAATTTGGAAAGCATTGAAGATATTTTTTCAATTTTCTTTGATAACAATTTAGTAGGAATGATTGTAGAGGAAACTAATTGTTATGCAGATTAAATTGGTAAAACAAACAATAGAACATTTTCTGCTGTACGACAATGCCTCCATATACCAGACAATAAGCTTCCAAGACTAACTGAAAGATATTTCATAAAAAGAATACCTCCTAAAGGTAATAAGGCCAGACCTCAAAGACACTGTGCAGCCTGCACCAAACACGGGAACAGGAAAGAGACTGTTTGCTGGAGCAAGCCTTGTGACACCGGACTACGCATCGATTGCTTTGAGGATTAACACACCAAGCAGAATTTGTAAGGTGAAGTACTTTTACTGTATTTTTTATCACTCAAAGGATTTTCAACGCTAATTTTTCATTCTGAATAACTTTTAGAATGGGCATATTATAAAAAAAAGACTTCAAAAGAAACTAGAAAGATTTCAAATTCTAATCAGTACTTTACGTAAGACGACGACAGCTATATGAGCTCGGCTACCCAGCTCTCAAGGTGGGCTTGGAAATGGTTCTAACCAACATCTGCTACGGAGATGTTTACATTGACTTTCTGCGTCTATCAAATCATTCCATTATAGTAGTTTCAATGCATGTATAATGAAGTACCGGTGTTGACGTTAGTCTGTATTCTTCAAAAATGCAATTCTGGCTTTTAATTTCTTTCGAGAATGTTTTCTATTCGGTCCTAATATTTGTTTTAATTTGAACGAATTTATGTGTCTAACTCCTAAATTAATTAAGTTTTTTAATGTTTTTAAGCTTTATATAAAATGAATAAGATTTAGTAACCATCGATTAAAATCCCCATATTATAAACTATTAGTTACTGAAATATAACTCATTGATCACAGGTCTTCATAAAGCATCAAAACATTTAAATCTCCTCTGGCGACTGGGTTAAAATCCATTTAAACCTCCTCCATGCCTGAAGGGTTAATATCCTAAGGACCTGAAGGCAACAAAACTTTTTTTTAAATCATAGATATGATGAAGCCATTTAGGCAAATGGACAATAACAAATATGCTTAGTTCCATAAGATTCAAGAGGCCAACATTTTGCAGAAAGAAGAAATATTTAACACAGTGTATTCTACTTCTTATAATAATAATACAACCTAATTGTTGCTTAGATTTATGCGCCCTGTGCCATCAGCATGTGGAGACAAATTAAGTGCATGAGTTATATATGCCATAACAATTGTTAATATGGGGAAAAGGGGTAGAGGGGAGGAGAGGGATTTGAATGCATGGACATGAGTCATTGTTGCATGCTTACCAAGGTATTCGAAGCCACAGCTGACAGAAAACCTAGTCTTCAGTTGGATGGGATAATATAGGACACAATCATATTTGGTTAAAATTTTCAAAACAATATATGTTTTGAGACACATTAATTTTGCTGTGAAAAAAAACTATGGACGAAATCAGGGGCATCGGAATTTTTTTCGCTTGCAGGGGCCAACCTTGAAAAGGGCCCACATTTCTTTGTGGATAGGAGGGGGTAGACTAGAATTCCGCTGAAAGTGCATATGAAGGGGGTAGAATTAGAGATGGGCAACTTGGTATATTACCGCGGTAATTTTCGTAAATTACCGTGGTATTTTTCAAAATTACCAACACCCCTGAAAATTACCATAATAAACGGTAATTTTCAGAAAAGTTCTTTTTCAGAAAATTTCTTCCTCGTGAAGAAACCATTGGAATGGGTGATATTAAAAATTAAGAAGCTAAAACGATTTTGTTTACATAGTGTCCATGATTAATTCCAACTAATTCAGAGTAAAATAACAAATGCACATTGCGCAGAGGTATGTCTTTGGAATGAAAATTTCTCATAGTGTGACAAAAGAGAGGCAAATTGCGCGTTGCTGCCAACTTCGTTTTAATTTTTTTAATGAGTTATAATAGATAAACGTCATGATATGTTTGATGTAAGCGTCGGCATTTATATCTCAATGCTATTTGATTTCATTTTGAGTCCTCTGATGAGGATTTGCAGCTCAAAACTTATAATTACCGGAAAATTACGGTAATTTTTGAAAAATACCTTAATTTACCACGGTAATGTACCTACCTCCATTGAAAATTATGGTAATTTACCCATCTCTAGGTAGAATATGCATCAGAAGGGAAAAGGCAAGCTGGAAACAAGTCAAATTTAATTTTTATTAATGAAGACTCATTTCTCAAGGGCCCAACGCAAATTCTGGGGGGGGGGTTTAAGAATATATTATTATTATCACCTTATGACAAAAAAGGAGGTGGTCTGGTCTATTTTATCCATAGCTTTTTATCAAAGCAAAAGTAATGTGTCTCAAAACATATATGGTGTTTTGAAAATTATAAACAAAAATGTTTCTTCATTAAAATGTGTCTTATTTCCAACACATATGATATAATTTGTTTTAACTGTCTGTTTATATGAATTGCATGTATGCTACAAATATTGCAAAGTAAATGCAATGCTGCAATGAAAAATGATAATCTGGTTTTAAACAACTTCTGCCCCTCCTCCCACACTACACTGTAAAAACACAAGAGTATATTGCCGTTATTACCGTGCTTAAATAATTAAATCAATGTTTTCCTTAAATTTTGTCCAATGGAAATAATACGCAAGAGTACTAACAAAAAAATACATTTTTATAAGCTTGGGCAGTAATGGGTTGGTTGCCTGGAGCTCTGTAAATTATTAATAAACAGAGAAATATGAGTATTGGTTTGATGTCCAGAGTTATTTTTTCTAGTTAATAGCTATTTGCGGGAGGCGATCATCAACCTAGGTCATTTGCAAGATTAACAAAGGTTGGGTAGTTGAGTAGAGACAGGAGTTGTACAGGAAACGGCGGGAGAAACCCTGCATCCACATTAGCCTGCTCTTAATGGTTGGTAAATAGGGGTACATATTTTAATGTTAACATATTACTCAATGGAGACAGTACTGAGCTTGAAGTACTTTTTGCACCGCACTCAAATAGGGACCAGCATGTCAATTAAAACTATCTGCCACTGTAGAGATTCAAACCAGAGACCTCAACATGTAAGGCCAGTACTCCCGTTACTACACAAAACCAACACCCTTCCTTTTCCCTCCATCCACTACCCTACTTTCTTCTGAATGTGCAGGCATGATTGACCCTCTCTCAAATAGTACCGCAGCATACAATGTAACAATAAAAACGGGTATTATATTCATGTCCATGAGGTCAAACAATGTTAGGTATAACAAACCACCAAAATATCATAATTTTTGGAACCCACATAAATTCTCTCAAGCATATATACGCGGGGCATAAAAGTTTGAGAACCACACCCATGTATGCTTAATAGTAAAAATAAACAAAGGTCCAAAGATAGAAATGGCCAGCCATTCCTCACGTAGAATAATACAATATAGCTTTGAGAATTACCTTTAGCAAAGGACTTCACTTGAATAAATGTTTTAAACCATTACCTATCAACTATAGCAACTTGTTCTTATTTAATACCAAAGTAATATATTATAATAGACTTTACATTCCACTACATCAGAATTACACTCATACAAAATACCTTTGGCTTCTACTGGATTTATTCGCGGAATTGAAAAGAAATATCATTACAGGTCACCCTAAAGTTAATGACCTATTGAAAGGGAACAATCACTTACCCTTCCGTATCTAGCCATGTATCTCTCCACAATGAGTTTGGCACAATTATAATGAAACGCACAATCCTGATAGGCTGAAAGCACATAAATATATTCACTTTAGAGAGCATGTTCTACCAAATATTCAATGGCCAAATGAAAATTGGGCTACTAATGCTGAGGAATAACCCCAAACTTGAAAAGTAAATTGCCCTCTATCGAAGGCCAAGTACCTCCTTCCCGTTCTGGATCATCCTGAGAAAGTACAGGTTTATCTGCATCTATCCAGTATAAATGGGAAATGTAAAACGGCCCACAATAACCCTTTGCACACCCGTATGTCATATTGCAACCAGTAGTCCCTTGACATATGCACCGAAGGCATGCCTCGTTGAGGTTTGACACAAAGAGACCTAAAACACATGATAAACATTTTTAGAGAGCAAAGGTGTAACAATCAATAACAGTTTCCAAGATAATATTCATAATCATTTAAAACCTTCACGCAAACAAACAAGAGAAATGAAAAATATAGACTAAATGGTAAATCCGTAAGTAGGAATATCGTGCTTCATCAATGAAAACAAACAAACTAACGGAGGGAATAATGAACTAGTTTTCAACAGGGTGAAAACAATAACTATTTGTTTACAATTTCATATGCCCATTTTATGACCAAACGAGGATGACGAATGGAGACAGCCTATATGGAAATTATCAATAGTTTAACATGGTTATATACAATGCACGTAGCATGGTGCGTAACATTACATATTTTTGATTATTCGCTAAAAAAGCATTTTAAGCATTTTCTGTGAAGGAGAACATCAGAAAAATATTTCTACCTACCAGACACGTAGAACGAAAAAATTAACACTGCAAAAATCGGGTACAAATGAATATTCATGTTGCGGCAGAACTTCGGAAAAGTAAATTCACGTTCAGGCCAAATTGGTTTCGTCCACTAAAGATTCCGTCAAGCAACTGTGATATAGCTTGAAATAATATCACTGAAGGACAGAGTGCCCTTTTCTACAGTTTATGATATAAACTACTGATGACGGCTTGGTCGGTGATCATTTGCTTCCTCCAAGGTGACCATGCTTTCAGTGCGCGGTTGCCAAATTTACTTGTTACCCGGGTTATACCTGTTGATGTCATTGCTGTTTGCAAGGTCATGAAGATACACACCGCAGCCGACTGGGTCAGATCTTGATGAAGCTTTCAGAACGAGGAAAAGAGCGAGCTTTCTTTTATCACCGGAGCCTGTATCTTCAAGGAAGGGGACAATGATGATGTCGCGGTCTTCGTCGTCGACGATCATCATTTTCCTCTTCTGGGAAGGATCCTCACAGCCCGTAGCGTATCGAAGGTAGCGTATGACCTCAGGAATTTCACATTTATTTTAAAACTGACTAAATGGAAGCCTTCATTTCGTTTAAAGGCGATTTAATATAACTGACAAATTAATTTTGAATGGTTGAAGCATTGGATTACAATAATGAGGCTTATAAATGAGTTTCATTCAGGCCTCCGAGAATGTCTTCAAAAAGGACAATGCCATTCGCCTTCCCGGAAAGATATTTGTAGATTTCAGGATTAAATTAACATTTTAGTAACAGATTTAGAAAGTTTTCATTCACCTAAGATGTCCCAAAAATGTACTCCGGAGACCACAAATTAACTAAACTCTCCGGGAAAGTGCTCCTCGGACACACCCGCTTCTTAAACCTATGTCTAGCCCTGACAGCACAACATTTGCAAGATACCCAATGCGAACCCTATTTTAACGTGTACATTTATTATTTACCAGATGCAGACGTTTGCAACTGTGCTTACATTAGGTATACTGCAAACTTTGTGAACTCAGGGTTGAGATCTCAGGGATCTCAGCCCCAAGGGACCGCCATTTGAATACGTGGTACTGAATACAGCATGCCACACAAGTGGCCTTCAGGGGCATCGGAACTATTTTCGCTGGGAAGGGCCCTGCTCCTAAAGGCCGCTTAACACGATAACATTTTTTGTACAGTTTCTTGTACAAACGCTTGTATAAACTGTACAAAATTGTATGTTTGTCTGAATGGAATTAGAACAGGTTATATTTCCCTTTCAGTCACTCAGACAATCGCACAAGCGTTCGTACAATTTGCCGCTTTATACGGTACAATTTTCTCATAAAAGCGTTTGTACTAAAAATTGTATCGTGTAAAGCGGCCTTAAGAAAAGGTCCCACATTTTTTTTGCGGATAGGAGGGGGTAGAGACTAGAATTTCGCTATAAGAGCACATGAAGGCGTGGTAATATGTGTCAGAAGGGAAAAAGCAAGCTGGAAACAAGTGAACTTTAATTTTTATTAATGAAGACTGCTCATTTCTCAAGGGCCCTGGGCAATTTCTGGGGGGGGGGGGAGGCCTTCGGCCCCTCCTGCCCCTCACTTCCGACGCCGCACAGTGGTCCGAAATCCAAAAATACTTGCTTAAAGTCAATTGTCGACTTTTTACAAGAATCTTTAAATGGCGTTTTCGTACTGTAGAGGATATGGCCTACAAAATAGGGTACTACATGGATCTCTCTATTGCACACATTATTGTGTATCACCCATGAAATTTGGGTAAAACAAGGGTTAAGCGTCATCCGCGTTGAATCTGTCAATTTTTTAGAAGTTCACCTTGATAGCAGAAGGCTCTAAGTACATAAGTGTCCTTTACTAATTTTTTCACGGAATTTTGATACCTCATAGAATAAAAATCCGGTAATTTTTTTCCAATTGAGTACTTGGTTGACCATTAAAATTTTTAAAAATATTTATCTATTATTTAGTATTTTTTTAAATAAATGCATCGTTATCGTTTTGTGCTCCTCCGATATTTTTACATGGAATTGAGCAGGAAAGCCAATTAAAGACGAGGAAGAAAAAAATTTTGCTTATACTTGCTTATCTGACCTCCAGACGGTTTTAAGTTGAGCGGTTTAACGCTCCGCTCCGAATATTCGGACCGCGGCGGCGGCGGCCGAGCTGCTGCGCAGTAACCCAAGTGGTTTTATCGATAGTTACTCTCGTGGAATGTTACAGATTTTTCATCTTCATACATAATTTGCACCGTTTTGTGCTAAATTATATTCTTTTTTCACGTATTGGATATTCCTCTGAACCAGAATTCATCAATGAGGTATATCTCTGTTTACGTTAGAGGCTCAGTTTACGTGCTAGCATATACCTTTATACCATAATACGAATTATAATCCAAACGAAAAGCTACAGATGTTTACTCTGCAATTAATTGTTGCTTTGTATTCCTATATTTTAATATTTCTATCACGTCTAAACTAGCCTGTCCACCACTCGCTTCTGGAAATAGGCCTTCCACAGAGCAATAAAAGTTTCAAAATACCCTTGCTATTCCCTCGCCGCCCGAAAGAGATATTTTGACTGAAAAGGGCAGCTTTCGGTTGTACTGTCATTGCCTTCAAACCAAAAAGACCCAGCCGCGTGCTCTTCATTGAGGATGGGACGGATTGCACTCAGGCCACCAAGCAGAACTCTTTCTATACGTGCGTTGAGATTTCTTGGAATACTATGGTGGCGCGCCCCAGTCGAAACGGGACGGTTCGGCGGAATGTGCTGGAAGTTTGCGGGAGCATTCATTGAGAAGGCTAATGTAAGCACAGTTTCAAACGTCTGCATCTGATAAATAATAAATGTAGACGTTAAAATAGGCTTCGCATTAGGTATCTTGTAACTAAAGGCACACATGATCTAAGTGATTCAACTGATTAAAAAGTGACACGCAGAATTCACGAACATGATGGTGTTTTACTTCGAGACTTGTCAGTACTGTGAGTGAAAATCGAGGCTACTTAAGTATTCGAATTACGAATTCGTGAGCTCTTTTGAGAGAATCATCGAAAATTCTTCAAACTGGGAGGACGATGTAGTGCTATCGGCTCAAAGATTCATTTCTTTTCTTTCTGACCTTAATGCCATTTTCCTTATTCACATTCAAAGTTATACTGATCTACAGACGTACTTTATAATATACTGCATATAAAATATTTGGATATTCCCTATAGCGCAAAAGAGTTAAAGGAAACTAAAAGCCTCATTATATGTGAAAAATGTAAATTTAATATGGTGTGGTACGATGTCCTCAAAGAAATTCATGAATCATGAGAAGATAATTCACAAGGATGTAGAATCTGCAACAAGGATGTAGCAGAAATACCGTATTTACTCGTGTAAGCCGCGCCCTCGTGTATCCCGCACACCCCTATTTTCGGGCAGGCTCGTGAGGAAAAAATTATTTCTATCGAAAAAAAATTTTTTTCCCTTGAGTCTGCATCATTTTGTCATAACATGAATGCGCGTTCTTTAATAGAAATGCTATGCTATTACGTGTACGGCTTTCTCATTAATTGATTGAATTACGTGTTATTATCGTCACGATCGTCATCGCGTCGTGCATCAATGCACGGCCCTCACGGCCTCTTTTACTGTGCATGTTTCTCGTAGCATCTCACAGTAATCACAGTTACATACGATCACATCATCCAGCTATAAAAATGGCATCAGTTCAAAATAACATCCAACTGAAATAATTGCAAAATTAAAGACAATTTCAGCCCGTGATTACTCTACTAGTACGGAAATCCGTTGGCATATCAACAAATAAAAGCCAATCGCCATCCGTACCTGATAGCGGTGATCTCGTCTGCTCTCTGCGGGATAGCTGTGGACTGGGACGATTTAACAACACCGGAAAGTCTTGGGAACACACGGAAAACACGAAGCTCAATGTAATAACAATTATAATTCTTATAAAACTAAAGAAAAACACATTCCCGGAAATATAATCATCAATCACTAATGAATATCCATATCATAACAGTTCTCATTCTTAGTTTTGTCACTGTTAGATTCAGATACACCATATTTCCTTCATGGAGCTCGATTTCCTATTTTTCGGCATCGCTTATAATATGTAGTTTTATACTCACAAGAAACTATCGAAATTTACCATCAGAATTCATTTTAGGGTGATAATAGCAAATTATTTTAAAATGCTAAATGATCGAATCGAACGCGTTTACTACTCTCACGCTTGGAGCGGATAGCACGGATAGTAATTACTATCCTTCTTAAGAAGGCATAATCTCTGAGCATACGACTATTGCCACCACGTAACACATTTTTTGTCGTGTCTTTGCTATGTAGCTTTAATGTGTACGCAAAAGGAGCTATATATTACGTAAAAATGTTGCTACAGATACGTGATACCGAAACAAACTCCGCTTACGATTGTGAAAAAACATAAAGCCCTTTGCGGCAGCTTACAGGATACAGTATATTTAAATACATATCAGTGCTACAATGTGTTGTCCTACTTACGATCTATACACGATTAATCTATTGCTTTGACAAATGGTGTTTTTGATCTTGCGTTTCCTCCAGTACCGTTGTACGCTCAGACTTTGTTAAACGCGGATTTTTATTATTGATTACATACTTCGAAATTTCAGAATACTTCAAAATGTACGATTTACTACTAGACCATGCTGCGAAGACTAGTATTCCACTACTAACTATACTACTAGACAGAATGCGAAACTTGAAAACAACAGGAATCTGAGGAAAAATGGTGCGCGGCTTACACGAAAAGCTGGAGGATGCGTGTAAGCCGCACCTCCCCCTTTTTTCTCGGGCGTTTCGGCAAAAAAGGTGCGCGGCCTACACGCGTAAATACGGTAAGAAATTGTATTTTGAATTAATTGACCATATCACAGTGCAGCTTACGGGCAGGTTCGACAATATCCATCAATTGCTATGTATTTATGTATTGCCATTTGCCCCTTCCATGTATATACATTATGTTATTAATCTTGTATATAAAAAACAATATCAGTGATTACTCATTAAATTCTAATTACCATCACTAGTTTATAAGAAGTAATAACGACATACACTATGAATCTATAAGAACTAAAGCTGCAAAAATTGCCCCCAAAGAAATGGGTATTTGACTATTTAACAAGGTACCAACAAAAATTAAGAATGTAAAAGGGTTTACCACTTTTAAAATAAATCTCAAAGCATACTTACTTAAAAAGATGTACTACATTGCAACACGGGTTTCATTTTGCCAGATGTATTGTGATTACATTTTTTACCCTTTGCTTTTACACTATCTAATGTACTACTATTATTATGTATTAATCTCTGTAATACAATGTATTAATCTCTGTAATGTTCTCTTTTTTGCTGACGTGCCTTATATCCTGTACATGTATACTTTTCTTTGTAACTGTGACAAGGTCACTAGGCAAATAAATATTATGGAAATAGTTAAAAATGTAAATTGTAGGGGTGGGCGGGGGCCTTCTGGAGCCCCCCTGGCACTTAGACCTCTTTAGATCCATTGTACCAACCCACATTTAACCTGCCCGCCACTCGCAGACAGGGGACAAGAGCACCACGGTAGAGGTATAGAGGGGGGCTACCCATCCAACCTCCGTCCGGGCCCAACGCTGCTTAACTTCGGTGATCTGACGGGAACCGGTGTATCAACGTGGCTAGGCCCTTGCCCATGGAAATAGTTACTATAATGTAACTTCCTCCTCCGAGTCTCCGGCTAGCATCAGGTTTCAGGGCTATCGATTTGTAACATGAGAAAGCGCATTGTAAATTTTGTTCTCAGCTACTGCCACGTTATTGAAGAAATTGTTATTTATCTCTCCTGGGGTTGAAATAATATCCGTTATGTATATTCATAGCAGTCATGCTAAAATTTATCCACAAAATGGTAATTTGGGAAATGCTTTAAGAGTGCAAAATACCCAGTGGCTAGCTTTTACACAATCAAATGAACGCTAGGCAGCAGTTGTATATATATGGCATCCCAACCGGTCATTGTTATCTGAAAGCGTTACTCAGTTGATGGGAAATAGGTCATATAAAATAGGTGAATGCTAGGGATAGGAATGTAGGTTAGGCAGTTCTTTCCGAATGAGTGAGAAAAATGACTACTGTAATTACATAAAAGTAATTAATATTCACTCTCTGTTTCGAACATTTTTTTTTCAATTTTGGTGGTAGATACATTCATGCAAGGTATTCTAGTATGTTTTGTATTAACCATTTCATTGGCTATATAGATACAGTTCCAGGTGCATACGTGCCCACAACAGACATACATGATGATAGTAACGTGGCTATAACGCGATTCTTCGAACACAGAAACGGGGTTACAAAGTGCCCACAATGGACATACACAATGATGGCAACGTGGTAATAATGCGCTTACAATGTGATTCTTAGTGTACATACAACGCGATAACAACACTTTTGCAACATGATCCCTTCCACGCACAAAAAGGATTCACAACGGGATAACAATCGATTCACAACTGACTTTGTCCAAATTTTACAAGGTTACAACGCGCCATTCGAGGCAGCAGAAACAGACTTCCAACGAGTTTACAACACACGTGAAGAACAACATACTTCCTTCTTCAGGGTCATAAGGTCTCAGAGCGACATCTTTAATCTATCGTTCGTGGTGGTAGGCAAGCCGTATCTTAAAAATCAGCATATTCGCACATTTCCTCTCACTCATTGACTATGTGGAATAGATATCATATATATTTTAAGCACATATGTTTTTGTTTCGCAATGGTTCACATTAGATAGCCAGTAATTTTTATACAAAAAATTTTTTGATGAGAGACCATTTTGGGTATGCTTCTTTTAAATATGTACATGAAGAACGTGCTGAAAAGTGATTTTTATGTGCATCGTAGGTGATCAACCAAATAATTTTCCAGTTTTAATTTATAATTCAACAATTAAAATAGAATGCAATTCTCAGTAATAGTTATCCAGTTTTAAATTGAGGTTACGCATGTGATGTGCAGGATGCATACCTTACCTGATGTGCGAACACTAATCATAGTAATGAAAGAAGTAGCTGAGATGTTGTTGTCGTTGCGGGCTGCATGAGGAAGGAAGGAAGGACCAGCAACAGTTTCATTCCGGGCATGAAACTTCATTCTCAAACTGACCCTCGATCTGACGACCTATTTGCGGACATGGAGGAAGAAACTGTCATCAAACGCAGTACACAAGAGATAAATCGGTCCGCATCAAGCTCCTCCTCTGACATGGCAGAGATCCAGCCACAAATCTCAGGGTTGGCTCAACAAATACAAATGTTGACCCAAGTGCTCACTGACCATGGTGTCAACGCTCCCGTTACCCCGTCCTTCACCGTGCTTTTACCAGCAACATATGATCCCGGCACACAACAGGAATCCTCCACATAACGAAGATGTACTGGAACTTTTTACGTGTTTAAAGTCTAACCGTGCCTGATCTGAACCACTGAGGTGACATGGGACATGTTGCCGCAGATACAGAGATAGGTCTTGTATAATAGAGGCCAAGTGCTACTTCCAGTGGCTGTTCTGATGCACCCAGACTCACCCCCTCCATTCTGGTAAACCTTCCATTTGTCTCAACCTGCCGTGTGCAACCCCCACCTCCACCCACAACTTACCAGCCCTTTCGCGAGCAATGAGCAACCCATAACTAAACTCTTGTGTTCCAGATTATTCGCTCTCTCCCTCCAAGCAGCTTCTCCTTCAGTAGGGGAACCAGCGGACGACATCGCCATCCATGAGTCCGACGCAGAAACCATCTCCAACACGGCAGACACGGTCCCCAACACGTCCACAGACAGCCATCCAGATACAGAGGATGATTTGAACTATGCGCCAGAAAATACTGAAGAAGTAGAAAGCGATGCAGGTGGTGGATCTCCGCCGATCCTCACATTGCCAACTAACCTGTCATCTTTGATGCGGCATGCAGCGGCGTTGGAAATTCCTGAAGCAGACCTCGCCGTCCCAGACACACAATCAAAAGTGAGGAGGCTGATAACATAGAGGTAACTATGGTCCCACCAATTATACCCTATGTCTACCAGCATCGTGTTGATGAGATCATCTCTGAGTGTCTTTACCTCGGCCTTGCACGGCTCCATTTGTATTTAGGTGAACAACGCCAGGGCCTATTCTTGATAAATTTGATGCTGAATATACTGCCGTGGGAATTCTCGTTCCCTGGTAGATACAGTGCACATTCAAATACTTTAAAGTCCGTAAACCTAACAGACACATTTATCTAAGACTTAAGCCTATGGACTCCACATTACCACTTCAGTTTGCTCACACCAGGCCCAAATCCATGTCAAATTACATGATGACAAGACTTGCAATCTGCCTTCTACCAAATATAGATAAATGCCAGGCATTGGCATTATTACGGCCTCAGTTATTGGGGTAAAAATTATGCATTCACCCCAATGGGCCACCCATTCCCCCTTATATATTACAGAGATGGCCAGGGGATATGCTTTTAATAGTGTGTAAGAAATTCAATTGTAGTTCCATTTGTTACTTAGATGACTGGCCTCTATATGCTCCCACAAAGCTCTGTGGAAATGTTCAAGTATTTCTGATTTTTTTTGCAAATGAATTTGGTACTACTCTAAACACATCAAAGACCCAACTGTTCGCCCACCAGCAGATGAAATACCTGGATGCCCACTTAAACACTATTGACTCCAGCCTCCTCCTGACAAGGAAATGTGTACATCATGTAGAGACATTAATCCCTATATTATCCCGATTAAGACAATCGAATATCCCTAAAGCTACAGGATACCAGCAGCAGGTCTGCTGCTGCCCCTTCCTCGTGCAGCCTGCAACGACTATACCCCCGAAACTATCCTTTGCAATATATTCGCAACCGACCAATCAGAGCACACATATTACGAAGGTAAGGGCTCATCAGCTGGGTTGTGTTCCAAAGGAACATAGGACCAGGTCACCTCTTATGACTGTACCTCTTTATTGGCATACAAATACATGGCAAAAAGATCCTGAAAAGCAAGTAAGTAGTTGTTGTATCTGTTGGAATATTCTGGATTTTTAATGATTTCAATTGCTTCCCTGATGACCCGTAGGAAGAAGCAACTTTCTTTTGTGATTGATTTGGCCTTATCAAACTTGATGTTATGCATCGGTCCTCACCAGAAGTGTTCAGCAACAGTGGAGACACTGTTTCTGATTGTTTGTGTTCCTTAGGTGTTCCTTTAAATGGCATTGCAGTGCTCTGGAAGTCTGCCCCACATAGGAATTGCTGAATCTACATGCGTCTGTGTAGACTCCGTTTTGGATTTCTGGAGGAACCCGATCCTTGGCCTTACAGATGAGGTTGGTTGTCTTCGTGTCACAGTCAAATCTTGTACCTAAATTGTGCTTGGCAAGAGCCTTCACCATCCTTTCTGAAGTACCCACCACATAAGGTATAACGGCAGAATGTAGGTGAAACTGCATTCTGAAAAAATGGACTAATGCAGCAGGACAAACCTGTAAGCCAAGCATCTTCAAGCAGCGACAAAAGCTGGTGACTTACTATAAACAAAACCTACCCTGACAGCACTGCTAAAAGTCATCCCACTGTAAAACTATTTTTTCTCTATTCCTTGGGTAGGGCAGGTATTTTCCACAGTATTTTGCCGTGCGTCTAACTTTGAACTTTGAAAAAAAATGTTCCATACTTCTACTACATAGTGCTAGTTTCATAACATAGGAGAAATGTGGACTATGAGTAAATCTTGAATACATTTTTGACAACTGAAGCTCAATAAAATAGCAAAGGCTAAGTACACACATATCTAGAATGTTTTTATATATGTTATACAAGGACTGCTGGTATTTCATGATCAGCAGTATATACACACACAAAAGTCTACCAATGATCACAAGCTTTTCCATAGAATCATACTTGAGAAGTTTTAATAGCATCCTCAGTTCACCCAGTTTTATGCTATACATCCCAGAAATGTAGAAGTACCTTAACCAGAATAAACAGTCTTCTTCCATTGGTAATTACAGTTAATTCTTCTGGATAAATGTATGCTTAAATTTTTCAAGACACGAGGAAGTAATTGTCACAGTCATTAATAAAGATTGGCAATCCTCTGGGCAAGCTTCCACGTTGATGACAGTTGCTTCTTTGTAGAGCCAGCTGAAAATAAAATGAATTGACTTATTATAATGTAAAAGGGACTGCACTTAATACCAAATGATCTCATAAAAAATGTATGTAACAAGTAGAAAGCAGATTAAGTATCATGTTTTTACAGGTACCATAAACGCATACAATTAATGAAGAAAAATTGGAATTCCCACCACATGAAACATTTTGCTTGGCATGGATTACCACTAATTGAAAGATTTCATTACCACACCATGTTATCAGTTTCATTTTGTACTAAGAAATCTTAGTAAATTTACACACTCAGAGCCACCAGGATTTATTATTATGTGTTTTAGCTACAATTGCCACTGAATTTCGTGTCTACATGTCTACAAGATAAATATATAGATTCTTAATTTAATTTACATAAGAAGTAACTCTTAACTACAATTGCATTGCAAGGAGAACGAATATTTTATGTAAGTTAGTGGATCATCAGAGAAACACTAACTTCTTGACTTGAAATCTTACACTGGTATCTTCTCATGCAGTCACAATCATGAAAAAGGAAATGTGTATTTAAACAGCTGTGACGGAGTGAACATACTCTTGACTTTGGAAAGCGAATATAAATTCAAAAGGATAGCCCCAAAATATCTAATCCTTAATGGCATGCAGAGTACATATTGTAAAAATATTTTATGCACTAGACACCGGAAGAGAAGATATGGACAATTATCATAACAAGGAAGTTGGCACTTTGACACATTTTCTCAGAGGGAGAAAAAACCAAATTTGCAGAGTGCCCTGTATTTATTAAAGATTGAAGTAATTTAAACATTGGAAAAACTTGAGTCCTCAGTTCAACTCCAAAACTCTACAAGGGCTTTCCCTGATTTTAACAAATAATTTCCTGAGATAATCAGAAGAAAAAACAGTGATAGCAAAAATTTTGAGTGTAGCAATAAATGACATAGCATGTCTCTACAATCACATGAGATAAAAAAAGTTCATGGAAGAGGTTGAAGCACTGCAATACAGAAGGTGGTAGGAGTCAAATACTTTGATACTTCCTACTTTTAATTCATCATAATGGAGAATTAAAGTAGCAAATGCATAAGCTAGAGGCTTATAAAAGTAATGAGAGAATTTTTGATAAATTTTGCTTCAAATTTACAAGTAACAATACTAGTAACAATTTTTGCACTGGTGTGTTACTTTGATGCAGTTTCCTTTAGTTATCATCACAATTTTAGGATTAAAATTCGAGGTAACCTTAAATTATTTCCCCAAGTCAGCATTCATAAAGCAATTACATCTATTATTGTAATTATTTATTTCACTAACTAAATATTGAGATGCTCTGCTTTCGATCTGGCCTTTTCATCTTTGAGAATTAATGTTTAACAACCATTACAATGCAATTATCACCAATAACAAGTAATTACCAACCAGGATAAGTATACATTGGAAATGCCTTTTCTACTCTAAAGTACAACACACCAAACTCACTGCAGTGGTTTTGTGTAATACAAATTTACTGGAAAAGTAAACGTTGGATGGTCAACACCAAGCAATATATATTATACTTTAGCCAAATTCAGTGGCATACCAATGTACGCCACTGCATGTAGCAATACCAATGGGGCGGTTTTAGGGTTTAAATCCCCCAAAAACATTCCAGTACTATACTATATTTTGTATTTTTTGCACTTAGTGTTTAGAATTTTGCTTATTAGGCTGAAAAATATAATTCAATTTGTCTTTTCGAAAAGAGAATGTTGATTTAATTGTTTTTTTAGTGAATATAATCTAAATATAATTTTATGATGATGCACATAAATATTAATGAAAACCCCCCAGAAGGAAATTCTGCATACACCACCGGCCAAATGCTATTATCATTTTAGAAATACAAAACACTATTTTTCCTCAGTTACTCCCGTTCTTCTAGCCCTTCATCTTATCCCAAGATGGGATGGATAATCTCCAAGGGAATCATTTCTGTGGCAGATGCAGAATATTATAAGCTACTACCAAATGTAGTAGCTTATATAACTTGTATCTTGTATAATATATATCATATAATATATAAATTAGCTTTCAGATGGGAGTTCTGCTGAATCATTACCATTAGAGAACAGCATCAATGTCTTGACAAAAAAACTATAAAGAAGACTGAAAATGAAATTGATTCTTATCCTAGTGCCTGTATGACTGCCAGTATATTAACGGATGAGATGCAGAAGCAGAGAAGATCTGAAAACCTTCAAACCGAAAAGCTCACGCAAATACCTCTTGTGATGAAACTTATACAAGGAATACAGTAATTAAAATGGTAAGAAAGAGATTAAGATATTATTATACAAAGACAGCAGGAGAAGTTGCATCTACTGATCATTATACAGAAGCTAAATTTTTATTTATTTTACCAGCCACTGGTGATACATAATACATATATATTATTATTACTTTTCCACGAGTGAAGGTGGGTCTAAATTGACATTACATCCTTCCCACACCCCTACATTTCACACCATGTCCCTCTTCATCCCCTAATATCATTCTGTCCAGGCCATCCATTCTTCTCCTCCCACTTCCCCGCTTTCCAAGCATTCTTCCCCAAATCAAGTCTTTCAAAACATTATCACTCTTTTTTACCTTCTCCATTCACTCTTTCTGCTTTTCCTAATTTCATCAACTAAAAAAACCAACTCTAGCACAATTGTTCATCCCCTTTCCGATCCACTTTACTTTTTCCATCATTCTCCACACCTGCATCTCAAAAGCCCAATGACTATTTTCATCATCTTTCTTAAAGCCCATGTTTCCGCTTCATATAGCACCATGCTCCATATTAAACTTTTCACTAGTCTTTTCTTTACTTCCCTACTTAATGCTCCTGTAAATAGTTCATACCTATGAATAACTACTTCTTTTCCAAAGCGTTTCTCCTTCTAACTTAAACGCTGCTCTTTTCCTACAACACCATATCTAGTTACTAAATTGCTCCACCTGCTCTAGCTTCTTCCCTCCAACATTTAATTTAAACTGACCCTTTTTGATCGTGAGAATCTCATTACTTCTGTTTTCTTGTGATTAATCTCATTCTGTATCTTTCCCATGGTCTTTGTAACACATCTAGCATTTTTTTGTGATACCTGGGCTGACTGGCTGACATGCTTGGTCATCCGTGAACCTCACTGATTTCATCAATTTTCCCCCACCTTTACCCCTGCCTGGAGCTCATCCCAAGCCTCTCTCATCATTTCCTTTGAGTATGTGCTAAAAAGTACTGGCAATAACGGACAGCCCTGCCAAACTCCTCTCCCTATTGTTGCTTAATCTGATTTTCCATTAGCTACTCTCACTTGTGCCATGCATAAATTCTTGATCAGTCTCCAGTCTCTTCAGCCTACTCCTATCTTCCTCCAAGTGTTTGTAATCACTAAATTATTCCTCCTACAAAACTGCCTTCCCTGACTACAGCATTCCAGTCTCCCATAGCATTTAGGTTCTTCCTACCCTTAACCCTTCTGATTACTTTTTTCAGATGATCATATACTTCATCTACTTCCTCTTCTTTAAGTTCCCCTGTCATAATATACACTTCTAGTACAACTATGCTCCAAGGCACCACTTTGTTTTCAATTACCAATATTCTACTGCTCATCTGTTCCTCATTCAACACCCATACCCAAATGCTGCATTCAAGACACTAATGCTACTCCCTGCTGACTCTCTTCCCCTCCACTTTATATCACTGTTACTTTCACTCCAGAAGTCCCCCTGGTCCTTCCATCTTACTTTACATATCACAACAAATTGATCTTTTCCCCTCACCATTTCATGCTTAATGTTTCTCTTTTCCCTGCCCTCAACATGGTCCCAACACTCCATGTCCTGATTCTCAGCATTGACACTATCTGCTTTGGTTTCTACTTTACAACTGTTGCTATTGTTTTTCTTTCTGTGATGGAACATGCTTACTTTTCAGTCATTTTATCATCAACATTCTTTTCTAATGAGCATTAAAAGTTTTTTTTTAGCAGTTACATCAATCAAATTTTAATTTCATCAATGAATCAATTTTTTTTAAACGTAAGGGCAAATAATTATACATTTTACTATCTGCCACCATAGGGCTTCTAACTATGCTACCTGAACTGAAATTGAACTGGAACTGAAATTATAACATACCTGAGTAAGCCCTACCAATGAGATTTACAAAAAATGATTATGCCAAAGATTTAAGAAGCTGAAAATTAACTATTTAGTACAGCTGTACCACAGAGTTATAAGAGAGCAAAAAAATATCAGGGCAAGGGGAAAGCCATTGGTTTACTTCTTGCTTAATAAACAAAGCTAGGGTTTCTGTAAGATTTAGAAGAATGGTTTCCTCAATGAGGCATGCTTCACTAGCAAAGAGGAAAAGTAGATGAAGAAAATATTTGGAATGCTCCTTGCAGCGGATAACTTTCCAGGCCATTCAGAATTTTTCGCTTAAGTTCATAGTATAGTAAGAGATCTTTGGATAAAAAAAGCTCATGGAATCAATGACTTTTCTGCCACTCTAACTGAAAATTACATAAATTAAATAAGTTCCAAGCTACAGTTGCCATTAAAGCCCACAATATTTCTTGGACCATGACAACTAGTTTATCAGTATTATTCTTTTAGATTAAAAATGTTCCAAAACCACTCAGTTTTTGCCTTACTTTATGGTAGGAAATACTTTGGTCACAAAATATAAATAATATAGATGATTAACATTACCATCAATAATGTATCTTTTAACAATTGGTGACATTAGAATGTAACTTGACTGCACGACTCCTCTCTTGAAAATCGAAGATGTGTGAGGAGACGACAAAAAAGCTCATACCCAATCCATAATCAAGGGATTTTTTTAGGCTCCAGTTAGATCTTTGTGACATTAACAGAATACTGGATATGAAGAAGACTCTAGTAACCATTGAAAGGATGACCAGATGTCAGCTGAAGATTAATAAAAAGAAGACTAAGATATTGGTATGCAGCATGAGAGAAGAGGCCAATATCAATGTTAAACTAGAGAAACACAAACTTGAGGAGGTGAATGAGTACTGCAACTTGGGAAGCCAAGTAACCATCGATGGACGAAGCAAGAAAGAAATAGTCAAGGGAATAGCCCAGGCAAAGAGGGCATTCTACCTAAAGAAGAATCTACATACAGCTGCGAATACAAGCATGGAAGTAAGTAAACAATTCATCAGCACTTACATCTTGGGCATGCTCCTTTATGGCATTGAGGCACAGCCGATGACAAAAACAGAGAAGTCAAGGGTGTAAGTATTTGAAATGTGGTGCAACAGAAGAAATATGAAGATTAAATAGTTTGACCAAGTGAGTAATGAAGAAGTCCTCTGCAGAGTGGGAGAAAAGAGAAGTCTTCTGATAAACTTAAGATGAAGACAGGACCACTTAATCAGCCACATCATGAGATGTGATGGCCTGATGAAGACAAACAATGAAGGACAAATGAACAGGAAGAACAGCAACGGAAGACCTAATGTGAGATATAGAGAATAGGATGTGAAAGAGAAGAAATATGAAGAGATTAGCTGAGAGGAGAGCTGTATGAAACCAATTTAAGGATTGTTGAATCATTGATTCTTGATCATAGAAGAACGATGAAAAAAAATATGAATTCAGTAATTAAGAAATAAGTTCTTACAGGAGTTTGATAAAATAAAAGTCTGAAATTTGGAGTCTAAACTCAACATAGATCAAAACAATGAAAGTCTAAAGAAAGCAACTTTAACTGACACATCTTGAGATATAGTCTGATGAAAATGGTCCAAGAGGAAATATTGAAAGGGAAAGATAGAAAGGGAAGCCTCATATATACAGCAGGTAATGAAGGATGTAAATAAGGTGCAATGTGCAAATATAAAGAAGGGAGCCATGAGGACAACCAAGAGTAGAGCCACATAAAACCTTTCTTAGAATGGATGGCTGGTGATGATGTGGACCACCTTGTACAATTTCACTTCTACCTGTATAATTCAAAGATCATACCACTTCTGGGGATCGTCCATAACTCCCCTTAACAAGATATTTCTTTTGCAAAAGAGAGCAATAAGAATTATTTTGGGGAAATCAAAAACTCACTCCTGTAGACCATTATTTGTCAGATTAGGGCTCCTCACAGTACCACCCCTTTACATTTATAAACTATGTGTTTAGATTAAGGTTAATCTACACAAACTTGAGGTTAACCATGATTCAGTAGTTAACAGTATTCATAATCACCGGACAAGATCAAACTCAAATGTGCATGTCACTCTCCATTAATGAGAAATAGCCTCCAGGATCCCCATCGCCGTAGTCTCTAACATGTTTAATGTACTCCCCCCGCACTAAGATGCATTACTCCAACAAATAAGTTCAAAACTGAACTTAAAAAATGTTACTACAACTTAAATGAGTTCTATAATAAGATTTGATTGTTGTACTTTCAAAAAACCTTGTTTTCTGTAATTTAATTCTGAGTGTAGTGCATCTTGTGTATTAATGTAACATGTATTTCTCTGCCCATTTAACTAATTGACGTGTCCTATATCAATGCATTGTATACCCACTCTCATGTGATCTCTGGACAAATAAAATTACTATTTTTAGTTCTCACATTTTTACTGCACTGTCAGAGCCCAATGTTCCCATTATGTCCATTGGCAAGATTAAGGACCAAAAACTCTTGCGAGCTGAGAGTGCTAATTCAGATACCAGCATAAATGTCACAAATTGTTTTGCCAACTATCATTACTTTCATTTTCTTAATGCTAATACTAGGTTGGTTGGTTGGTTATTTAGGGGAGGCGACCGACAGCTGAGGTCATTTGCGCCATATAGGATAGGTGGGTAATTGGGTAATGGTAGGAGTCTTTTTAGGGAACGGAGGAAGGGTGGAGAGAAACCCGGCGTCGGCATTAGCCTACTCTTAACGAAAGGCGCCAAGGGGACCACGGCTTAACGTCCCATCCGACGGACGGAGTACTGTACTTGAAATGCCCTCCACTAGATACTCAAGTAGGGACCGGTTTTCCACTGAAAAATCCGCCACTGCCGGGAATCGAACCCGGGCCCTCGGGATGGGAGGCCAGTACTCTAGCCACCACACCAACCCGATCCCCGCTAATACTAGGTTTGACTCTGGTGATTTCCATTTGGATCATATTAACAGGTACGTCATTTCTTCTTCAGAGTCTCCAGAAAGTGTCACCAGCAAAACAGAGACCGAATATTTTTACCAATTACCTTAATTCCTTTTGATTTGATTTTCATCCATTTTATGACATCCTCAAGAAACAATTTAAATAAGCAGGGTAAGTGAGATCAGCTCTAACTCACATATAACCTTATTTTTGCCTTTTTAATGTTTACTTCAATGATTTGGGACCTATAAAGGTTCAGGATCATTCTTTAATGTCTCCTATTTCTCTCCATCCTTTTCATATGCTTGAACAATATTTTCCAAATGACTACTAAAAGGCTTTCTCACTCTATAAATGTTAGTTACATCCCTTGATTAACTATTAATCATCTTCTCTGGTTTTGTCTCGGGATTAAAATAGCTTCTCTTTTTCCCTTAACCTTCAAACTGACCTTCAACAAAATTTTCTATTTTTCCTCTGTGGCTGTTTTATATTCTAGCATATAATATTTTAATTCCAGCGTATAATATTATGGATGAAGGTAATAATTGTATGCAGTTATTATAGTACTTCTCTTGAGCCCTGGTTACATGCTATTTCTTCTACAATCTTTTGTATGATTGTCTGAATGTGAAAATGAATGTGAAATTGTATATTGTGCAACCAGGCCATATTGCACGATTGTATGAATGACTGTCTAGAAAACGGAGCCTGTTTTAATTTCGTCCAGACAATCATAAAACTTTTGACATTTCAGAGACACCTACAGGTTTACTATGGCCTCTGCTACGGTTGGATTTAACTCTGCTGTTTGACCCCTACAACTTCTGGAGAGCTCCTGCGGAATGAATATATTTACCTCTTTCCTTAATTGACTCCAACTCTCCCTTTATCATCATTATTCACCTCTTTCACAATCCACGCAATGTTTTTCACCAACTCATTACTTCTTCGGTTGTCACTTATGTCAAAATGATTTTACATTTGGTATCAACAACAGCAAGCAGCATTATGTAGTGACTCCCTTTGTAGTCAAAATAATGGGATCCAAGATGAACAATGGGCTGAAAACTATGTGCTTCCTGTCCTTTGCTCTAATATACATTACAATGTTCCACAAGGTGTCAAACTTAATGTTTTCCCACTCCATGCATGATCGTGGTACTTAATGAATTTTTGCATCACCATAAAAGGGTTTTGAATGTAATATATCATTCCATAAAGGCTTATCTATGAAAGAAGAGTATACACCTCCAGGTATTTTCCTTTCAGATTAGATGCTTTCACAGATGAGGGGAATAATTCCACAGATTGTGCTATGTTCTCATTGCTCATAATGGGCAAAGAGGCAAATACACATGTTGGTGTAAATATATTTGTGGTCATAACCACCTTTGCCAGTCCAAAGGAAGAAAATGCCAACTAAGTCTTTAAATGTCCATATTGTTTTGGCTCTGAAAGGGGCAGACTTGAACTCGGGAGGGTGAAGACCTGTGTGATATTGGGTGGATGGAGTCATGTCACAACACCTGTCGGGGATCTGGGAGTGAAAAAATATACCTACTTTAGACTCATCTACCATATCAACATTATTTTTACAGAGTAGGGTCTCTGTGATGTGGTCAGCAGCCGCCTATCTCCCATCTCTGGGTATTTTGTTTTATGCAACTCTCCTTTGGAGAGAGGAGTGTATGGATGACTCCAAGTCTAGAAGACTCTGCAAGAAGCTAAAATAATTGCTGGTTGTCAGAAAAATTGTTTTTTGAATAACATTCCCAGAGTTCTTGCTCAGCATTGCAAAAAAGGCAGTAGATTGCATTAGCAGATGATCTAATTGCATTTACACATAATACATAAGTGGCTGAAGCAATGAACTATTGCAAAATATCTCTGCTGTATAAATCTTATGACTTTCACGTTTCCTCCTTCTGAACTTGGAGATTAGCGTTGGAAGAGTTTATTGTACACTGAACGATAGTCAAATTTTATTCAGTAAATTTACATTCTTCAGGAGAGATTAAGAGACCACAGGGAGAAATATTTGTCTCAGTTAAGCACAAAATTAAAATATCTCACGATAACAACATAGAAAGAGCCTGGTGTCCAATTCAATGTGCTACATCACAAATAAAATACAGCAGAAGATTGATTGATCTGGAATTACGATACTTCTGGTATTTAGATCACTTTCCTTTCAGTGGGTAGTATGACTGAAAGAGCTGTAGTAATTCACCACATAAAGTGCTAAGATCAGGTAAGTGGAAAGGCATACATTATATTACCATAAAATGTATTTAAAGAAAAAACATTTAATAAAGTCAAGCCCACTTATATCAAATCCGTTTTAATGAAGTTCCGGTTATAATGAAGTGAAGGCTATTCCCCGTCAAAAGTGGCCATTTTATCATGTTAAACAAAAGTGCGTGAAAGTGGCATTTTTAACGGCTAAATATCAGAGGGAAAAGTGAATGGGAAGAATGGAAAAGGCAGACCTCATATGTGTTATAAAGAGCAAGTTGTGAAGGATGTAAAAGAGAAAAATTACATTGATATGAAGAGGTTAGCTGATAGAAGAATCAAGTGGAGGGCTGTGTCAAACCAATCCTACGATGAAATATCCATCATTGCAGTGATGTGACATACAAAAATGAAATGCACAATATTCTGGAAAACCATGTTATTTAGATACTTCTGTTGCTTAGAATTCTGGATTTGCGATCTTCTACAGTACAAGCTTTTGCAAACTATAGAACTCCATACTGACGAATGGTATGAATCAGTATTGAACTTGAAAAACAGATCAACAAATTGAGAAACAGATCTGAAACAGCAAATGTGATTGCAGTTGGAGATTTCTTAGCCTCTCATAAGAGTCATGGACATTTCTATCATGAGGAGGCATACTTTTACATTCTTTACCAATTTTCATTGCAACATAGCTTTGTATCATTCAATTAGCAGCCAATTACTCATCTTTCCCTTATGGTGCTTTCTTCTAACTCTGAGGTAGACCCTGAATTAAAATTCAATGAACATTCAATCGGCATTTTTTTCTTGAAGGCCTACCATGTTTAACAGCAGAAATGTGTGCTCTTGTCACTTGAGGTACATTTAAAAGAATTGGAAGCAGCAGTCACATATAGGCACCTTTAAATTGCAGAAAGTTAAGGTAAATTTCTTCTTTTTCCTGTTGAAGGCGGAAGCCTTCATCCCTGAGTGAAAAAGAAAATTATAAGCTCCAAACAGCATGATTAGAATGCTTTTTGGAGCAAATGATGTTTTCAACTCTATCACAAACACATAGAGAGAGCTTTTTGTGAATAATTGTATCATTATCTGTCAAGGTAGGGAATAATGGTTATAGCCTCAAGTAACTTATATTGTGTTATCATAACAATAGGGGTGAGAATTTTATGCACCATAACAATATAGCACATACAATCTTTTAGTTTACATCAAAACTGCATATCATAAAACTACAATTACAGAATAAAACTGAGTAAGATAGCAACTATATCCTATCCAATCTGAGTAAGATGGCAACTAAATCCAAATTAAACCAAAATTGAGGCCACAAAATGGATGAGAAATCTATAGCCGTAGAGATGTAACACAAAACTGCAAAATCAATGCCTGGTTTTTTGGAAGTGTCCCAGCTGACTATACCTCCACCTAACAACATCCAAATTTATGAGGATGTATGTACACATATTCTGCAATTTTGGGTTATATTGTTATTACAGGACTTAAAGAAAACAGCTTTTTGTACAAATATTTCACGGCATGCTTCACCGCCTAGATACTCTTGAATAGTTTGAGTTTATTTAGAGTGTCAACTCAAAGTGCAACTTTGTAAGTGGCCATTTGTTTGTTTCCTGCTCACCCCTCCTTCATTCCAATCAACCCAGTCACCTCGGTAGCCTCCTCTCCCCATTTATACCTGTGCATTTGCCTTCGGTAATCAAACCTGAAGATGTCCTAAGAAGTTGAAACTGGTAGTGTCAAGTAAAAATATTGTAGAAAAACAAAGTGTTTAGTACTTTATAATGAAACATTTTCACCAGGTAATGGCTGATACCATCAAGAATACATTTCATACCTTTCTAACTAGCATTTTAACCATACGCTTATTCAAATACAATATCTATTAAGTATTTACTGTTTTCATATTTGTGTATTGTAGTCACAGAAATAGTGCATTTAGTGAAAGCTTGTAAACAGGACTGTAATTAAATAATAGCTTAAATGGTATTTTCAACAGAAAAAAATGGACAAAAAAAACTGGACTTTCACCTCAAACAGCCTCAAATCATTTTCTTTGGCTTTTGGCATAGAAACAAAATACTTTTTCTGAGGCAATGATTAATACAGAAACATACATTGATACAATTAACAAATTTATATTTACATATGTTAAAATAATAAGTATTAATTTTTCTACGTAATTCCTGTCCAAGGTAAAACAAGCAAAAATACAAGTAAATATAAGATGAGCACATTCTAGAATTCAGCAATAGTTAAATTATACATTTATTTGATACAAATTATTCGAGATTTTTTTATAATTTGCTCTAGGGTCCAGTGTGCCACTTCTGATCATGTAATGTGCCACTATTGGCCCTTGCACCATAGGCTAGCCATCCCTGTGAGAGACGAATGAAATAAAAAGAAAGAGCACAAGATTGCTGAGCAGACACTTTCATTTCACTGTCATATGCACGTCTTACTTTCCCTCATCCTAATGCAAAAATTAAAAACTTTCAAATTCAAGTTGTCTGAGAGCTGAGGTGCATCAAGCATGTTCTCATGCTAAGAAATATTTAACCTGATATTATAACACAAGCATTAAATGCATTTAACAACATGACTGAATGAAATAACCCATCAATTGATCATTTTGTCATGCAACTGATATTACATGGAGGGCACTCTATTTTTGTTTGATTTTATATTTATAATACATAGTATGCCTTAACAAGAGTGTCTAGTATTATATCCAAGTAGATGAATTGGGATATACTCATGAAAACTCATTAACCCAATGGCTTAAAGAGACGGCGTTTCACCGACTGGCAGTACTTGGCCTTCCGTTAAAGAGCCGGATAATTAATTAATTAATGAATAATTAATATTCTCTTAATGCAAAATATCCATGATAAGGGCTGTAAAATGTTTTTAATTGATAAAAAATAAATATAAAATATGATTTCAATAAAAAATAGTGAAATAAATGGCAAATGGGGGTAAAGAAATAATAAGCCAATGGGTTAATGCTCTTTGAAGGTGCATTTGGTTTTCCCATTATAATCATAATAATCGATAACAATAATGTCGAATTAACTCTATCCTGTACCTCAAGCAGTATGTATGTACATGTAATTTGTGACTAGATTGAGTATGGATACCATTTTGTGCTTTTATGTTTTATAATGTATACTATTGCTGAATGGTAAAATTTGACAATAAATTAGCCAGCCATTAAATACCTTGCATCATTTCCCATTACTTCACAAAGTTGATGATAATTTTAAAGATAATTTAAGAAAAATTTAAAAAGTAATCCACTCAAAATGGAATGGTAAAAAGTGCAAACAAAAATCACAAAATATTTTTTTAAAACTTAATTCTGTAAATGAAATTTTACTTTCAGAGGGGTTTTTCTTCATTCTCATTTTGCCCAGGCAGTTCATTTGTTTGCTATGCAATGCTATTTAACTTTCTTTGAGTGGTGTACTTTTCTATTTGATTATCTTGGATAACTTTTTTAAACCGCCTTATTTTAAAATTTTATCTCTGTTCAATTCATACTCTTCCACATGCATGATTCTCTAAATATTTACACTCTTGACTTACGCTTGATTGCCACATGTTTAAATGCTAAATCTGTACTTTTGCCTGAGCAGCCAAAAAGCTAGATGATTATGTTCTGAAATTCTATCGCACATTTTGATTTAAAATATAATTACCTCTCCACCACAATTAAAATAGTTTTAATGTCTAAAGTGTAATATGTATGCAATAATGATTTCTTTGTAGTGAAAATAGTTCCAATGTCATTGTGTTCTCATACGTTGTGAAATCATAGCATTTTTTTCAAAATCCGTTAATATCTTGATTTTACATAACTCCCCATTTTTGGGTCCCAAGGTGTTACATAACATCAAGACTCTACTGTAATGTGTAAACTTAAACTTATGTTAGTGTAAGTACAAAATTAGTACATACATAGATTAAAGTCTCTACTGCAATTTCAGTGTGCTCAAATCTCGCTCGAGATTCAAGATTTTTTTCAAATTCTCACTCGATCTTGCTCAAATTAAAAAAAAATCCCTGCTTGCACAGCCCTAATATCTTATTTTTGAAGAGATCTACTGGTGAATAAATATTTATTATTCCATATTATTTCTTTAGCACAGCATGATGCTATGATCGGCAAACACTGTTTGTGAAAGTGAATTACAGGTGAACACACTTTCCTACCATAATTTTTACAATTTACATCTTGGTAAGAGTATGATGTGTTGTTTTTTTAACATCTCTGTATGCGTTAATTTTAAATGTCTAGATTTGTGGAGCAGAGTCAGCTACAATTTTGGTCATGAATTATAGGGCCTAATTACATGGTGCATGAACCTGAGTGATTCCATGTTCGAATGCATGGACAAAATTATATCAGTATTTTATGGACAAGCATCCATTCATTCATACAAGTTGCTATAGTTTAACAATGAAATTTCGATGGCATGGATGGGGCATGATATAGTACATACATAAACTTGCACAGTTCATGCTTCATCTGACCAGACATATGTATGACTTGTGCTCACTTTAACTGTGAGCTTGGTACATGTGCATAAGTGTTCCACACAGTTTTTTCTCATATCTCCAATCTTTCTGCACAAGGCAACTGAATTCACGTATCTTAAAAAAATGTCCGAGTTGTAAAGCAAAAGCCTGTGTATCACTTCCACATTTTCCAGCGAGCTCATTAAGAAGGTAGTTATTTCCTCAAGAATGTTGTACATTATTTTTTATATCGATAACTTTGTATGAGGTTATAATGCAGGACATGAATAATCATCAATGACATAGACAATCATAATGCTTCATGACCAGCATTTATAGCCAAATGACATCTTATTTGACTCAACATACAAAATGGTTAATAACCTTACAAAATGCCTACAGCAAAAGGCCACCGTTCTTTAGTCATCAGTACGGTGAATGCTTTTTTCAAGACAAAATAACATTAGCTGATGCAGAAAAAATACAATGCTGAACTTTAAAATGCTTTTGTATATGTAAAAAGGCAAAAATCATACTGAAATGCATTTATTTTTCATTATTACATGATACTAGCTTTCTTATTTCAAGATAGAGACTTTTTTCAAAGATTCAAGATGTGTCAAATGCCTTTCCAAGCTTAAGATATTTCAGGCATTTAAACATATCTTAAATGAAAAACTTAATCATGCAACAACAGAATAGTCTTGATCATTTGAATCATCAACAATGAGAAAATCCATTTAAGGCAGCATCATTTGAAGCTGCCTTAGATACTACACCTATGTTGCCGAATGGCATATGAAATTAATGAAATGAAGTTTCTATCCCAGTTTCTTACAACATATAAGTAACACATTTATATTCCAATTAAAGATTTTGAAAATAATCCTTCATAAGAAAATGTTATACTTGAATAAAAAAGAAATGTACCCATAAAAAGATGATATAATCTTTAAATCAGCTAATCAAGAAATACAGAGCCTTGGTGCATTAAGATTGAAAAAAACATTGCAATCTACTGTAGTTGAACTGCTTGATAAAATATGCAGCCACAGTGGAACAAAGTATTACCATTTCTCCTTCATCCATCGCTGTTAACATTAACTTTTTTTAACCAATACCAGTAGGAGTACCTGTTCACTGGTTAATGGACCGAAATGCTGTACTCTTTAGAAGCAGAGAGCTTTGTCCCAAAAAACAACTCCATGGCATCAAATGAACACGAGTCTTAAGATTTCAAAGTTTGACGGGTTAATTTCAGAGAGGAAAATCACATTATAATCTCACAAAAATAATTAAACTTGGTCCAGCGTAATACTACAACTGGACATTTGGTCTACAGCCACTCAGAGATCCAATTCAATAAGGGCTAACAAAACCAAAAAATCCAGGTTCAAGGTAGCTGTGCAATCTTTTCACTACTGCTGTGAGGTATTAAGACTCAAATGTGGTATTAAAATGAAAAAAGAAGAGCAATTTGATTAGAAAAAGAGACCGACACCATACCAAATGGAGATGAGGAAAAGACCTGCCTCTGGTAAGTAACCCAGCCACCATCACAGTAATCAGGCTGGTTTGGTGGCGATGGCTTAGTTCACACTAAGAGAGTACCACATACTGAGAGCTACTAAAAGTGCAATAAATGTGTTCAAGGCAAAGAAGCCAGTTCCATCCTCTCATTGCTGCCTTCATCTTCCCAGAGAAATCTAACACCCAGAAAATGATACAGTTGAATTGCTTACAGACACTATCCAGGTATTTTGGCTCTGGAAGCTGCATATTGGGCTACCCAGTCAGGAACCAAACATTCCAGCCATAGACAGCCAATTGCACCCAATTCAAAGCCTTATACCCAAATACATAAGTCAAAACTTGTGAAGTAGTTACAGATTTAAATAAAAAGGAATAGAATTTGATTTTAGCATGTGCCCACACCCAAAGTAGACACAAAAGTTATTATCTAGATGAGTTTATTATGACTTTAAAGCATAGAAGTAGATATCAAAATGCATTATAATTTACTTAAAAGATATGTATTCATTACAAAATGAAGAATTTTATCAATATTTAATAGGTTTTCACCATGGATTTGACCTAGGTGTCAACAGATGCTCATCTTATTATGTACAGCCTGGTATCTCTCATACTCCATCCGCATATGTCTCACAGTGGAAGGTGTGTTGCAATCATTACACTACGGCTGAACCTTCTCATAAGATGCATGCATAAATTAGGGCACATGGCTATACTCTCAGCCGAGTGATTGTGACCTCTTCTCTGTGATTCATCCGGACCTAGGAGGGCCACAGTGATATCCAGTCTCTACTGCTCAGAGTTTTTTGCCACAATGACTGCTCCAGTGCTCTTTCCACATTTTGTGAGTGTACTCTCTTAGCATAGCCTTGATATAATCAGCTGATAAGAGGAAAAAGTACGACTTGGCAGAGGGCATCTCTGGCTGCTGAGTGAGCCTTTTCTTTGCCAGTCATTCCAACATGACCTTGGACCCATATAAAAAAATATTTACACTTCTCTGCTTGGAGATAGAATGGTGAGATGTATTTCTTTGAAATTAGCACAACTTATGGAATAGCTGGATATGAACTGTTATGCACTCAAGGAGCCTGAACAGATAAGAAATGATAAATTACGGCATTTATTGCTTTTAAAAGACAACTAAAACTCAAAGAATTCTGTACTGTTAAAGCTACTGCTGACGAACAGGGCACACACATCTGACTTCAACCTGTCCAATGTAGATGAGGGTGAAGTCTGAGTAGTTTGCCAGGATTTCTGTGAAACTACTGATGTACTTTGGTGCTGTAGTGATTGATTTTGAACAGTAAACAAGCCAGAATAAAATGTATTTGGGGCATCAACCATTGAGGGTGCTTAGAATATCTCCTAGGATAGATGTCCACCAGACTAAAACAATTGGCTAAAATAAAATTTCTAAAATAAGTAATAACAGGTTTTGTAACCCTCACCCTTCAACTAAAAAGAAAGGGAGGAAGGATGCCCTGGTAGCTTAATGGCTAAAGTATCTGGAATGAATTTGGGGGATCCAGATTTGTATCCTGGTCAAGGTCAATGATTTTCTCTCCAGGGAAATTCTGCTATTGTGCATAAATAGTGAAAACCCCATTAAGGTTTCTGCAGCTCATTTGTAATCCTTCAATTTAAAAAACTTTAAAAATATAGTTGAAAAAGCAAGTTAAAATTAAAACTTGAGTGGCTCCTCATATACATCAATCATGTACACATAATTGGCCGCTAATATGTGAGGCTACATATGGATCTCCAGCCTCAACATAAAAACTCAGGACTGGAAATGCCATATGGGTAGCAGTGGCCAGCCTTAGTTTCATGTTATGTGTGCGCTACTATATGTGAACTGTGGACAACGGTCTCAAATAACATGTCCCGTCCAGTGGCATGAATAAAACACCCATAGATGAACCTAGATCACACCAGAACTCGATACAGTTAAAAAATTGTTGTACAGTCAGCAAACCAGGTAGAATAACTTAAAAAATGTTAAATACTTAAAACTCTAAAACACCTGTCCCTTAACACATTCACTGCAGATGACCTCTTAAGAGGCCATTCAGGTACCTGATGGGTGGCTTCTTATGAGTCAGTAACGCGTTAGACAAAAATATTTTCCCATCACCAGGTAGCAGACACTTCACTACATTGAACGTGTTAAATGCAAACAATTTATTGCCAGTTAAGGCAATGGCCAAAAGTCATCCCTAACAAGAAGACAGAGTCAACATATGGAAGGATCCTTACATTAAGACAAAGCTGGTGGAACATGTTTTCACTAACCCTGAGAACATGGATGCATTTTTTTGTTAGTCGGTAATGATAAGTCATTTTTCTGGTACCATTCCATAAGCTTGTTACCAGCGTGGTGATGCAGCCTATAATGTCACTAATCACCAGAGCAAACAGTGACACACTCCACATAGAATGCTGGGATACTCTGAGCCCCGGAATGAAACATTCATTTAGGTGTTGTGATGAACAGTAGACTATCAGAATTACCTAGATGTGGATGCCCCCTTAATCCCCACTAGTGCAAGATTATTTAACCTTCAAATACTGAATCCAAACCCCTACAGGTTCTTTGCTGCCAGAGTTAATTTAATTTGGTTTTTGAAGTTTCCCTGCAATGGTTCAGAAAAATACAATTCACTTCAGAACTAACTGACAGAAATTGTTTAAATAAAAACTATTGTAAGAAATAGACTTTTGGGCATACATTTGTAAAGTTCCAGTTGGAATCAAGCCTAAATGAAGAAATTATATTGGATGAATTTATGAAATAAGAATACATCACTTTTTTATAAACTAACAAAAAAATGAGAAAATTATTTCATGTGGTATTCTTCAAAGGTCTGAAGCACATATAATCCCAAATCACTAACTTTGCATTTTACATGTGCTCTTGGGTACATGTGGTCTTGCTCTTTTTAGGCACACCCAATTCATCCAGCCTGCCATTTCTTTATTGATCTTTTGATTTGATTTCTTATTGAATGTGTTTTTTCTTCGGCCTATAAACAGCAGTGTTCTGTTGTTCTGTTCCCTTTGAACTGGTTCCTTTCCCTGTATGTAGCTACGAAGGGAAGAGCTGATGCATCTTTTCCACTGTTGCCTCATGACAGCCACTTAATAAGGCCTTTGAGTCATTAGAGCCCCAAATGCAATCAGGACTACCCAGTTGTTCAACACTATAGCACAGAGGCAGTAGAAAATATTTTTCCACTTCAATGTACCATGCTTATACCATAGAAAATATCCATCCACTTCAATGTACCATTCTCATGCCATAGTTCCCAGTCATTCGACCTCCCGTATCCATGTATTTTAAGTGTTGATGGCATTCCTTGAATATTTCCGGCCTGTATGAATTGCTCTTAGAATCAGAAAAATTACCTATTCTTGATGGCTAATGCAAAGAGGAACAAGTACGAAGACTTTTCTTTTATCCTTTCACGTCACAGCTGGTAAATCATTTCAATCTGAAACACATAAGTCACTTCACAGCCCTTCAATTCTATTACCTTACAATCAAATTTCTATGGCTTATATGAAGGCTTATGTGGTGATATTCACATATATTAATTGCTTTGCCATTGTTTAAACCATCTTAGATGGTGCTAAATAGAAACTCCATGGGCCCTATGACAAATAGAGAGAAACCCAAAGCATATGCAACCCTCCTGTGTGTCTGGCACTATGGAGAAAATTACTAAAATTCTCTCCAAATACAAAATTGAAATACAAAATTGTGTCCAGATACACATGTGCCACCAAGACAGCGGACATCCTCCTTAAGTCCAAAGATCCATTTCCAAAAGACCTTCACGGATGAGTATATTGGATAATGTACAGCTGAGGTCACTTATACATTGACCAGACCTGTAGACCTTTAAAAATATACCTCCAAGAACCTCCAAGGTCTATTAAAAGTCAAAATTGCTTCTTGTCTGCAATAGCGTAATACCACTGGACTGGCTCAATGCACAACTTCAACTTGGGAGAAGTGACATTAATTACATAAGAGAACCACTATTTTCCAAGATTGATAAGAGAGGCTGAGGAAATATCATAAATTCCATTGAGAAAACAAATTAAACAACAATATGAAATGGATTTTTCAAAATAAAAAAAACTCCATTTTACAAAGAGAAGAAAAGCTTGTTTGAAATGCATCCTCTACCCAGAGCTTCGGAAACAAGGGATCACTGTCAAGAAACTATACTGCGAGCAGAAAGTGGTAAATACTAAACGATGGTATCAGTATGCTTTCCTCTCAACACATGCACACATTCATGGAACCTCTCTACTTGATGAGGGTTAGGGATTAGGCAAGAGAGGTACGACCTCACACTGACTCTTTTCCCCAACTATGGTTTTGCCGAGAATCAGTTTCACAATTTTCTTTCCTTTGGTGGCTAGAAAATAGAGCTCCTATACTTTGCAAAATTGGAAAAAAGTACAAAGAAGAGTATAATGAAGATTCCCACAAAGTTGGACCACAAAATAACACATACAACATCAGAGGGGAACTAAGGGGGAATGTTTTGGTCTTCGTGACCCACAGCATGCTTGGGGATAGGAATAACCATCGATTCTCATGAGGATTATGAGGAATTCCCACAATTTGAACTTGATTCAGGGTCTTCAATTTATTAATTCAACCATTGAAAAAGGGATGTTATAAGCTGCAGGGGCATGTGGTTCTCTTACACTTGTGATATTTGATTCCAAACACCCCTTAATTTAAATAAAATATTGATTTTTATACTCTGGATACTAAGCTCATGTAATGGTGTTAGTGGGAATTCATTGGAAAGGGCCAAGCTTTGACATTCATTGTAAGTGCCAAGAATAAGACATTCTACTATTAGGTCGTTAATAAATTTTTCACCATGAATCATAACTGAAGAAGACACACGAACATTAATCAATACAGGTCAAAATACCGCAGCAACTGCCAAATTCCATATGAGAACAATGACTAGGTATAGTTCACAAAATTTTCCAAAAGATGACTCATATCTGTGAATGATGGTACTATTCTTATATGAAGAAAGCTGTAAGATAAGACTGCTTTCATTATATAGTATAGTATGAGTTTTCTTTTTCATTGCCATCAATGCTTGCAAGTCTAGGCTCCCCACAAAAATTGGAATGCTTCATCAATGTTTTAGTGATAAAACATACACCACACATTTTACCCTTAAAGTCTTTAGTATCAAATAATACCAACATTTCCAGGCAATCAATAGACAACAAAACAGAAACTGGTGGCTTTGAGTTTTACCTTGACTAAAAACATGCAATAATTATCATAAAATAATCATAATTAATAATAAATTACAGCTTCATGAATACACTTGTGAGGGCTGGATATACCCTTCTGCAATTTTAAAGCATGACACTTCATTTCAACTAGTCTAGTTAAACAACAATCAACAGTTCAACAATCTAGTTAGACCAATCAAAAACTTCCAAAAGTGAACGATTTGCGGAATGAGCACAGCTATAAGCTCTGTGCAGTGGAAAATCTGTGAACTAAAAACCAGATTCAAAATATACTAGAAAATAGTTGCCAGATTAAAGGAAGCCAGGCTAAATAGGTCCACCTGTACCTGTTCCCCTCCAAAGCACACTTTTCAATCCCTTTGGCCTGTCACTTCAACTTCTTCCCCTTAACATACCTTTTCCTAACCTCCTTTCTCCATTACTTACTATATCATTTGATTAACATTCAACTGATGCAGCATACTTTGTAGACTGAAGCCCATGAAATAGCTTAGAATTGAGGACTACCTGCTTGTTTGTTTGCTTGCTAAAGTGAGTATAAATATGAAGTTTCCACAAAGAATAATGTACCCCCCTTATTAATCCAGTGAAAGCAATTAAACTGTCAATAATAAAAATAGTGTGCAAAGTCTATTTCTTTAAAAATGTCTTTGAAGTTACAGAAAGTCTACTTGTAATCTTTTCAAGTTATCATTTTAATTTTCTCAACTATAATTATTTATTAACAGAAATATGAATCCCTAACTAAGGACAATAATGATTATGAAGAGTATTCATATTGAAACATGAACACCCTAAGCCCTTGGAATACCATGATCTGGTCATTTTTGACCCATTTAATTTTATAGTAACAAATGAGATTTTCAATTATAACAAGAGTTATGTATATATTTTCTATATATATTTTCCACGTAGATGTGCAAAGAGATATGATAATCCAATCCAGTGAATGATAATCCAAAACTTGAAGAAAGAGAAGAACATCGTAGCAACGATATATGCCTGTTGACATATCAGCTCTGAATGTACCTAACCCTCTTGTAATTCATGCTACTTTTTTCCTATTAAGTGAGAACCAAAGTTTTTTTGTGAGTCTCTTTTTTTAAGCATGAGTATTGACAGCAAAACCAAAGTGTGCTCAAAAGCCACAGCGATAGAATATTGGTGAGTCACAAAGCATGCTAACAGAAAAAAATGATCCTTTCTGGTTCTCCATCACAGCTAATGTCACCATTCTATCATCCAAAATATTTGAGTTTGACTCATCAAACAGATATATTTCAATGAAGCCCATAAAGATTAATGGCTGCAGATTGCTTCCTGCAATTCACACAATTATACTTTAACTCTTATATGGTGCTGCACCAAACACTGATACATGGCCTTACTGTAGCACTTCACAACGGCTGCTTCTACTTTTATTGCCATCTGACTGCAATATTTACAGTCTGTGAGGAATGGGTCATTTAAGAAGGTTGTGGCACCATTTGCAGTGAAAATGACTCATTCTTACAGGACAAAATGGAACTTGAAAATAGTTACACGAAACACCAAGATTGGGTCATATCTCACATCAAAGCTATCATTTTCCAATTTATACAATAAATACATGCATGGGCATCGATTTTTCAAAAGAATGCTGAACACATTTACAAATAATACATGAAAATCATTCATTTGCGTAATGGCTAACACATTAAAAATTCAAAATTTTGACAGCATGGGTCATTCTGACCTGATTATGGCATTCCAAGGGTTAATTATGACAGTCCATAACTGCTGAAATAAAGCTATTTGTCTCTTACCTGGCCTCAATTCCACCCATAGGAACTTTGAATACCATTTTCTTGCGCCCTGTGCTCTTCAACAGTGACTCTTCTATTCTTTCTTTCAAGATGTCAATACCTTCAAAGTAAAAATGCTGAAATTTGGTATCAGAGCTTTCAATTATATTAAAGATTATTCCCAATGAAAATATAAAATAGAACAACAAGTTACACTGGAGATACACCCAAAGGCCTTCTAAAGTTAGTGGAAACCATTGATAATGGGGATGGTAAGTATTTATCCTTTCTCTGGAGCATTATGCATACATTTTCTCAATGGAGAAATCAAAATATACCTATCCATTATTCTTATTACAGGTTTGTAGGAACTACAACATGCTCTTTGGGCACATTATAAAATATAATGGAAAATAATAGAGATACTGCTGTAACCCCTTTGCAATACATAGTGTTTAACAATTTAGTGTCACGCACAGATAACTTTAATACAGTTAATCACACAAAACTTGCATTTTTCCACAGAGTTCTTTAATGTACCATGTGGTTACACTCACAACATCATCCTCCAGTACAAGACAAGAATTGTTCAAGGAAGACACCATAACTATACGGAGAGGAGAAGGGATGAGAGAGAGGAAGGGTGAGTGAAGACAATTGGAAGTGGAATGGTGAGAGGAGGCATTAAAGGTTGACAATATTGGAGTGAATAGGTTTGGACTATTGATGGGACCACCTAGAAGTAGGGTATATGGCGGGAAAGCCCGTGGAAGGGCTGCTCCATCCCTAATCACTCCCAAAAAGGTGAATCGCTTCAAGATCAGTACTGGATACCTGAAATGTCCTAACTATTTCAACCTCAACATTTTAGATAGTGGTTAGCAGCAATACTAATGAACAAGATTAAAAGTTGCTCAAGAATCAGGAACATCCCAGTTTACTTTGGTTTCGTGGAGACTAAGTTAAAGATGCCAGATTTTCAAGTTTCCTTTTAAAATAGCTGTTACTCTTAGTGATTTCAAATCTATTGTGTATTATTACAAGTGAAAGCAGTCTATTTAAAGGAGGACATCAACAATGCTCTAGTCTTCCTGGAGGAGACTGAGATTAATGACCTCTTAACATGCTGACGACTGAGTATTTGTTCTTGTGGTGTAGGACTGGCCACTTAATAGCTTTTAACCAAAACGTCATTACCTACGAAAATTTGCATGAAACCTTGTTTTCTTCACAAATGCAATACAATTTTAAAAGTTCTAATTACCAGATTTGCCAGTATTTCTTTTTTTGGGGGGCTATTCGGAGGATGATAACCTTTTATTACAAAGAACTATGCAGAATGCACTGATATACCATTTTTCCTTTCTGAGTTTCCTTGCAGAGCACATTGCAGTACATCCGTGATGGATATTTATTGCTCCCAATGCCACATTTACCATTTTCTCATTCTCCCCAATAGCCCTTTTGGGTTACATTCATTTTGACAAAGTCGGAGTACTTACAAGTCAAAAAATTCTAAGTCAGTCTCAAAGTCATCCACGGAGGATTTATTACGTGAAAATAAAATGCAATTTGATCACTTTTACCATCTAATTTAAATCATTTAGTATCAAAACCAAGCCATTACAACATTGCACATACAGTTGAATCTTGTTTAATTTTAGCATGTGCTGGCTTCTGGACAGAAAAGAGGGGAATTGGGCAGGTTGGGCACACTCAAGTTGAGGAACAAATTATCTAGCAAATTATCACAGAGCTGAGAGCGATTGACAAAACAAGCATGAAAATGACAGTTGAATGAACAAGTTTTTGTTGCTGTTAAATGAAGAAATGCTGGTAAATACTGCATTGCTTCTACATATATGCCAATATTTAAGGCAGTCAACACTTGTATGGACAGTTACAAGGATTGTTTTCCATTTATTATTTCAAAATTCTTAACAACTCAAATTTGACGAGAAAATAAAAGAAGTGCTTACCAGCTTCAGTAACAGCAGACACAGCCAGGGCATTGCAGTCCAATAACTTAAGTTTGTCCTTGGCTTCAGCAACATCTACTTTATTCCCAACCACCAAAATATTTCTCCTAAGCTTCTCAGATATATTTAAAGATGCAAGTGTCTTTTCCACTTCTATAGACTGGGCCAAAGCATCTGGGTGGCTAATATCACAAACATGGAGAATAAGATCCTAGAGCAAAAAACAAAATACATTAATACATATGCACTGAGAGAAGATTATACGGATGCCCGCTTACTTATCCCTCACTGCACTCATTACTAATTATTTTTTATGCATGATATGAAGTGTGTTTGGTGAGAATTCACCCCCTGCCACACACCTTTATGGTGGCTTGCAGGATATTATGTAGATGTAGATGTTAGGACTTAGCTCAGTTTTAATGCTTCATTAGAGAGGTTTACCATTCACAATGCTTAGATCTTTTCTCTAAAAAGCCTCTCCCCAAGAAAAAGTCTTAAATATTTTCCAAACTTGGATTCATGGGCATCATGGGTTCATGCATTGACTCTAAAAACTCTTTTACATTCATCAATAAATTGTGCACCTTGGAGTGGCATCAATACATTGCAAATGAATGGGAATAATACAAGGGTTATTTTCGGCAAACTCATTCATGCATTTGGGAAGAATTTCCATCCAAGATAACACAGAATGAAAAACACGAGCCAAATCCACAAAAATAAACTTTACTATGACCCGAGTTTCACTGTATTACAGCATCGTCACGTAGCGTATATCAAAGATGCACCATCATATATATGAACTCCGAATTCCACCAACAGGGGTGGGGGAACCCCACTCAGTTGTTCCTCCTTCACCAAGGGGGCAAACGAACGGAGGCCTCCATCATCGGCACTGCTCAACCCACAACAAGGAAGGGAGTCATTGCATTTCACACCCTTTGTAAAGGGGCATCACCCAGGGGTCTGCCCCTCCCACATTTACGACCTCTCAACGGAGCACCCAAAGGACGAGGTTCCTTGCTGCAACCAACTTCTAGGGAAGGTCTTGTCTTCAAAGGAACCTTTCCAGACTTTTGTTTTTATATTTGCCACTCATTTGTGACCACCTCACCCCCTGTTACCCACTCCTGCCCACGTCTCCCACACTCTTTTTGCCCACACTGATTACTTCTGATGACCACCAGTAACCGTCCACTCCCACGCTCCTCCCCTTTCCTCCCTCCCTTCCCCCCCCCCCCATTTCGGTTCTTTCATATATATGTTGGTGCATCTTTTATATACGCTACCTGACGATGCTGTAATACACTGAAACCCGGGTCGTAGTAAAGTTTATTTTTGTGGATTTGGCTCGTATTTTTCTTTCTGTGTTATCATGTTTCGCTTCCACTCCATATCGCCTGAATCTTCAGAATTTGTAATTTCCATCCAATTTATAGCTTTACATTCAATTTTCATGGAGAATCTCTCCATGCAATAGATTGCGCAAAGGCATGCTTTATTAATTTACATGTTTCCGTGGCGTTCTGAATTTGAGGACCTCTCCATTTTTTGGGGTTTTGCCATATTAGGTGTCTTGAGATGACAACACCAGTTCTTCAATAGGATTCCAGTGGGCATGTTCAGGTCAAAATGCCTCCACTGGCACTTTGGCTATGCTTATCTGGCCCATGCTCTCTTTTGCTGTGGTGCTGATTGGTCCGTTTATGATACACTATCTTCCAGGCATTCGTCAGCCTAGGAGTGTTCCAGAACTTCATAAGACTAAAAAGGGCCACCAAAAAAGTATGACAACACCACAAGAGAGACCCCAGCACAAGTGAAAAGATCTCCAGGGTTCTGAAGAAACAAGATATTTTCACAAGGTTCAACTGCGTGATGAAAATAAGCAATCTGATGGCTGCTTTACACAATACAATTTTTTGCACAATTTCTTGTACAAACTCTTGTATAGACTGAACGAAATTTTATGTTTGTCTGAATGGAATTAGAACACGTTCTATTTCCCGTTCAGTCATTCAGACAATAGCACAAGTTTCCGTACAATTTGCCGCTTTACATGGTACAATTTCCTCATGTAAGAGTTTGTACAAAAAATTGTATCATGTAAAGCGGCCTTGAGACCCAAAGATAGAACTTCACAACATCTCCATGAAGTGTCTACTGTATACCTTGCTACCTTGCGCAGAGCCATATATTGGCAGGACATGTAGAATCATGAAGATCTGCCTGCACAAACACTATCAGCAACTAATTGGACAAACTCAGACAGGACATAAAATTTTATGAAGCCAACATCATTGCAGCAGAACAAAGATACTATCCCAGGATGATACGAGTCCACTGAGAATACCAAAATACCAAGAAACTTCAATAAAGAAGATGGACACCACCTGACAAATGCCTGGAAGAGTGTTCCACAAACCTATCCCACAGTGCAGCAGCAAGACAGTATGTGCTATATAAACATGGCCTAAATGTGAGAATGTGAAAAGTTGGTAACTTTTACTTAAAATGATTACCGAGTGTATTTGATTTAATTTTTGGTATTCAGAGGTTGGCGGGCCTTGTTGCTTTTTGTACTTCTTTTGTTTTACGTGAAAACTTTTCTTCTCCCCGCCATGTATCTTGTGAAAGACGGACAGAGAGTAAAAGAGATTAGAGTTGTTCTTCAACACACATGTATCTATTAATATTGATCCCATCTTCGACCTCTGAGTGTTAAACCTTTCCACACTAAATGCTGGCATAGGCAGGTGCCTGACAGATTCCTGGCAAGAAAATTTTACCGCCTCAAGGCAGCCAGCACAGCCAAAATAAAAAAAATTGAAAGATCATTGAATGACATGCTTCATTTACAATGACTAGAGAACTAGACTACAGTAAACAAATCACCATGCATTAATTTCAGGATGTTTCTGCAGCCACACATTTTTATGAATACCATTCCTATGCACTTAAAAACAGCTGCTTAATAATAATAATCCTAATTTCTCAAGGAATGCAGTTGAGAAAATTTTACTTTCCAAGTTTTGATTGCAAACTTCTTAAACAAACACCATTCATGATATGTAATTGACTTCAAGACCAAGTCATGATAATTAACTTCAGGCTGAACCTGAAAATGACACAGTACAATGAAATCTACATTATTATGTAGTGAAATCTTCATTTCAGGAAAATTGCTTTCTTCATTGCATCTGTCAATATGTTTACACCCCACTACATCTTCCCTGATACCTTATTAAGTAATTCGTGATAACTTTTTAGCATTTTCATTATCATAAAAAAATATCATTCTAAATGTAAGTCAGTAAATACCCTGTCATATAAGGTAAGTTCCCTCACTCACCCAATGTCAAAACATCCCTCTCATCATTTCCTCATTCCATGGGACAGTTAGATTTACATCCTAAATAAAACAGTTATATGAAGACATGATAACTTACAGCAAGAAGGGCATCCTCCAGTGTGGCATTGAATGATTCGATCAAATTGGTGGGAATATCACTGATAAATCCCACTGTATCAACATAAAGCACTTTCATTTTTGAAGGAAGGATGCCAGCATGAACTGTAACATCTAAGGTTGCAAACAGAATGTCTTTGGGTTGGAGGGCTTTCTCACCCGTCAGAGCTTTGATGAGTGATGTCTTTCCTTATTCAGTAAATGTGAAAAATAAACATTTAATGAAAAAGTAAACCTGGGGAGATGGTTCAATTTGTGTAAGGGCATATTTCCAATTATTTACCAGCATTTGTATAGCCGACAACAGCCACAGTTGGATATTCATTCTTACGTCTGTTGCTTCTTAGTAATTCCCTTTGACTACGCAACTTTTCTAATGATACTTTTATCTTGTGTTCTCTGTCAGCAATAATGCGCCTTCTCATCTCTGTAAATGACTCTCCGGGACCACCATAACCTTGCCGAGATGGCTCTCCTTCATACATAAAATGAATTTTTGACCTAAGAATAAATTAAAATCAGTAAAATTCATGCTTCATTCACTTCACAGGAATGGCTGCATTGGACAGATAGATAATAGTTCCAAAAAAAAAACAGTAGTGAACAGAAGGAAAAGCTGACAAAAATGCACTAAGAAGAAAGTGAAGAAGAAAGAAATGATAATATGAGTAGATATCACAAATATCATTTGCTACGGAAGAGTACTTAAAATATTTCAGTGAAGTAACCCATGGACAACTTTTTAAATTCTAAACAATATTTCTACCATTGACTACGTCACGTAACTTGGTACTCCATAAAATCTTCCTAGAAGAAGTATTAGCATGAGAATATACAGAGTGGGTCACCAAAACCTGGACAAATTTAAATTTCTTGCTCCATTGGCAAGTATGATGTTTATAGCAGGATCATAAAGGACTCTAGTCCATACATTAAGTTCACAGACAGTAGCCTAAGACGTACCACAGGTACTAAATTCCTTGGCTTTTACTTAAATGAATGCTTCAGTTGGGATAGTCACATTGATTATATTGCCTCTTCAATTGCCTCTGGGTGTTATTTGATCAGAAGGATGATAATACTAACAAATACCGACACAGCCATTAGTCTATATTATGCACATATTTATAGCAGATTGAAATATGGCATAGTGGCATGGGGAAATTCACCTAAATCTGAAAGAATTTTCAAACTACAAAAGTGGGCTATAAGAATCATTTGTAAGGCAAGACATAAAGAGTTGTAGAGACCTATTCAAAAAACTTAAGATTATGCCGTTATCTTGTATCTACATGTACGAATCAATATTACTAGTAAAAACTTTTGAAGGTAAATTTAACTTGAAGACAAATAAATATGTTCATGACCATGATACTAGAAAAAAATCCAATTATGTAACTAGTACACACAATCTTACTCTGTTCAGCAGAGGGCCTACATATATGGGTTGCAAATTATTTAATAATTTCCCAAATGAGATAAAAATGAGCAAAGACGTGTTTTAAAATCAAATTGAAAAAATATTTCCTTGACAATTGTTTTTATAATGTAAGAGAATTCTTGTCGAATGACTGATAATATTGCTGTATGGTGTTTAACTTTTCTTATATGTACAGCCATTTTATTGTATTTTATCTTTTTTTCTTTATTGAACGGGGCCGATATATGTAACAACATATCAACGGGACCAATAAAACTATCTATCTAACTATGTTTGGATACGTCAAAGTCTGATGCTTTAAGTAAACCACCTTCACTTCCAAATGGCCATGATGTTGAAACAAAGCGCAGAGTATAATGGAAGAGCCATAGCCATCAAAGGCCTTAGCACAGGGTATACATCAATTGAAAACATCAAGTTTTTGGAAACCAGAAATCAAATTTTTATGATGCTGCAGTAGTATATAAGTCTATAGAGAAGACTCACAAAGGTTACAGGCAAGGACGAGTTGCTCAAAAGAATGTACCACGAGGACCAAAACATCGAAACACCTAGCTTCAATGCTATTTTTTGAGGGCGTTAGGACATTATTACAAAAACTGCCATCAATTGTTAGCATAAAAAGCAAACAATGCATCAGACTGGAACAATTGGTGGTTGATAAGCTGTGAATGAAAAATTTAGCAGCAGCCATATGTTTTTCCGCAGGACAGTTTATTGGCCCACATGAGCCTTTTGGATCACAAATGGCTCTCACACAGTACATATTTTGGAATTCTTAACCAAAATTGGAATCTCTCAGAGTTCTACCTCAACATGGAATGTGAGATTGCTTTGAAACTGAGGAAACTGAGAATCTGATGGTGGAAATGTGAAGAATGGACCTCAATGTACTAGGAATCGATTAAATGAAGAGGGCTGAAGAAGGAGACTTTTAGAGTGGAAGCTACAGGATTGTAAATATGGGATCATTAAATGGTAATGCTGGAGTAGGGATAATACTCAGAAAGAGCACCGGAATGCATGTGAAGAGCTTCCTGCAGTATAGCAAAAGAATAGTGATGGTGATGATCAAGACCAAACCTGTAGATACTATAGTGGTGCAGGTTTACATGCCGATGATGGATTACGAATACGAAGAAGTGGAAGACATCTATGAAGATATCACTTCAGTAATAAAACACACGAGGGGAGAAGACAACTTAATTATTTTAGGAGATTGGAATGGAAGTGAAGGTCAAGATGGAAAAATTTCTACGAGAAATTCTATGAGAATTCCGCACACAAATGCCAGGAGATAGAGGATTTCAAATAAGACTACATTTCAGTGAAGCAGAGATTTAGAAACCAGCTGAAGGACTGCAAAAGCTACCCTGGGGTGGATATCGACAGAGACCACAACCTGAGGATGATGAAATGCCATATAAAATTCAAGAAACTGAATAAAACAGTTAAGAACATATGACAGGTATAAAAATTGGAGGCTCAACATCAGCTGACATTTAAAAAAGCAGCGGAAAACAACATGGGTGAGGACCTAACGGAGCAATTAGTGGAAGAGGTTTGGGAAAGCATTAAAATTGGACTTACAGGACACCACTTTAGAAATTCTTAGAAGAAAAAAGTAGCTAAGAAAAAGCCATGGACAATGGAAGAAGCCTTAGACCTGATTGAAGAAAGGAAAAAGTATGAGAATTCAAAAACTGAAGAATGGCAAGTTTCCTACAAAAGAATAAGGTATGAAAAAAGTCTCAATGATTCCCATTCCCAAAAAGAAGAGAGCAGAGAACTGTGAAAATTTTGGGACCATAAGCCTGACAACACATGCATTGAAGATATTGACAAGGATCAACCACAGGATAATCGAGCAAAAAGCAGAGTGTTCCTAGATGAGAACCAATTCAGATTCAGAAAAAGCAAGGGTACAAAAGAAGCAATAATGGACCTTAGGCTGATCATCAGGGAATCAATAAAGGCCAAAGAGAAATGAATTGAAAGCTGCTGTGAGAACATCGAAAATATGATGAAGGGGAACTCAGAAACGGCATACAACCTAATCAAGAGGCACTTTGGAGAAAGGAAACCAAGCTGCAAAAACATTGGAGATTTGAATGGGAAACTGCTAATGGAAGAGAGAGAGATCAGCAATAGATAAAAAAAGTATATTGAAGAGCTATACAGAGGCCCAATACCCCTAGGAGAAGCATTCACAAATGACCGGAACCAGGTGGAGGAAGACAACCGCGGTCCAGCAATACTGAGAAGCGATTTCGAGAGAGCAGTAAGAGACCTGAATACTGGAAAGGCACCCAGAAGAGATAAAATCAGTGGAGAAGTAACCAAAGCACTTGATGAAAAAGCAGAAGACATATGGAATAATTCAAGATTGCTAAAAATCCGGAAATCTGCCAGAAGACTTCAAGAGGAGCTCAATGGTGACCATACAGAAGAGGGCTAGGGTTGAGAAATGAGAGGAGCACCGAACCTCGAGTGTAGTGTCACATGCCTCCAAAATCCTTACTCAGATAGTAGGCAGAAGAATTGAAGGTAAAATCGAAGAAAACCTATCAGAAAACCAATTTGGATATAGGAAGAATAGGGGAACAGGGGAGGCAATACTATGCATGAGACTACTGGTAGAGAAAATTATCCAGGTGAGCAAACCATTGTATATAGTCCTTGTGGACTTGGAGAAGGCATTCGATAACGTCAAATGGAATAAGATGTTCCATACTATGGAAAACTTGGCTTGGACTAAAATGTCAGAAGAATCATCTACCAGCTCTACAAGGACCAAGTGGCCACAAACGTATGCAAGATGGAAAAAATATAGAGGCAAAAATTAACAAAAAAGTCCGACAAGGATGTAACCTGTTACCAGCACTCTTCAATATGTACATGGAGGAAGCGATGAAAGAAATAGGAGAACAAGGTACCAAGGAATCAAAGTGAATGGAGAATAAATCAACATGCTACGCTTCGCTGATGATATCGCTATCGTAGCAGGAAATGAGGAAGACCTACAGAACTCACTGAACATAATTGAAAAAGTGTTCCAGGAATACAACATGAAAGTCAATAAGAAGAAAACCAAGATACTTGTGTGCAGAAGAGAGAAAACAGTGGCCGACGTCCGCCTCAAGGGAAAAAGACTGGAGCACGTGGAATCATTCATCTACCTCGGGAGCACATCACCTGGGATGGAAGAAGCACGACAGACATCAAGCATCGAATAGCCCAAGCTAAGACGGCATTCATGGCCAAAAGGCCACTACTCTGCTCGAAGAGCATAAGACTGGAGACAAGGAAACAGTATGTGAAAACATTCGCGTGGGCAGTGGCACTCTACGGATCAGAAGAATGGACCACTGGAAAAACTGACCAGAAAAGAATAGAAGCCTTCGTGACGTAGTGCTGGAGAAGGATGCTGAAGATCAAATGGATGGATAGGGTGAGAAACTAGGAGGTATACAGAAGAACTGGGGAAGAAAGAGTACTGCGGAGCACCATACGCCAAAGAAGGACATGGTGGGTTGGCTATGTCATGAGACACAACAATTACGTGGGAAGCATTATGGTGGGAAAAATTGAAGGGAAAGTCCCCAGAGGAAGACCAAGAGATAAGTACTTGGGGCAAGTCAAGAAGGATACGGGGAAGAAGAACCATAGAGAAATGAAGGAACTGGCATGGGATAGGGTGAAACGGAGGGCTGCAGTATACCAATCCTAGGATTGAAATACTATAGTATGAAGGCTGATCATAGGAAAAATAATGGAGAAGAACAAACCGATGTACATTGTGTTTGTGGATTTGGAGAAGGCTTTGACAATGTGAATTGGAATTCATTGCCTGGAATTCTGAAAGGAATTGGAGTGTTCTACATTGACTGAAGAATTATCCACAATTTATATAAAAACTAAGTGGCTGTAATTAAATCTGGACCCAGTTTAGCAGAAGTAACAATTGGGATAGGAGTGAGACAAGGTTGTGCACTGTCTCCCATAATTTTTAATGTTTACATTGAGAAATCCATCAAAGAAATCGAAGAGTAGGCTTTGGGAGTGAATATCCATGGGTAAAAAATTAGCATGCAATGATTCGTAGATGATATAGCAGACATGACATAAACAGAAAGATATTTGAAGGTGACACTAAGAAATATGGAAAGATAATGGTCAGATATCAACTGAAGATTAATTAAAAGAAAACAAAGATATTGGTGTGCAGCAGGAAAGAAGAGGCCAATACCAATGTTACTCCAGGAAAACAAAAACTTGAGGGGGTAAAAGAGTACTATTACCTCGGAAGCCAAGTAACTAGCGAGGGACGAAGAAAGAAAGAAATAATCAGTAGAATAGCTCATACAAAGAGGGCATTCTACCTAAAGAAGAATATACAGAATGCTGCTGGGAACACAGGCGTGAAAGTAAGGAAACAATTCATCAGAAATTACACCTTGGGCATATTCTTTTACGGCAGTGATGCATGGACGATTACAGTAGCAGAGAAGTCAAGGGTGGAAGTATTTGAAAAGTGGTGCAACAGAAGAAATATGAAGATTAAATAGATTGACCAAGTGAGTTATGAAGAAGTCCTTAGCTGAGTGAGAGAAAAGAGAAGTCTTCTGAAAAACTTAAGATGAAGACAACTTAATCAGCTACATCATGAGATATGAACCTGATGAAGACAATCATAGAAGGCTTGCTGAATGAGAAGAGTGGCAAAAGAATTGTCTCAATTGAGATATGTAGAATAAGTGATAAAGGATGTGAAAGATAAGAAATACATAACTATGAAGAGATTAACTGATAGGAGAATTGAGAGGAGAGCTGAGTGAAACCTATCTCAGGATTGTTGATGATGATGAAACTACTACTTATGTATAAAGCATAATTGTGAGGACAACCAACAAGTCACGGTATCTCAGTATGATGTCACAAAGGACAACTATAGCTATTCTGAGTAAATGTCAGATATATTCAATAATAACGTTCTGTAGTGATTCCTCAAGACCATGAAGTAGTATTTTTTGTAATACCTAATGTTTTATTTAAAATTGCTTAAGAAATAGGGTGGTCTCCTTCATCAAAGAAAACAAAATTCATTAATTGGGATTGGTGCACTACCATAAATGTATTCGTATTGCGTAAAATGCTGGACTGAGAAATCTCAGTTTACTAGAGTATTAAATATTAATTTTAAGACCATTTGAAAAAGCTCAGAAATGGCGTGGTATGCTGCTTTCTGCTGATGTAACATATATATAGTTTAAGTTGCGAGGCATAGGAAATATTTGTCTCCTGATCTTACCACTGTATTTCAAAGCCCCTCAGCTCTAGTGAATACGTATTAATGATAGCCCATCAAAACTATCAAAGTTCGAAAAGTCTCCTCCATTAAACATGGTATTAATACATAGTTTAATGGTATTAATAGTTTTAGAATGAAGGTTTCCATGGTGGCGGTTTGATCTCTGCATTTTTTCACAGGTTTTCCACTGAGTCAGTTGGCTTGTGGACAAAATTTTCACTGGCTCTCCTGCCAGTGTCTTCAGGTCGAAGGTGTTGGCGTGAGGTTTCTGCCCCGCTTATATACCGTGGGTTGGCTGGGTGCTGCTCTCTGATTGGCTGTCTCTTGGATGAGTCTTTTCCAGGCACTGTGAAGGAGATGTCCGTCCTCTCTGTTGAAATTTAACGGTGTTTTTTGAATTTCTATGGCTTCCCTGATTTATCGAGGGAAGTATCGGCACTCCTTTGTTAAAAGTTTCATCTCCTGGAACTGTTGTCCACAAGCCAACTGACGCGGAGGAAAACCCAGAAAAAAAATGCAGAGGTATTAATAGTCATTTTATAGGCTCCGGTGCATCCTAATCGTGGAGTCCTCTGCTACTGCAAAGCATGGCGTGAACTTCGCTCCGATTAAGGGCCAACTTAACCACATGCTTATTAAAATGAATACTAAGGGTTTTTAAATTAATAAATTGAATAGATAGTTTTAAATAAATAAATAAAAGTTGTTCCTAAAATGTTCCTTTGCCACTTAAAACTCAAGAAATTGAAGAAATCAATGAAGAACTTTTGGCAAGTAGAGAAACTAAAGGAGCCTCAACAGCAGCTGGCCTTTCAGAAGGGGGTGGAATACAAGATAGAAGAGGATCTAACTGTGAAATCAGTGGATAAGAGACGTGAGAACATCAAAATAGGGCTACATGAAGCAGCACAAGAAGTTTTGGGAAGGAGAAAAGCTGTACAGAAGAAGCCACGAATTACATAAGTCTTAGAATTGATTGAAGAGAGAAGAAAATATAAAAATGAGGAAACTGAAGAAGGGCAACTTGCTATAAAAGAATTTGGAATGAAATAAACTGTAAAGTGAGAAAAGCAAGGGAAATGTAGAAGTTGCCCACAGGATGGTGAGGAATCACTTCAAGGAACGCAAGATACAATACCATTGGGGGCAAGAATGGAGAAATCTTAATCAAGCATGAGGATAAAGTGAAGAGATGAAAGGAATACTTGGAAGATTTGTACAATGGAAGCACCCTTAGCACAAAAGTAATCAAAGAGGAAAAGGAAGTCAATGAGGATGACTTGGGAGCCCCAATCTTAAGATCAGAATTTGACACAGCTGTAAGGGACCCGAGGATAAATAAGGCCTCCGGAATAGATGATATTCCTGCCTAACTAATTAAAAAGCAGGAGGGATGGAAATGCGGGAAAATGAAAATCAAGGTGAAAGATTTTTGTTACCTAGGATGCCGAGTAACCAGCAATGAACAAAGTAAAAGAGAAATTGCTAGTAGAATTGTCCAGATGAAAAGGGCATTTTACCAAAAAAGGCTGCTTACAGCTGCAAATACAAGCATGGAAGTGAGGAAACATTTCATTAGAACATACATCTGGAGCATTTAACCATATTGCTGCAAAGCATGGATGATAACAGCAGCAGAGAAGACAAGGGTACTGTAGAATGATGATGTTAAATGGATCGACCGAGTGACAAATGAAGAAGTCTTAAGAAGAGTGTGAGAAAAGAGATGTATACTGAAAACCCTAAAAAGATGACAGGATTACCTAATCGGCCATATTTTAAGACATGATGGCTTGATGAAGACAATCGTCGAGGGAAAAGTGAATGGGAAGAATTGAAAAGGCAGGCCTCATATGAGATACATGAAAAGTTGTGAAGTGCTCTAGAGTGAACATCCGGAGGGAAACAGTCAGTATGCTATGATTCGCTGAAGACATAGCTCTCATAGCAGAGACAGAGAAGGAGCAGAATAAGATGCTCACAACCATGGAAAGGACAATGGCTATACATCAGCTGAAGATCAATAAGAAGAAAACTAAGATATTGGTGTGCAGGAGGCCAAAACCAACGTTATACTAGGAAAACAGAAACTGGAAGAGATGAAGTTACCTGGGAAGCAGAGTAACCAACGATGGACGAAGCAAGAAAGAAATAGTGAGTAGAATAGCCCAGGCAAAGAGGGCATTCTATCAAAAGAAGAATCTACGTACAGCTGGAAATACAAGCTTGGAAATAAGGAAGCAATTCATCAAAACATATATCTGGGGCATGATTCTTTACGGCAGTGAGGCATGGGCGATGACAGCAGCAGAGATGAAAAGGGTGGAAGCATTTGAAATGTGGTGCTACAGAAGAATGTTGAAGATTAAATGGATTGACCGAGTGACAAATGAAGAAGTCCTAAGAAGATTGGGAGAAAAGAGAAGTCTGCTGAAAACTATAAAAAGAAGACGGGACAACTTAATCGGCCACATCTTAAGACATGATGGCTTGATGAAGACAATCGTCAAGGGAAAAGTGAATGGGAAGAATTGAAAAGGCTGGCCTCGTATGAGATATATGAAAAGTTGTGAAGGGTGTAAAGGAGAGGAATTACGTCAATATGAAGAGGTTGGCCAATAGAAGAATCAAGTGGAGGGCTGCGTCAAACCAATCCTAGGATTTTTGACTGATGATGATGATGAAATAAAGTTAATCATAATAAATTAACTGAATACACATACCTCCGATAATAGTTAATAAGAATAAAGATATATAAACTTGTGAATTACACTGATTTAATATTGGTACTACCGGTTTCAGCCAATAGGCCATCATCAGGTACATAAAAGAATTTTTCCAAGTGCCTTTATATATAGTTAGGGAACGGGCGACAGAGGGGAGGGGGAAAGAATGTGAGGGAGGGTTGAGGGAAAGGGATTAGAGGCAGGTTGAATGGGTCATGGGTTTTCTGTGGGTGAAACAACTGAAAGTATGGGTGGGAGGATAAAAAAGGTAATGTCATTCAACAGTCCCGGGTACTTGCAATGGAGGCCAATCTCTCACTGTTACCAGGCATCTTTTGGCCTTTGGGGGCCATAAGGAGGATTTGGGGTTCAAAGGAGCTGTGGTGACCCTCTTCATTTTGGTGTTGTCGGAAGCTGGAGGTCAGGTCACAGGTTTGAGGAGTTCTTATGCTCATTCATCCTTTTGGAGAAGCTTCTTCCTGTCTGTCCAATGTAGTAGCTGGAGCAGTCGTCACACTTGATGTTATACACTCCGCTCTTCCGATTGGGGTCAAAAAGGTCTTTGGCATTGGTCAAGGTACTTAAAATTGTTTTCAGGTTGTAGAAACAGATTTTAAAGGACTCTTTTGGGATCAAGTGTGAAATAGCTTAAGACATATTTCCATAGAATGGTAATTAGTGGGGTTGTGATGGTTGGATAACAAGTGATTAAGTAGATGGATGTTGTCTTAGTATTTTCGTTAAAATGTTATCCATGATGGCTTCATTATATCCGTCATTAAAAACTTTCTGTTTTAAAATTTGGATTTCCGTGTCAAAGCATTGGGAGGAGAGGGGAAAGTTGATTAGGTGGTGGACCATGGAATAGAAAATGGCATGTTTGTGGGAGTGCGGATGGTTTGAGTCACTGGGTAAGATTGCATCGGTGTTTGTCAGTTTCCTATGCATGGAGAACCTGTGTCTATTGTCCTTCAAAATTATGGTCAGGTCTAAAAAGTTTAAAATTGTCCCTCCAATTTTCATGGACATTTACACATTAGGATGTATGCTGTTCAAGTGGGATAATAATTGTTCCAACTATCATTTACTACCCATCCAAAGGCACAAAATATCATCAATATATCTATACCACTAGAGAACAATGCTAATAAAATTGTTTTGGGTATTGAATAACTTATATTCTCATTGGTCCATAAAAACTTCCACTAGTAAGGGTGAAAGTGGGCAACCCATGGCCAGCCCCTCCTTTTGGCGGTAAATGTTGTTTCTTTTATGTACTTGATGATGGCCTAATGGCTGAAACCGGCAGTACCGATATTAAATCAGTGGAATTCATAAGTTTATATCACTTTATTATTATGGAAAAATTCCACAAAATAAGTACACAGTCAATAAGTTTTCTAGTTAATAAGCATTAACGGAATGTACCGTCTGCTTGGAAGCATCTGCAGCACCATCTAGTGGCAGGTAGAGGAAAGAGTTTCAAGTCACACATACAATTTACCAGCATGCAATAGAGTGCTGTTGCATTTTCGCACTGATGAATTTTTTCACTTTTTAATTAATGAGGAGAAATACTTAACATCATTTTAAAATCGAACAGCTTAAAACTCGTACTCCAGAGGTTATAAACTTTTGATCAAGACAATAAAAAATTAATAGGAAACTACCCTATTGTTGAATTTGTCTGGATTTTGGTGACATGATCCAATTCATTAATTTACCTATCTTAAATGCTACAATGCAGTCTACTATTTTAAACAACATGTACTTCATAAACAATACAGTTCCTTCATTACTCTGAAGCAATAAATATATCTTACCACAAGTATGGGATTTCAGCCATAGCAACTTGGAGTTTTGCTTCTTTAGTGACAGCCCGCTCTCGAAATATTTGCATTACAACTAGGTATCGATCAAATACAGTCAATCCAAATATTTCTTCAAGCTCCCTAAAAAAGGAAATAGATATAATAATTAATGCAATCATTCAACGCAAATGAAAAACTGAAAATGCAAATTGCATATGATAGTGATAAAAAATTATGTCAAAACCTTAGCTTCATCAACTAAGTTCTAAACTTTTAGTCATAAGCCATTTCGTGAGATGATAAAGAAACTATGCTACCATGAGAGAGAATTATTGTTGCCAATCTGTAATAAGGATTTTGGTTTAATATATTTCCTACCATACAAAATTGAAGAAGAAAATTTCCCCAGAGCCGTAATCTTAGGGGGCAGAGGAAAAAAATGATTCAGAGGGGGATAGAAGAGTACAAAGGAAGTAAGGAAGCTCTCGATAACACATATGAAATGAAGCATGCACAAATGTGTAGTCCACATGGTTTTTCTTTTTCTTTTGGCAAAATTGAAAGGTAAAATACAATAATTCCTATAAGTAGTAAAAATGGGGTCATTAACCATATTTTTTTATAGTCGGATCTGATAGAGTTTGTAAAATAAAAAGACCCGTATTTTTCCCTTTTTTGCTTCGTCAATTATTTCTCGAGTTATAAGCGGTGAAAAACTGATGTTTTTAACCCTTTCGGAAAAGTGGGTATGGTGCAACCTCTGACGTATATCGACTTCGTCCAACCACAACTGAGCCCGCAAAGCTACTTTGCCTTATTGCAATGGGGGGACACAGCTGACTCTGCCAATAGAACCAGTTGTGACAGCATCTGTTCGAGCAGACCTTCCAAGAACCCCTCTTCTCTCCCTCCCTTTCCCCTAAAAGCAGTTAAGGATGGGAGGAAAGTGACGCCAATGATATCATAGCAGCTTTTTCCGTGGGCGTCACCTTTTGCTTATTTTAATTTTTGATTTATGAGTGAATGGTTGTGGTTAGAAGATTATTTTTTTCACTAAAATTCTTTTTTCGTTTCCATTTAATGATTTCGTGTACAAAATTGCAATTTCAGTTCAAAGTAAATGCCCCCATTCTAAACAGTTAAGTTAATTCTCATTTTTGTCTTAATTCTTTTGTGCTTTGCTCTTATGTTTTTCAGCTAGATTTTTTTTTAAAGCTCATTAATTACTATTTCCATGACTCCTATTTGTTTTGAGTTGTATAGAATTCAGTTAATATGGAAATTCCTTGTCATCTAATATACATTCTTCATCTAATTTTTTAAGAATAAAAATATATTATTTTAATTATTCTGTTTCTCTTAAGATTTCCAACTAACCCAAAACATATAGCTTATTATACTTTATAGCTTAGCTACATATATTTTGCAGTTTAGTGCAAGATGTACTTATTCCAAAATTTGTAATTTGAGTACCATTTCAGAATTGTCAATACAGAATCGAAAACATAGGAATCGGCTTCAGGTTTTTAATTGGAAAAAAAGGAACTGGAATAGAGCCTTCTGTACTAAATATGAATCAGAGGAACCAGGGTGAACAGCAAATAGTACTCAGGACTAAATAAGAAGGCTTTGAGAGCACTGACTTGAAGCAATACCTGAACACTGACATGAAGCCTCTCACCATTCTAGTAGTAGCGGAGTGAAAATAAGGTTTTTAGATGCTCTTATTGGTAAGGGTTGTATCGTCTGAGAGAAACACAACTCCCATTCTTGAGTAGGAATTGGAGCCTGAGACCTTTGGATTATACAGCCATTGCATTACAACTGGACTACCACCGCTGGCTCACTCTCTACTTCTCACTCATATAGAGTAAGAAGATAAGACAGCCCATCCACACAATTATGGGTGTATCCATGTCTTCCTCTGGGGTAACCTCTTTGCTGATCGCTCAGTATGTAATATGACCATCAGTATCTAGCAGACTGGTTAGTTGGTTGATTTAAAAAAACAAAACAAGTTGAAATGCTTCACTGTGAATGTGAATTGTGAATAAAAACTAAACACTTATGATTTACACCATCATGGAAGATTGAAAAATGAGAAGATGGAAAATATTAAAAATACAATGGCACAATGATTTTTGAGGTTGAAAGGAGGAGGTGAAATTCCCCTAACTTCTACACAGATTTAACCATAAAAAACATGAAGATTCATCAAGTTTACTATAACTCTCCAATAAATGTTGTATTTGTCTAAAAAAAAGCACAACTTGGAATTCAATTATAAAATAAATACTGCGTATACAGAAAAAAATTTTAATTAACAATGCGGTAGAACAGCTGTGGCTTTGACGTAACACAAGAGAACTCTAGCAGAGGCACTTGGTCATACGGTGAGGTCAATTAACCCTATCGCGCCGAATGCCACGCCTATGCGGCGAGGATATTCTTCCCTGAACAACGAATGCCTCATATATGCGGCATGAATTTTCCTACCTTAACCGACAAATGCCGCTCCTATGCGGCACAGGTCAGAAGAAAGTGACCGTGGCGGAAACAATAGACCCACGTACGCGGTCGCCCCTCAAGATCTGGCTTAGCGTGAGCCCAGGCCCTTCCTCGGCCGCTCAGGTCGACCCCTTCCTATCCTCTCCACGCAGTCAACTACTGCTATTTGCAGTGTTTTTTCCAAAAAAAAAATTTGTTGCTTATTTTAGAAATCCAATGTTAGAAATGAATTCATCTTTTTTTGCTTACCACATGGAAATTACAAACGAAATTCTAACGTTAATATCAACGGAGTTATAGAACAGCAATCAAAGACGGCATTAACGTATGCATTTGGAAAATTTTGTGGTTCAATTCAAAGTTCGTTGCAATATTATTCCGTTTTTCTCATATATAATTTCATTTCGAGTTCCCGTATCCTGCCATATCGCTTGCCTGGTTTCTTCAGATTTGGATTTGGGAATACCCATTGGTTCTCAACCTACCTTTTTACCAAAAGCAAGTTCGTGGTGACGGTTTTTCTAATGACTTATTTAGTTGAATTCTGCTTTAGGAATGTTAATTCTACATTTCTTAGAAAGTGCATTGTAAAGAAGCCATTACTTAGACTCTTTCATTGGTAATCCCAGTGGAATCTTGCTGGCGGTGTGTTCCAATGGCAAAGTCCGGATGAAAAAGAAGGATGGGAAATATATTTTTACAATTTTTTGAGGAGAAAATTTAAACTCCAAATCAGTCGATTTGGATTAGAAATGTACTAAATCCATCAATATGAACGTTAGAAGTTCGTTTAAAATTTCTGCACGCTCAGAAAAACACAATATATTCATTTTAAGTGTAAAAAAATCGATGCGAACAGCAAATATTTGTTTATATTAAACATTGCAATTTCAGTCAGTTGACAGTGGACTTGCGCTGTGAAGGAGTCTTTTAATCCTTCGAGGGTCTGGGACAGCGGCCGAGGAAAGGGATCGGCGACCTGCTGAGTTGGGTCCAAAAATGGTTAGGGAGGGAACCTCTGCCTTCCGTTGACGCGAGGAAGCTTCGTACAGGGGAGTGAAGAAAATTTTCAAGAGACTCGTAACGAGGAAGAATTTTCCTCCACGAAGCTCGGGCTGGCCCAAAATGATGCTTAGAGATTGTGTACTGTAGAGACAACCTTTGAAAGAAAAAAGGAGTTTGGATGACAACTATTGCAGCAGCCACCCAATACGGCTAACTGTCATCAGTCAGCGATGAAATACTTCCTACTATCACATCAGACAAGCATGCTCATATTTATGTTCCACCATGTTCTTTACTTTCATATAATAAAGTCAGCCCCATTAAATTCCACTCATGATCCTTAGTTAATTGAGCCAAGGACATGTCAAGAAAGGTCTTCTGAATAAAAAAAAACCCTGGTTAGATGATTATAATTCTTAAGGTCTCCATTGAGAATTCCCTAACTAAAATAATACATTCTTATTGTATGAGTAATTGTATTTCATCTGCATATTTTTAAAAAATCTTAATTTCTTCCCCAAGCCAAACGATACCCTGTGACAGAAAACAAACAGGCAGATGACACAGGCCTTTTGACTGATTGTGAAGCAACACAGTATGGCTGAATGCTTACAGTGGGGCTGATTTCATTTAGTTACATGATATCAATTTCAACACTCATACATTAGAAATCAAACTGGATCCGAGGTTTCCTAAGCATTGATGCTCCAATGCTACGTGTTGCCAAAGTGCATTGATGACAGCTATAGACTCTTTCATTGCCAATAGACAACTCAGCATGGAAGAACGCCTGAAAGCTGTTACAATGTACCAGTAACCAAATTTCTACTTTATAGGTAACTGATTTTGTCACTTTATACAGGCACAGCTGGCTTCTATGTCACAATTAATGAGATCCAATCATATTGCCAATTTTTCTTCACACTAGTGACCTCATTAAAGAACACACAAAATCCCGAAGTAGTTGATGCAAAAGGCATTATAGGAGTAAGTGAGGAAACAGCTAAGGTGATTTGTGTCACTTAGGATATAATAGCAATTAGGTAGTGGTAGGAATTTTACAAGGAGGAAGGGTGGAGAGAAACTGGTAATGACATTTCCCAACTCTTAGCAAAAGGCACTGAGGGGTCCAGAGTTCAACACCCCATTTGATGGATGGAGTACTGTACTTGGAAGTGCTCTCATGATAGAACTCAAGTGGGGACTGGTGCGCCAATCAAAAATCTCTGCCACTGCCAGGATTTGAACCAAGATCCGAAAGATGGGAGGCCAGTACTAGCCACCACACTCATCAGATCCCCCAAAAAACTATAATCAATAGGAAAATGAATGAGCACACTTCCTATAAATCTAATTCTCCAAAACCTCATAATAACACATCCCTACTCAGTTATCCCTTTCTTTTCATTTGGATCTTTCCTCCTACGTACGCCAATACCAAAAATATCAACTTAGCCATTCCACTACATTCTACACCAAAACAACAACTCCACGTGGGCTCCATTGTGTACTTGATACCACAGTGTAATCTTCAATTTGGCCTTTTGGCAAAATTTGCCAGGTACAAATTGTGTTTAACTTCAAGGCAATTAACTACGAAAAAGAAAGTATACTACTACCTGTGCTGATATCCTTTCAAAACATCCACACTGATGAACAAAGCTGTTGCCGAATCAATACTCTTCACCTTTTCCTTCAAATTCTCCAAATAACCACGTCCAAACAGCGTTTTTTTGTCCAAGGTCTGAAGAGGCACTTTTAGCTGCAATCAATTGAACAAGAATAACTATACAGGAACATGATTCAAGTATGTAATGACTCACCAAGCTAAGACAATAGTTATTGGCACTTGAAACTGTTCAATGAAATGAGTTAAGGTGTATAAAATTTGACTAGATTACATTCTCAAGTACCTTGAATACAACTTTCCAATTATGCAATGAATGGACCAATGCAACTGCTTCTGCTAGCTGCAAATCCGGTGTGGTGTTAGTTTTCCTTTTGTGGCCCCATTTCACATAGGGCTGCACAACAACTACATTGTGACCAGCACCAGGAGCAAAGAAATATCTCCTTGAAAATGCTTGATACTCTACTGCCTGCTCATCTTCCAGATCAGTGACAATTTCTTCGCTGGAAGCATTTTCGCGATGACTGCGTTCATCGGCAAGGGACTTTGTGGAAACACCGAAAGCCCTTTTGGATCCACATTTGTCACTTACTATAAAAGGCTTTATGAAGAAATTTTGTGGAATATACATCCCTTGCCTGATAGCAGCAATACAATGCACATTCTTAAAAATAAACCTAGCATATTCTCTCTTTGCCCTAAGGGAAATACATAGATTAGCCCTTCCACAGAGGGAAAGAATCGAGAGAGTAAACATTTGAACAGAGTAACTTCAAATTCCAAGTCGAAAGCTCACTGCTCAACCGCTGGATCGTCTGAAAAATACGTATGTTTTTCTTCAGCAGCCATCCAACCAGCTTGACACGCTTTCGCTCTTATGGATGTTATTCTGTACGAAACAGCGACAGCAACTAAGCTGGATACAATCACGAAAGATTTTTTGTTGTAGGGCAATAAATTCTTCGACAGTGACTGTCCAATGTAAGTTCCTGCAAAGGCTGAATTTCATCAAAAGTTTAGTGTAAGCAATGAGACGTAACATAAAAAATCAATTATATAAACAAACCAAATAGGTAGTCATACTTCAAAACATTTCATTTAATGCAGTAATCCACTCAGCTCACCTAAAGTGAAAGATGACAGTCCAGTAAGTAAAGTTCTAGACATGCACTCCATGTACGAACCAAACCCTGGGTGCACCTCTTTGTACTGTTCTTTCAAAGCATTTATGTTATTCATAGCGTTGCACCATTAATCTCACTACAATAATAAATGTCCACTATGTTCAAAGACACTTAGCGAGACGTGAAAATTAATACATATGATGAGCATAATTCCGAATTCCATTCATAACGGGATCACACAACAAATTAAAACGGAAGTGCTTTCACAATACGAAAATGCCAAAATTATACGACTCATATATTGAAAGGAAGCACCATAAAAACGCAACTAAATACAACAAAAAGAGTCAAAAATCGCCGACGCACCGAATATAATATCAAGATTTATCCCATTAGAGGTGCCACCCCTCACAATTGCGCACAAAACACGAATTCTCTACTGTACACTCGCGTACCTTTCTTCATTTCTTCCCACCTTTACGTTCATTTTCATGGTTGTGTTGCGGAAAGTTCATAACAATGCTCAAGAGAGCAAGGATAGGGGTGATAGGGGAGTTCTCGATATGGAGGAAGATAAGGAAGGAGAAAAATAAGGAAGGCTCATGCCGACGTTTTTCGTAAGCCAAAGATGGCAGCACTGCCGTATTGACTAGCGCCATAGGAATCTCTTTCCATTGGTATCACACAAGAGCTTAATTTGCTCTATGGCATTAATGGTATCATATCTGCCCAACTATGTGGAAAATATCAATCGTGACAGTCCAATGGACCAATAAGATTTGACTCCCTTCTGACCCTAGTACAAACAGACCCACTCCTGGCGTATATGTTATTTGGGAGAAAAGGATGAGTGGGCACACCAAACGCATAGTGGTAGCGGTGGTAGCGTGGTAGCTGTTCCTGATCCTTCGAATCACTGTAGAACCGATCACAGCGCACCTAGTGAGTTTGGGGGAAACGAGAGCCGGGTTTCGTTCTTTTATTGTTCACACGTGCACGGTCGGGTTGATCGAGTTTTGAGTAAAACCGTAAGTTCCGTGTTCTGGGTTTTGACTGATTTTAGGCGTTGAAAAATGGAATCATTGCCAAGGAAAACCAATTGTTGTGCCGCTCTTTGGTGTAGTAATTGTGAAGGTGTCTGTGTGGACACTCCAATCTCATTTTTTAGTTTTCCCAAAGTGGAATGGAGGTAAGCAGGTTTAATTGCCATTAGTGGACGAATTCCACGATTCAACCCGTTATGTATTCTTTATGCATTTTACAACACTGGCGTATATGTTCCTACCTATATCTGATAAAGATTTGCGTCATGAAAATTAAGCGTTGTTTTATCGTACCTAGTAGTAAATGCGGGGATGGTGATGATACCTGCATAGGTTTAGCAAGTTAGCATAAGGAAGATCCATATTAAATTTGCTAATACAACCGATGCGCTTAGGGCGAACAAGTGGCTAAAGTTTTCCTGGAGAGAGGACTTGATCAGTGGAGATGTAGCTGAGTTAAAAAATCTTCGGCTATGCAGCGACCACTTTCTAGAGTCCTGTTACAGGAAAAAATACCCGAAGCCTATTCTGTCTCCTGATGCAGTGCCTTCATTGCTGGGTGGTATGTCATTAGTATACATATACTTGTATGAAAGTATTGGCCCGCTTGGTTACTTTTAACACGAAAAAAATTAATTACTTTACAGCAACTGATGAAAAATTTGCCGACAGTAACGATCATGATGATTCAACGCAGGAGTACTTTTGTGGCACTGAAAGGACTGACCCTGCAGAAGAAGGTCCGTAATTATTTTAAAACTTATCTTATTTTAAAACCTTAAAATCTCTCTACTTTTTAAATTTTAAAGCTGATTCAGCGAGAGAATAACGGTATACCCATACCTATACTATAGTAGGTCTCAAACAAAGAGGCGAGAACTTGAGGATCTAAAAAGTTTCTTCGTGAAACCACTTTCTGCTTCTGGTGACCCAGGTTAGGATGGGTCATTAACAATTTTGGCAGATGGGCCCCCATATTTTAAAAATTTAGCCTTGTCACTGTATTGCCTTGTCCCACATGCCATCAGTACATAAAAATATTATTATGCTTCCTTGCAGTTAGGACCTTATTGTAATGGCAAAAGAAGTCGTTGCTCAATCTGTTGTATGTTTAAATTGTTTGATCAAAAAGGCTGCCATTTCAGAAAGCCGCGCATTGCCTGCTACATTACTGATTGACAAAGTGGCAGTGATAGAACGCCTACAATATGATATTGGACAAGTTGGAGTATGTAGTCCTGGCAAATTTTCATAGCCAAATATTGATACCCTTCCCACACAGCATAATTTGCATTCAATATGTGTATTAATGCATATTGGTGACATTTGAATGTATGTATTGACTATTGAAGTATGTATTAGAATACCATTAGAGGTAATATGTATTAAGCATTGTGTTTCAAATAGATATTGAATATGTATTGGATACACTCGATGTAATATGTATTTAACTGTGTTTTAAATACATATTGAATACGTATACGATACACTATAGTGTATACGTATATGTAATACGTATTAAACTGTTTGAAATATACATTGAGTATGTAAATTGGATACACTAAATGTGTATCAATCTATGTGTTCCAAATACATATTGAATACTTACATGACCAAGGAAATGTTCAATCATGTCAGATATTTTTTAATATTATATCTATATTTAAAGTAAGTATAGGTACTTTCTTATGAGTTGAAATCAACATTTTTGAAACATCAGATCAAATTTTTAAAAAATGTATCCACTCACAACATGTTTGGCTAGAAACCCTTTTTTGTTTGTTGTCACTGTGGAATATCCACATTTCATCACTCAGGGCTATTACATCCTTTAAGAGGTTCATATTTGACCCACACACTTATTGGAAAGCTTCAAGGATTGCAAACTATAGTGACTCCCCTAAGGTTTTCGTGTTCCCCTAAGGTTTTCTTGTTTTTTCGTAAACACAAAAACCTTAGGGGAGTCACATACTGGAGTGCACAAAAGCAGACTTTTCCTGGTCTCGGTGGAAATTTTTCTTAGGAGAAATTCTGCCACTGGAAAAGCTTCAGGAACTACCTGATGAAGTATGATTTTAGGATTTATTAAATTATTACTTCATAGAAGAATTTCAGGGAGCTGTATAAACTTCAGCATCCATTTAAGGTTCAGGCCATTCAAAAAATTACACACAACATTTGGATGTTTAAAAAATCTTCAATGAGTCAAGTTGTCTTCTCACATTTTCATTGAGTGTGGATTGTCAATATTTTCCAAAATGGACATTTTTATTTGGAGATGCTTACCAGACTGAATCGTTATGTGTGTTTCTTGGTTCTCTTTTTGATAATGTTAATACTGGCCAAATAAATATGATCTGGGAAAATATAGATTTTCTGCCATAGCAGAAATTAAACAGAAAAGAAATCAATCATTTTGATGTGGATGGATCTCCTTGACCATCAATCCTGGTCAAGGTGAATAATTTTTTCTCCATGTAATTTGTGCTATTGTGCAATTTCAGTGGGTAATAGAACTGAGGTTTTTGTAGCAAGCATAGCGTTGGATTTTCTATACATTTATAGAGAGCCCCACATGGTTTTCCTCCATGAAACTTGTAATATGATGGAAAAGTGTAGTTTTATGGGCTGCAGGAGGCAACCTCCATTACTAAATGGGTGGTAAATTTCCAATAGGAGCCTAATCTTAGAACCAACTACTCATTTGAGCAGCTACATATGAGAGTTCTTAGCAGGAGTGAGAAACTTTGCTCTGTGATTAGAAAGGACCATGGCTGCAGGAACAATCCAAATGTGTATCAAGTTGAGAGTGGGATGAAGCACCACCTCATGGCACCTGTTCCGAAATTATGTAGTCTAACTTGCTGGAAAGTAGATGTTGAGTCAATATTAGATGTACTAAATAAATTTCAAGACAATGCTGATGAAGCAAATGAGAATATTCGAATATACACTCACTTTATTGGCTGTGATGATCAGGAAGAGAAAGCATTGACTGAAAATGGCAAGTCACAAACTGCTAAATTTATGAAGACTCATAGATATCAGCGGTGTGAGAGCATGTTCTCATTCGAGCCAGCTGAGGAAATTTTGAATCTTTCGAAGTTGTGTGGCAGTGTTTTCCTGCCAGTTTGCATAAAAATAATATACTGTAAACATGTGTGCCCTGATTTTCTCATGATTATAGAAAGAGCTGTAGTATGGAGCTAATACTCAGAATATCTCATAGAGATATCCTGATTTGCTTTTATGTGATAGATATTCTGCTTTGGTTAAGCAAAATATCGGACCCAGAAGAAGGCAATCAAAGCTCAGAGCGCATTTGAAAAATACTCTTCCATCCAAGGAAAATTACCAACATCTTGTCTTTTATTTAGTATTCTATAATTATTTTTTTCATTGATTTCCCAATATTCACACCTATCCATAGTGCCAAGGCCAACTGCATTTATTTGGACCAGTATTTTCCATTGTATACTTCATTTTTTTAAAGTTCCTGATTTCTTGCCTTTTTAATCACTAAAACTTTTGCGTACCTGCGGCTTTAGAACATGTTAACACCATCACACTACCCTTGAAGTCCTTAAGTCGGAAGCATAGTTATTAATCCTCTTAAGCTAATGTCTGTTTTTAAGGTCTACAGCACCTAAATAATTACGTTTCTTGATCTGCTGAAAATCTTTTATTTGCTATATACTATATCTTTTATTTACATTGTAGTGAGTATGGAAAATTTTAAGCTTGCTATATGATTACTTATTTCTTAATACATTATCACGAAGAAATATTCTGTTCATTGTTGATTTTATAAGTTAACCTCTATTAGTATGTGTCTCCATTGCATCCTAAATGGCCAGTTCCCGACATAATTTCAGGGTGACACCCTCCCCATAATATACTTCAATTGAACGTTATGTAATTATTCGTGTAGGTTGGGTCGAAATCTAGTCTAAGGTGTATCACCATATTTATCTAAACAATACACGTGGTTCAATATATGTATTCAATATTAGCTATAGCTAATATTCCACAGAGAAAAAATCATTCGCCTTGACCGGGACTCGAACCCTGACCCCTGATGAGGCGTCCTCTTTCTCTGTGGAAATTATAGAGCCTGAAAGGAACAAGATAGAAACGGCTACGCCTTCGTACGACGCCTTGGTAGCTCAACTGGTAGAGCACCTGGCCGGAAATCAGGGGGTCCGGGGTCGAGTCCCGGTCTAGGCGAATGATTTTTTCTCTGTGGAATATTTGCTATTGTGCCATTTCAGCGGGTAACGCCATTAATGTTTTCACGGCTAGTTCGTGGACCTTTGAATACTCGTGGTTGTTCGGGGTAAATTGAGTTGAACAGGTTCAACTCGAATAGGGTAGTTCCGTATTATTTTTTATTGTCTTGATCGAATGTTTATTACCTTTGGAGTACGTATTCTAAACCGTACGATTTTTAATGACATTAAGTATTTTTCCTCATTGATTAAAAAGTGAAAAAAATCAATGGCGCGAAAAAGCGCGGCAAACTAGTGCATGCCGATTATTCCTACGTGTAACGTAATGTATTTCCTCTACCTTCCACCACGTAGTGCTGCGGACGCTTCCAATTAGACGCTCCACTCCGTTATTATAAAGCTTATGAACGAGTATTGGAGGCATAGTTAATCCGTTAATTTATTATTATTAACTTTTATTTATTTGTTTAATATTACTTATGAAATTGATTCATGTAACATCAGTTAGTATTCCTTTCACAAGCATACCATGTAGTTCGCCCATCGCCGCACGATCTTCACGCCATGCTCCGTCGTAGCAGAAGACACGACGAGCAAGACGTCCTTGACCGTATAAAATAACTAATAATACCATGTTTAACTGAGAAGACTTTTCCAACTTTGATAGTTTTCACAGGCTAATACTACTAAATATTCACTAGAGGTGAGGGGCCCTGAAATACAATGGTACGTTCACGAGACGAATTTTCCTATGCCCCGCAACGCAATGCCCTGCCTTCTTGCTGACCTGTTACGTCAGCAAGAAGGCAGCGCACCCCGCCATTTCAGAGCTTTTTCAAATGATCTTAAAATTAACATTTAATTCTTTTGTAAACTTAGATTTTTGAGCCGAAAATTTTTGCGTAAAATAAATACATTTATGGCAGGGCACGAATCGCAAGCAATGAAGTCTGTTTTCTTTGATGAAAGAAACTACTCTATTATCCCAACATTACACCTGAAATGAACTTTTAATTAAGATTTTCTGACCGAACACTTGAGTTACGATTGTCCATGCTGATTACTTACTCCCTAGTCAATACGCAAATTTTAATATATGAATACGAAAGGCGATGGACAAGTTATGCATTCGGATATTGCATTTTTCTGTAGAAACATGTATACCTACTTTTCTCTATAGGTATATGGGATTATTCTCGTTCTTGGCAGCACGCAATCTACAACTGATAGGAACTAATTGTTGTTATTAAAAAATACATGAGGTGGCTGAAAGACACTATCACTGCAATAATACTTAAATATTGCCCATTTCCTTATCAATTGATGTGTTTATATGGACTATTTCGAGTCGGCATCCGCTGATTCTCGGCGTATTTTAGTTATAGTCGCTGCCGAACAGACAGCGCCACAATACAGAGAGTTTCACATCTTGGATGACAAAAAGACAATTCTAGAGCAATAAGCACCGGGTTTCCCTAATTTATATTCCAAATTAAGTGCTTTTAGCACCGGTTTCCCTCCAAATAAATAGAAATTTTTGTCAATTTATTGTCGAAACTTCACCGATTCCCCAAGGACAGGGCTAAACGGATTTATTTATTTGTTTGTTTGTTTGTTTGTTTGTTTATTTATTTATTTATGTATTTATTTACGTATTTATTTACGTATTTATTTATTTATTTGTTTATTATTTTATTTATTTTATTTATTTTATTTATTTTATTTATTTTATTTATTTTATTTATTTTATTTATTTTATTTATTTTATTTATTTTATTTATTTTATTTATTTTATTTATTTTATTTATTTTATTTATTTTATTTATTTTATTTATTTTATTTATTTTATTTATTTTATTTATTTTATTTATTTTATTTATTTTATTTATTTTATTTATTTTATTTATTTTATTTATTTTATTTATTTTATTTATTTTATTTATTTTATTTATTTTTTTTATTTTATTTATTTTATTTGTATATTTGTTTATCCTGAGTGGTGATAAAACCCACTCAGGTGGGACTCGAACCCGCAACCTTAAGAAAAAACCCTATTGAAAAAAAAAAAAATTATTTACGTATTTATTTATTTTATTTATTTATTTGTTTATTTATTTATGTATTTATTTATTTATGTATTTATTTATGTATTTATTTACGTATTTATTTATTTATTTGTTTATTAGTTTATTTATTTATTTATTTTATTTGTATATTTATTTATCCTGAGTGGTGAAAAAACCCACTCAGGTGGGACTCGAACCCGCAACCTTAAGAAAAAACCCTATTGAAAAAAAAAATATTATTTACGTATTTATTTATTTTATTTTATTTATTTATTTGTTTATTTATTTATGTATTTATTTATGTATTTATTTACGTATTTATTTATTTATTTATTTGTTTATTAGTTTATTTATTTATTTATTTTATTTGTATATTTATTTATCCTGAGTGGTGAAAAAACCCACTCAGGTGGGACTCGAACCCGCAACCCTAAGAAAAAACCCTATTGAAAAAAAAATATTATTTACGTATTTATTTATTTTATTTATTTATTTATTTGTTTATTTATTTATTTGTTTATTTGTTTGTTTATTTATTTATTTTATTTGTATATTTGTTTATCCTGAGTGGTGAAAAAACCCACTCAGGTGGGACTCGAACCCGCAACCCTAAGAAAAAACCCTATTGAAAAAAAAATATTATTTACGTATTTATTTATTTTATTTATTTATTTATTTATTTGTTTATTTGTTTATTTATTTATGTATTTATTTATTTATGTATTTATTTACGTATTTATTTACGTATTTATTTATTTATTTATTTGTTTATTAGTTTATTTATTTATTTATTTTATTTGTATATTTATTTATCCTGAGTGGTGAAAAAACCCACTCAGGTGGGACTCGAACCCGCAACCCTAAGAAAAAACCCTATTGAAAAAAAATATTATTTACGTATTTATTTATTTTATTTGTTTATTTATTTGTTTATTTATTTGTTTATTTATTTGTTTATTTATTTGTTTATTTATTTATTTGTTTATTTGTTTGTTTATTTATTTATTTTATTTGTATATTTGTTTATCCTGAGTGGTGAAAAAACCCACTCAGGTGGGACTCGAACCCGCAACCCTAAGAAAAAACCCTATTGAAAAAAAATAAACGTAAGCGATCGAAGTTCTCAATTAATGATTACTAGTTGTACCTCGCATATTGCAGATACGCCTACCTTACAACCTGCACTTAATTTCTGTGTATCCTATTATCCTTTGATTATCGACTTGACACATACCTGACACCCGATAATGGGTAAGTGACTTGGTGTATACTGGGGGGTGTCGATTGTTCTTTTCCGTGTTAGTTGGAAAAAATTCGCAATGTGCGTGATTTTTAGCTTCTCCCTTTGGTAAAAAAACCGATGTGTTGTTATTTTGATTGAAGAAATAGATGCGGACGTATTTATCTTCCCTGTGGGACACCCGTGCCGGGGCACACCGGCTGGGAACCACAGCATTAGAAATTTGGACCGGTTGGGCTACAAGCCTTCAGTGAGAGGCCCTTGGATATTTTCAATTGAGCACAAGATGAGCGATTTCCAGAGTAACTAATATCTGCATAAGCATAGAAATTGGCCACTTTTTGTTGATCAGTGCGTTTCACTATCCGCTGGGTGTTGTCGCAAAACCCCGGGCGCTTCATAATGTCCTCCCCACTAACCACCCTGCCCTAGCATGACCGTCGGATTACAAAAAAGTATGGTTTGGTTGGCATTGGTCATGGTCCATGGCCTTGGTCAGCAGGCGTTCTTAACATTTATTTTTTTCGCGTAAATCAGCAATATCGCAGGAGACACATCATTTTAAGATATGTATCGTATCGTTAATTTGGATTTTTACCGTCCTTACTTGATAGGGATACTCTCCAGGTGAAAGTGAATTTAAAGATGTTGGCATCCCTGTATACTCTCAAATCCCAACACCATTGTGTTAAGTTGCCGTCGGGTGTTTTGGTCATAGGTTTCTTTAGATTTTTTGTTCATTAATATTTCTATTTTGAAAACATCATGGAGGAATGTCTGGGTGATTGTGAGATGCGAAGTGAGAGTTCCGTAGCTTTCGATGCCCAAAAGAATACCGAAGAAGAAGCGGATCTTGAAATTGAGTGTATGTTTTGGATGTTGTGGAATGCTTATTGGACAAGTAACCTTCCGTTTAATGATATCTCCTTTATCCCATTGTTGCCTTCGCGCTGCGTAATCAGATAGTGTTACTGATCATGCTTTCTTTGTAATTGGGTTAGCGGCTGCGTAATAATCGAATTTGTATCCGTCGGGTGTTCGCTGTAGCAGTCGTCTTCCTTGGCCATTTGTCGTAATTCATGTTGTTATCCTCTAGACTGCTTAACATCTTACCTGAGCATAGGATTCTGGGGCATCATTAATTTCGTAGTGTAATGGAAAATGGAATACAATTAGCTGGATGATAATAATTCTGTTTTCACTTTAAGCATGAAGCGGCTTGTCCATTATTTTGCTTTCAACCTTACGTACATCGTAGTATCTAAAGCTAATATTACGGTCAGTAATGTATCACCATGTCCGTTTAACTTAATTTTATTTTAATTTATAAGTGTTTTATATGTGCAAAATGCCCTTAGTTGGGCATTTCCAAAGGCATGCAATTTTTTTCATAATTTGGAAAATCGTGGAATTTATGTTTTGATATTTTCTTTCAGGTGCCCCCGACGATGAGCCAACCATTTCTAACCCAGTGAGTGTAGCTTTTAATGCCTTTCATAAGTTTAATAGTGATACTTTAATCTGGCACTCTTTGGCTGTCTTGAGAGCGTCACATTTGACGACTCAATTTTTATTCTCTACTGAAGGCCATGGGCGTAGCCAGGGAATTTGGCTGGGGGGGGCCATGGGACCACCCATGGGACCACCTCTGGGGGGTACCCCCACTTCAAGAGGGGGTGTTTCTCCCCCGGAAATGTTTTTTAATTTAACCTTCTCAGAACTGAAATTAAGCCTAATTGCTGATGACATTTTGTAAATTACTGAACGGGATTGTTGTAGACTAGAAAATGATCACACAGAGTTGGAAAATAAAACACCTTTTATTTTCACCGAGGATTCACACATTTTCAGAGGGATCAGTAAACTTTGGGATGGTAATCTGCTAATAAATTAAATACTCACAACTTCAATATTAAAGTGAAAACAAAGAAAAGAAACAAAAAATTTGGTTTAAAGGAATTTTCTGTTTTTTTTTTGACAAAAATGTTCAATGATGGTAGTGCTGGGAACCCTTTCTTTAACAACCTTTTTTTCGATGTGAAGAATGGATGTATTTGAAAATCTTGATTGGCCGGTTGTAGACCAAACCCACTACTTGATTCTTCGCATGACTGAGAAACTTCTTTCACATCCACCCGAGCTGACGGGCAGGCCGATTGCTACTTGGAGAAGTCAGTAAATATTCGGCATGATATCTTGATTTATTTCTGCTCAGACATTCTTAAGTTTGACCTTTAGTTCCATGTTTTTTAATATATTTATCAATAGTGTTGCCTCGGCATTTAAGGAATGGGTATCAATATTCAAAATTTCTTTGTAATTATTAATGAAATCTTCAGCTTCAGTTTAGTTCAACTGTGTAAAGGCATCCGCTGCCTTTGCCAGGGGAACGGACTCAAACCTGTGCTGAAAATGTGAAATAACATTATCCAAAACCCTGTTGTACACATTGATTTTCCGGTAATCTCAGGTGTTGGGGTTGGCCAGATGGTAGGTCGGTCAGCTGGCTTTTTCCTACGGTAGTTTCAACATTGTAATCGCTCATTATTGCGGATGGCTGCTGACTTCTTTTCTTTGAGACAGACACAGACTCTAGCAAAATGTCGTTGTTGTTCGCAAATTCTACTAGCTCAGCTTATAAGCCATCAAAATCATTTCTGCTCTCTGCAAAAGTTGTTTGAATGCTGGCAATAATTGAACTTGCTCTCCCGAGCGTCGCATCTGAGCCTTGCAAATACTTACTCAGCACGTTGGTCACTGATAAAACTGAGTGGATTACGAAAAGATTAACAACGAAAACAGGTTTTGGGATAGATCTCAACAAACCGATGGCCTCCACCATACCCCCATCTCGTGCAGCGTTGATTTCCTCCTCAAGGGCTTCTTTGATTGCGTTGAAGTTATTTATTACAACGTTACAATTTGTGTAACGGCAGCACCATCTTGTACTACTTAAGCTCCCCATTTCTTTCCCACCCTTAATGCCTAGCTTCTTTTGAATCTCTGCTAAGATGGCATGATTACCAGGTTGTGAATAGTGCATATGGAGGGCTTCAAGAGTATTGAAGAAAATGTAAGCTGACTGGTTATCGTTGCAGGAATAGACAACGTCCAAATTTACTTTGTGAGCTAAGCAGTGGATGTAAATTGCCTGTGGGTGTAACTCTTTCATTTTCACCTGGAGACCTGCATTCTTTCCTGACATCACGTTGGCAGCATCGTATGATTGTCCAATCATTGGTATATCGTCCAAGCTGTATTTAGTTAAAAAATCTTGAATCATTTGGCTTAGCAACTCGGAATCTCTTGCTGTGGAACAATTTAAGAAACCCAGAAACCTTTCGATGGGCTCCAATCCTCTTACGTATGTACCTCAAAACTACTGACAACCGTTCTTCTTTGTAACATTTGGCTTCATCAACCATCAATGAATAAAACCCACACTAACGCACTTCCTTTATAATTTTTTGAAGAGTTAGACCGGCTACAACTTCTATTATTTCGTTCTGAACCGTTGGGCTGCAGTAGTTAAGGCACTGCTCAAAATTTTTTGCAAAAAAGTCATCATACTTCGCAAAAAGCTTACACAATTCAACAAAGTTTCCCCTATTCTGAGATTCAGAGCTCTCATTATGTCCTCTCGGTGGCATACCTTGACAACTGAGACAGGAAATGTCAGCTACTTCTGTCAAGTAACATGTTTTTCTTTACAATCTCTTCTTTACTGTGAATTACGACTTTCTTGTGTACAGTACCAGATGCGTTAGTACCCCAGATACTTTTGATGACAATTCGAATGAGATCCTGATTTTTAGTGTTTTTCGATCGTATCTTTTAATTTTTTCCATTTACAAAACCCCGTTTTAATAAACTTTTCGTTTTGGTCTCGCACAACCTCGGTAAAGAAAAGTCTACACACAAAGCAGTATGCTCGATCTTTTTCCACACTGTACTCCAACCACTGGTGTTTTTCATAGTAAGTGTCGGCAAATGATCGGTTTCTGTCTCCAAATAGTGTTTTCGGGAAATTAATTTTCAGTTGTTTCGGTCCAGTTTCCATAGTGCCAAGATCTGTCGGTTCAGATGCCCTTTCCTCGGTTACTTCCATTTTTTCATCTGTGGGTTTCGTTGAAGTTTCAAACGTTGACGGTGGAGAGGAGGGGAATGCGCGGTCGTCTCTGGGAGAATCATCATCTTCACATTGATCATTTCTTGGAGGGGGAGAGAGAGTTTTCTTGAAAAATGATCGAATATATCTGAAACTTTCTTCATCTTGCAACTAAATAAAAACAAAATAGAAGGGAAAAAGCACAGGATTGCGCGAAACTTAATCAACTGCACAACACTATAGTGCTTTCCGCATTTAGTTGACAGTATGGGCTCTCATGGAGATTCGTTTCCCATGTTAATCTCCGCAAGGGCGGAGGTGCGCTGTTGTCAAATGCAGCATTAAAATTAATATTGCACTATGCACTGTATAAAAATGTGCCATAATGCATAAAGAGACGTTTCATTTAGTGGTGCCAATAGTTTTTCGATACAGTTTATAAAAAAGTTTATAAAAATATTTCCTTAGACTTCCCCTAGAAACGCAGTTCTTTTCACTTTATTTTCTTCACTCGATTGTCGGCAAACCGTTCCTCATGCCGGATTAAAACTTGTACATAAAGGTTTCTCATGCTATTTTCTTCGTAACAGTGCACATGTTTTTTGTGGTTAATTGAGCTAAAAGGTTGTTTTTCTGATTTAAATATCTTAAGGACAAAAATTTGAATTTTTGTAAGGTAAAAAGTAGTCGCCTGCTAACTTAGTGAGAAATCATTTCCTTATCTCAATCGTGAAGGGAGTTACAACATTTTGATCTTAAGAAAAATTATTACGCGCCGTCGAGGCGCGATGTTTGCTCAGTCTGCAAGTGAAGAAGGAGGATATTAGCAACGGCAGCATCATATATCATATTTGAGATGTTTTGTGACTTGACTAAATTGCTTCGAGAGGGAGGTAAGGGGATTCAATGAGCGTGAAAGGTGGGGAGGGGAGGAGGGCTCTTCTTGTCTCACGAAGGGGAGTATGGTAATCGATGATGCTCTTGCATAAGATTATGGTTACACATGAGATCATACTTGTATTACCATTTTAATAAGAATAGTGTTTTTAGAACTGCAAGAATGTATTTACTACGAGCTATTTACTATTTACTATGAAAGGTGGGGAGGGGAGGAGGGCTCTTCTTGTCTCACGAAGGGGAGTATGGGAATCGATGATGATCTTGCATAAGATTATGGTTACACATGAGATCATACTTGTATTACCATTTTAATAAGAATAGTGTTTTTAGAACTGCAAGAATGTATTTACTACGAGCTAGTGTGCTCCCGCTACCTCTCGGCCTGAGTCTCGGAAGTTAAAAAAAAGAGAGGTAAAATTTTCAGAACAACATAGCTTCGGATTCCTTGTGATGAGCGAAATACATTGTGATCATGAATTTTAACACAACTAGGCAAATATCGCAACACGGATATACAAAAGGGATTGTACGTCTGATTCACAACTAAACAACTCTAAGATTCACTACTGAATGCTCCACGAATTACTATGGCTTACGGCTATGGAGCTTATTCCATGCACGTCAGTGACTGACATTAGTTTTACTTGGTGAAATAAAGGGCGGGAAAGACTGGCCGATAAACGGAATGGTAGAAAAATAAGGAGAATTTCCTATCCCAGTTTCTCCCTGACTGATACGAGGATTCCCTGATTTTTCCAGAAATTCGAAATCCACAAATTCAGGTAACCTGCGCCAAACCTAGCAACTCAAGGCTGGTAAAATCAGTTTACCAGCGTTTCTCCAACCTGCGTTCATAGGACGAACTTGATACTCAAGTTACTAGCATATAGGCAAGGGTTACTGGCTTTCCAACCTAGTAGTGTGAACGGGGCCAAAGGGACCGCACCGCCGTGCTGTGGCTCGGCTGCAGGCGAGCGGTTGCCAGCGCTGTGTGAAGCGTGGCCACCACAATTTCGATATGTCTAATTTTTCTGGGGGGGGGCCACGAGCCTTCTGGGGGGGGCCCCCCCAGGGACCCCCCTAGCTACGCCCATGCTGAAGGCCTTATTTCGCAATACAATTACTTTCATAAGTTGTTGTGTGCATTTCGGCCTCTTTCTGTTCAGATTATTGTAAATTTGCCTATTGAAGATGCTGACGAAGTGGTTAAACCGAAATGCCGAAATTTTTGGTCGATGAAAGCGAACTATGTGGTTTTAGCAGATTCGTGGAGAAGTGCTTTGCCTACCAGCCGCAGAATGCTCTTTTGAATTTTGAATATTATTTAAAAATTGGGTGTAGGGCCCCAGAGGAGAGTACTGAACATAATCTGGGAATAAAATTCCGTATAATACATTGACAATAGTACATAATTGCTTACAGTTTGTCTAATAGACTAAATCAAAAAACAGAATCCAGTTTGCTGCGGAGCTTCTGAATATGACCCTCCCAAGAGACTTGGCAATCTAGAGTGACATGTAAGAAGGAGGAACTATCATTTTGTGGAATATATTTACCATAAATATTAACAGAGATAAGTGATTGATGTTTAATCTTATTAGAGAAATAAATTAAATTTGATGAGGAGGGAATTTCGGTTATGCCACTCTTGTAGGAGAAGTGCAGTGTTACAGGATCTTTAAGTCAAACTTTCAATAGATGAGGCAGACACTAAAATATTGGCATCATCAGTGTACAGTGCTGGAAGTACACCTGGTACTGATTTGTTCATATCTGGGAGGTCATTTATATATAAAAGGAACAGCATTGGTCCCTCAAAAGAACCCTGTGGTACACCTGACTTTTTTTTCAGGCAACTTTTTTCTCAGGGGACACAAAGTTGGTCCCATCTAATGTAAGAACAGCACTGTGATTCTATCTCTTAGATAAGATTTAATCCAACTATATGCAGTGCCTCTGATACCAAAAGTTTCTAGTTGTTGCAATAACATTATGATTTACACAATTGAAGGCTTTAGAAAAATCAAACAACAAGATTAGGGATTCTAGTCTGCTGTCCAGGTCGGCTAATATTTTATTCACAACATGGTAAGTGGTGGTAGTTGTGGACCTTGATTTCCTAAAGCCATGTTGTGATGTGGATGGTAAATTTTGGGATTCTAAGTATGTCATAAGATGAGAATAAAAAACAACCTCAAAAATTTTGCCAAATTGATTTAGTAAGGAAATGGATCGATTGAGTTTGAACAGTTGAAAGCTTTGCTACAGGTGAAAAAGTCTTGGTATAATCTACTTCTTGCCTTTGGAAGCATCCCTTAATGAGTAGCCTTCCTTCTTTCAATATTCCCATCCCATAACAGTTAAAACCCATTTACAATCAATTGGAGTTTTACTTTTAGGCATGGAAATTAAATCCCATGTTTTATTCTCAGTAAGTGCATCTAGTTCCTCATTTACAGCTGCCAGCCAGAGATCTCTGTTATACCTGAATTTAACACATTCATAATCCACTTATACTTGTCTAGGTCAACTTCCTGGTTATCATTGATTCCTGCAAACTCAAAAACATCATTATTTCTTAGTTCTCTGTCATCTTTCCAATTATCAACAAATTTACCAGCTCTACACAATGCAAAATAATCATTTAGATGGGCAGACCTCATTCTGACTCTGGTGCCCCTCCTGACACCTTGAACTTAGCCTGGTTCTACAAACTCTTCGATTTGTGTTTCATCGTCCACTACTAAGTCTTACTAAGCTTTACTTCATCTTCCACTCCTGAAACTGTCCCCTCCATATCCACATCATCTAAATTTGAATGTTTCTTTGTCGGAACCAGCAACAATATCGCTGGTGAAGTCTTCACGGGTTCTCCACCGGGTCAGGGAAACGGCTAAGGCCGACGTTTCGATGCTAACACTGTCATCGAAACGTCGGCCTTAGCCGTTTCCCTGACCCGGTGGAGAACCCGTGAAGACTTCACCAGCATTATACGCCGGGACAAAACAAGATCCTACAACAACAATATCACCATCATAATTTCCACCATACACATCAATTAAATCATCAAACTTATTTCTATTTTCATTAAATGTCTCATGTTTAGCATTAATAATTTTCTTATCATCTACAGACCATAATTTATACCCATTGTCACAATATCCCAGCATTATACACTTTCTCACCCTAGAATCAAACTTGCAAGCCAGCTGTTTATTTTTATTCGCATAAGAAAAACAGCCAACCTTTAATTTTGAGAGATTATGCTTCTTTCCTGTCCACAATTCAAAGGGGACAAAATTCTCTTTAAGCGATCTTGTTGGAGACATGTTCAACAAATAAACTGCAGTTAATAATGCTTTAATCCAAAATATTTTTCTTAGATTGCTGCCAAACAACAGACATCTAGCTTTATCAAGCAATGTCCTGTTGAGGCGTTTTGCCACTCCATTTAACTGTGGAGTCCCTGGAATTGTTAATTCATAGACTATACCCTTTTCAAGGAAGAAAAATTTTAATTCCTTGTTCACATACTCCGCCCCATTATCACATCTGAATTGACTAATACCTATGGGAAAGATCACCGAGGCTCTGGCAACATAGGACTTGATACAATGAGTAACTTCTTGGCTTTCCTTACTCTTTAAACCATACACTGCAACATAGTGCATATAATCATCAGTAATGGTCAAAATGTATTTCACACCATTATTAGCCATTGGAGTGATCAGCCCACACAAATGACTATGGACCCGTTCAAGGGGTCTGGTGGTTCTCGGTCGAGTGCCATCAAATGGCAGCCTAGTTTGCTTGCCTTCAATACACACCTCACAGAGGTGATTGCCATCACATCTCTTTTGCTCCACTCCATCCACCATGTCACTGAAGCATTTCATATTGTCTAAGCCCTAACGACCAAGCCTTCAATGCCCGAGTTCCTCTTCCCTTGTTACCATTGAAACTTCAGTGTGGTCGACTAACCCCACATCGAGCACAAACAAATGCCATTTCAAAAATCCCACAGCAAGGACAGTGTCACCATGTTCAATATAAAATTTGTCATCACCACATGAAGTCCAGTAATCATCCAAATTCAAATAAGGTGTTGAAAGGAGGTTATGAGAAAGTTCATCAACAATTAATATTTCAAAATCAAACCTTCTAGCAATGCCATCAACAACCGTTTTCCCAATAAGAATACCTTTAGAATATGCCATGAGGAAAACATTTGTTTTGGCAATTAGTATCTTAACTGGGTGGCGAATTACTTTTTCATCGACACAGGAACATCAGTTTTCACTAGATGTTTGGTCGTACCAGAATCCAAAGTGAACATGACACTCTTCCTAACATTACTAACCATAGCTCTTTCAATTCCTTGTGTGTCACTCGTGAGATGTGACTCAACCACAATTGTATTTGTTATCTCATTATCCTCTGAACTACAGAAATTGTAGCCATGGCTTTTCTGTCCCCCATTGTTGTTCTTGGCCACTGCAGACGATGCTCCAGCAGACGCTTCTCGTCCACTACTGCTTTGATTGTGCCTGGCTTCTCCTCCTCGTCCTCCATGGCCTGAGTGTCCTCCTCGTCCCTGGAATTGGCCCTGGTGATGTCCTCATCCTCCTCCATGGCTTTCTCGTTGTCCTCGGTGGTACTGTCCACCACAATGAGCTCCTCCTCTTCTTCGACTCCAGCTATCTAAGGCCCGGTGCCCAAATCCCCCGCAATTGTTGCAATTACTTATAAGGAAATGGGTGGTATCTTTGATTGCAACCTGAAAGAGCTGAGAAACTACTGGTGGTAGCCCCGGTGAACTTTGAGGGTCCTGCACTCTTGCGGCAGGTTACCTTGTGGTCGTCCACCATGCTTCTCATCAGTGCCAAGGTTAGAATCAACAGATTAACTACCTCCTGTGCATGAATAGCAGTCACAAGAGTACCACAAGCTTCTTGTAGAGAAATAAGAGCCATCTGAGACTCTTCCATTACTAATCCGGTATTTCTTAGACTCTGGACTAGTCTATCAAACCTGTTGTAGTAGTCCGAAAATGACTCCTTTGAGGGTTCCCACTTCATGGTAGGATACTTGCTACTGAGTGCTACCGTGTTGCTTCCTCTTTCTGATTGTGGCATTATCTCTGGGTTCACCAAGCCCAACATTTACAATCAGCTTGGGCAAACTAGCCCTTACATGCTCAAGGCAGCCCTCATCTCTGAGAGCATTCACCATAAGGAACTTCCAACCGTCAAAATTCCTTCCTGCAAACTGAGGAACACCACTATTTCCTCGTTTGTCTTCCATGCTTAATGTGGACGGACTGTCAAACAAAATTATACCACAAGTGAGCCTTGGTAAGGTTCAGATCCTCCTAATCTCTTTTACAGCAAAAAGAAATTAGAGTGGGTGCCGGCCCAGAGCAGTCAAACTCCTTAATATGAGCAGTCAGTTTGGACACTTTTGTACGTACAAACTTTCTTTAACCAGTGGGAACTTCCCGGGTGACAAGCCCTTACACACTAGTAAACACTTAGATGACCTGGCTCGAACAACGTGTTTGCGTAGTAAAATTGGATTGATCAGGTCCGAACGAAATACCAGTTCAACACCTGTGTTTCCTTTCTTTCCCTTTTGGAATAATTTCACCACTTACTTCAACCACATTTAGCATTTCAAAAAAAACAAAGACAGAGTCGCACACTCGTGTGGTACCCGGCACTCTGCAAAACAGAAGTCTCACAAAGTTTTACAAAAAAATGTCTGTCTGTCAACAGGAATAACTTCCTGCTAACCAGAGGACACTCCAATAATATAATGCCAATGGTCGCGCAGGGTATTTCGTTATCCCAGTCCTATTCCGATGCATCAGCTTGATTAACACATACCTAGCATTGCTGAATGCAAGAAAAGTGGCATCATCATGGCCTTGAAAGGTATAGAGAAGCACAGCAGCCAGCTGTCATCTTGTGAGAAACTGCAGTAAGAAATAGAGTTGTGGGAATTCGAATACCCCACGCGACCATTCTAGGATTAACTTCATTATGCATAGGCTTCACTGTAATAGATCAGTTTTTACAATTATAAACTTTACATTTTTCTGGTGATGAAAGTTCATATTAGACTAGATACTTATTATTGGTGACAAAGTGTAAATTCAACCATTAGTTGTGTGCCATGGCATAATTAGACTATTTATATGTTTCTGTATGCATATCATTGAGATTGTAAAATTATCGTTTTATGAATTGAAGCTTATGCACTTTATTTTGAACTTTTTTGGGAGTGTTTTCATTCCTTTTTTCAGAATACTCTTTCTGTATCTCTTTTGTTCTCTTTATTTTCAGGTTTTGGATTTTCGTCACAGTAAAATCAAAACCTTGCTTGAAGTTTCGGGACCCAATTTTTTGCGTGAATTGTATGGAGGTTGGAACTTGATAAAAACAATTGAAAATATGACTAATTATCCAGAACTTGTTACATTGGAGCTCTCAGACAATCAGCTTGTGGCAATTGAAAATTTAGATGTCTTGACAAATTTGGAGTGAGTACAGTAATGACTCTTTAGTTATAATTTTCCATTCATGTACATGTTGCCCTTTTTGGGAGATTTATGGATGTCATGATCATAGTTATGTGGTATATCTGTTATTGTGTCTATGGCACAAAATTGCTAATTGTCAAGTGTGTGAATTTTGCGGTAAATTCAGTTGTTTCAAAAGACTGCAGGGAAAAACGCTGGTTCAGGCACTGGTTTTGAAGCATTTGAGATGATTTTAGTTTTGGAGACAAAATTTCTGTTTAAGGGTTACGTTGAGTTTTCTTGGTCTTGTCTTGACTAGTCTGACCAGTGTTTGGAAGGTGTACTTCATTATTCATCGATTTTCTGTTCCATTATATTATGTACGCGATGTACCTCCTTTTCATTAGTACTCCTGATCTCATCTGCATACCTAGAATGCCTTCGTGGTGATTTTGACCACATTTGATAGATCATAAGGATCATATATATTTCATTCTTCCCAAAGGTAATTAGAGGACCATTATGTAAAAAAGTCATTTAGCCACAAATAGCACAAAATTTAGCTTTCGAGTAAGTGGGAGGGTGGGGTTCTTTCTAGAAATGCTTTTGATAATTAAAAGTAATAAATGTTATGAACTTCTGAAAATAATGAATTTGACTTTTGCTTTTTTTAAGCCATTAGATTTTTCATTTTTAGAGTAGAATTAAATCAGACTTACAAAGCATAATTTTGATTTTGAATTCACACTTCTGAAATTGAAATAAATTGTTCAGGAACCTTGAAATTGAAAGGAAGAAATAAAAAAAACTTGGAGTTAGATGATTATTTCATGTTGAAAAAATGAGCATGTGACTTCAGGGATTCATAATATCTTTGTCACTGACCTTCTGTGCAAGCTTGGAACTCATTAAATGGCTTAGTTTCAAGAGGGTGGAGGTTCATATTCAGGGAGGAAGCTATCAACCTTGCCATTACTCTCTGAATACATTCTATGCAAGGCATATACCTTTCACAAAATGGTTGAAAGGCATCTAATGGGGTGGAAAAGGGATACTGGAAGGAAGGTAGGTAGACTATTGCCCTTGTTAAACCATGAAAGTGACCATTGCAGCCCACCCCCTTTAAGCTTGAGATAATGAAACGGACTTCTCTTGCCTGTTATGTATATATTGATTAACATCGATATGTATTGATTGTATGGCATATCCTGGGGCATTGGAACAAGTCAGTAATAAAAGTGTCTCCACATGGATGTTTGTCCTTTTTCATTGCTGATTCCCTCACCTAAAGGTCCAAAGGGATCTAACGTGCTGTCAGGATTGGGATGCTGATGTAGTTGTCAAAAGTAGTGACCAGCGAGCAATTGGAAGAAACAAAGAATTGTAATGATATTCATTTTGATGGCAAGGACTGGAAAAATACCCCATCTTTTTGGAAGCACCTTCTATACCTATCCTTGCTCATTTAATTTTTTGATTTAAAATTAAACCAATTTCTTCAAATGAGGTGGGGAATATGTTTTTTAAATAATTTAAGTCATATATAGTTTCAGTCATTTCTTATTGATTGTAAAACACACCCTATGAAATACAATGTGTTCAGTTATTATGCATGAGGTAAAGAAAAGATAGGCTCCAAATCATCATCGAAAATAATTAATCATGTTGGAAACCATCTTTACCCGACTGCAAGGAAGTAGATTCACTCTCCTCTCCATACTGTCACACATGGTGCTGGACATGACCATAATCAAATCTGAGCTAGGAGAGGTGAAGTTCGAACCGAGCTTCACCTTTCCTAGCTCACCGAACTGAATTATGAAAGTTGAGAGCAAGTGAATGTTTTACCAGCTGCCCACCAAATTTTCTAGTCAGGCCCACTTTGTTGCTCTTGGTTCTCAAAAAGTTATGTCGTTTACTCATTTTCTTCCTCCGACTTCTGAGTGACAAATGTATTTTAAATAGAAAATAGTTTCCTTTGGCTGTACATATTCTACATATCTTAAAGAGAATTGTATTTTAAGAACTGAAAAGAATCCACCTAGAAAGCATATTTGTGAGGAGCTGGAGCATTAGTTAAACTTGTATCCTCAGTCTCTTTGGGAAGAGGAGTATAAATTAAGGTAATCCATTTGATAAACTTGTGCTCTGTGTTTAAAATGTATTATCAGTACCCAATATTGATATGTCAGCTTTCAAATATGAACCTGGAGAATGAGAAAAGAAGATAATGTAAGAATGAAAAATGTGAACTAGTCAGAAAGGCTGCAGAAAATATTGCACATTGATTAAGCTGAGCTCAGTAGATGGATTGTTCTCATTTTTGAAAGTATGAATGGTTTAGGAAATTGAAAATACATTTTTAAAAGTAATTCAATTTTACAATAGGGCTGAATGTTTTGGTTCCTGCTGTCATTGTTCCAGGTAATCATACTTCTTTCATTGCTGCTAGGTATTCCACCAGCATTGTCAAGTAAATGGATACTCATTGACTGCTAGCCCACACCCATGTGTGTTCCTAATCACTCCACATGTCTTGCATTGACTATCTTTAAATTTCCTCTAAAAGTCTTTATTTTCCTGGAATTTAAAAGATTTTATGACAAATTTGCATTGAAGCAAACACTTCATAAAAAACTGGCTTTTAAAGTCTCAGCTGAAAATTTGATGAAGGTGTTAAAAATTTAAGCTCTTTTACATTTAGGAACAATATTACCCTTTTGCACTGCTTTAATTTTGTTTGTACTTCAGATTACTCGTCATGTTAATCCTTTTGTGGGATACTATTTTGTAATGTGAAGTTGTTAGTTTTTTTACTCCAGCAAACTGTATTGTTTTTGTATAATTATATTTTTTCAGTAATTATCATCTTACACTTCTATTTCTCCTTTCCAAAACTCCATCCATGCAAACATAACATTTTACTGAGAAATTTTGGTATGCATTATGGCTTTTGGCTATTCTACTATTTGCCAATTTCATTTCAGGTCCCTTGATTTATCATTCAACAGGATTGAGCATATCGATGGGTTAAACCATTTGACAAAGTTGAAGAAGTTGTACCTAAATGGCAACAAAATAAGCAAAATAGAAAATTTGAGTAACCTGGGAGCACTGGAAATGCTAGAGCTTGGTGATAACAAAATCAGGGTTTGTATCTGCTGAACTATTGATTGAGTCCTCATTTCAAGTTTCCTCTATAAAATCTGTAAAAAAATTGAGCTCACCATGGTGAGGTGGGAGCGAGCATGACTTATTTCAATGAGCACAACATTATTTTGCAGCACATAGAAAACCTAGAAGGCCTGAATGTGCTAAATGAGCTGTACCTGGGGAAGAACAAGATCGGCAAAATTCAAAATCTAGGCCATCTTGTTTCATTGAGGCTATTAAGCTTACAGGTGTGTTAACAAGTATACACAAGAGTATTAGCAAGTATAAAAGATTTAGTGATTAATCATTCCTTGGATTTCTGACTTATCTGTTTTAAAAATGATCAATTATAGAGATGTATTGAATCCAGTTTTTTGGTTCAGGTGAAGTTCTTAGCTATGGTTCTGAATGTATACATAAACTAAAGAGTTTCCTGGTAAAATGGTCCTATGCTCTCCAGGAATACCTTAATAATGAATAAGTATGGCAATATGCTCAGATTTAATGTTTTTTTGGGATTCTGTATAAGTTTAGCTATAAAATATATCGAGTTTATCTGACAATGTTATTTTATGAAGAAATCCTTGCATGGAATGATACTTATACAATACCTTAATTCCCAGGGGAACAGGATCTTGAGAATTGAAAATCTCTCCACATTGATCAATTTGAAGGAGCTTTATGTATCTGAGAATGGCATTTCCAGGATAGATGGTTTAGAGAGCCTGAAGGGATTGAACTTGTTAGATGTTTCACATAATAAAATTTCTCACTTGGAAAATATTGAGCACCTAACATTGCTTAAGGAGTTGTGGGTAAGTAGTTCATATATACCATGTATGAATAATTTATGCTCCAGAGGAAAATAAGTTGTGTAGTGCAGGGGCACAGCAAGGGGGGGTGTTTTGGGGTTTGGGGGTTCCTCTGGGGGCAGATAAACCCCCAAGAGGAACTGCAAAATTTGGACAAACTTGCTATAAATCTTGTAAACTTAACATTTCTTTGTAGCTGTAAATAAACAGACTTTCTTTACGTTTCAATAACTTATACTTTTCTGCCTACCTGAGTATTAAAATGACACCCTGTCTTTGGCCATGACAAATTATTATGAGTTAAAAGAGGTAAAATTATGTGAGATGAAATTATGCACTCTCAGTGTGATGGAATTTTATTCTTTCAAGGTACGTCTGAAGCTCATTTGTCATGATTATTATGAATCTGCTTGCTCTAATATCTTCTTCAAATTTAAAATATAACTTTTTTTAAGGAATTATACTTTGAGTTTTCTTAATTTTTAAAATAAGATACCACAAATACCAGTTAAAAATTAAAAAAATATTATTTTGAGAATTACAGAGGATTAATAATATAAATGTGATGAAATGTCTGCTAAATACAAAATATATGTGTAAGGCACATATTAACCCTTATTAGAGGTAGACCGCTTTGCCTACTGTCCAATCCAGGAAGCATGACAGCAAACTATTGAATGCCGGTAAATCATATGTGTGACGTCAAACTCTGTCAAAGTTACCACCTTGGTTACAATGGTACAATATCAATCCATGGCAGAACTGTAGTTTGTGGGACACAGCGAGATTCTCGTCTATGTTCACCGTTTCAACATTACCATACGGGTAGCACGTGCAGCTGCCAACATAACGTGTGTACAAACCAACCAACTAAATATACATGCACAGCAGTTAATTGAAGAACGTTTATATTTTTAGGGTATAATACAGTCAAGCCGTTTATAGCGAAGTTGAGGGGGCCGAATATTTACTTTGTAATAACTGAACTTCGTTATATTTGTACCAGTTTTTATGAGCCTCTCTTTGATGGGGAATAGCCTTCACTTCGTTATAACCAGAATTTCATTATAAAGAGGTGTGATATAAGTGGGCTTGACTTTAGTTACAGGTTTATTGTTTATGTATTGATGCATGTAAATCTTCTTCATCTTCAAATAGAGTAAATTGTTGCAGAATTATTTTCCAATGTGGCCGTTAATATTGCCCATAAAGTGTGCCACTTGAGGCAAACCAACTCTTGTGCATGCCTTCTCGCTAGGCCATAGATGGTCATTAAGTGTGGACACTATTTTAACATAGGTATAGATTGCACATGTCCTCTGAATATTTATGTGTTCTCTTCCCATCAGTAGCTGGGATGATGAGGGTTCCTTATTCTCGTAAAGTATAGGTGAACCAATGTGACTTTTGTGGAAAAAAATGACTTTATTTTACATTTTAGCTGTGTACCTTCCTTTCTTTCCTGTAATATGTGCTGGGAAAACTTCCCTTTTGGTAACAAAGGTGGCACATACAAGGTGTGTGTTGAGGGTTCTACTCAAATATAGCCATATAATCATGACTGCTTTAAACTGTTGAAATGAGAAACTTGGTTGAACCAAGGAATGAGAACATGATTACCTGAATGGGGGTGTTTACTCGGAACCGAAATCGCAATTTTGTACACGAAATCGTTAGATGGAAACGAAAAAAGAAATTAAGTGAAAAAATTAATCTTCTAACCACAACCATTCACTCATAAATCAAAAATTAAAATAAGCAAAAGGTGACGCCCACCGAAAATGCTGCTGAGATAACATTGACGTCATTTTCCTCCCGTCCTTGACTGCTTTCAGGGGAGGGGGAAGGGAGTGGAGGGGGGTTCTCGGAAGGTCTGCTCGCACATATGCTGTCGATATCGCTCCCATTGGCCGAGTCAGCTGTGTCCCCCCCTTTGCGATAAGGCGAAGTAGCTTCGCGGGCTCAGTTGTGATTGGACGAAGTAGATATACGTCAGAGGTTGCACCACACCCACTTTTCCGAAAGGGTTAAAAACATCAGTTTTTCGCCGCTTATAACTCGGGAAATAATTGTCGGATCAGAAAACGGAAAAATATGGGTCCTTTTATTTTACAAACTCTATCAGATTCGGCAAAAAAAATATGGTAAACGACCCCATTATTTCTGAAGCTTAAGGATTTCAATGTAACAGAGTAAATTAAGCTATAAACCAGCCTGTTCATTGGGCAGTATTTCATATGCCTTTTTAAGATTTGATTTCATTTTGGCTACATATTTGGGTGAACTAACTCAAAAATTTCTATCAGATTTGAGGGAAGTGTGTATTTATTTTTCCTTATCTTTTTCTCTATCTCTTAACCAGTTGAACAACAATAATTTGCACACTGGCACAAACTTCCATATTTTGGACTCCTTGAAGGAATTGCGATATTTATATATTTTGGGCAATCCTTTAGAAGAGCGATCTGACTTTAGGATGAGATTACAATGTGCCTTGCCTTGGCTGGTTGAAATAGATGGTTTCCATTGCAGGTAAGACTGATGACTGATATAAATGGCATGACATAAATATTATCTCCATACTATTTTCTAAACTTAGTTGGGAATTTAATTGTATTTTGTTTCAAGCCTACCTTAAATTGCTTGCGTCATTTATGATTTTGCTCTCCATTTTATTCAATACTAAATTGTTCGTAGAATTTCTACATTTTAAGCTCTTCAGAATATCTTGGCTGTTGTCACTTTGTAAATCTTCACTTTTGCTTGAATCCAATGCATTATGTAGATCACAATTATTATAATTTTCCGACTTGTGTTGTATAATTTATTTTTAATTATGCTTTGGCATAAAAATGTAATTTTTGCTTTTTAAAATCAAATCCATGTGAGCAGCTTTCATTGAATATAGCTGTGGGGGCAAGATTTCTCAGAGAACTGTGATGGGAGTTAACTTTTCAAGGAAGTGTCTGAAAAACTATTTTGTTATGTGGTCTGATAAAAATTAACTAGTGAAATTAGATTGTTTAATGCCAGGGTATTTATTTCTGTGGGTTATGACATATGGCCAATTATTAAGCTGCTTATGAGTATTAATGCTATTTTTATAGCAATTTATGCAGATATATATTCTAAGTGTTTTTAATGCTAAATTTTATAAATTGTCACCATTTTCAATAAAATATGTGGAATATTCAGATACAGTAGAATATCGATTAGCCGGAATGTGTGGGACCGAATGTGTTCTGGTATTACGATATTTCCGTCGTTTGGATCACTTTCCATTAAGTTGGCAGGACTAAAAAGCAGTGGTAATTAATTGAGTAATATGCTATGATTAGTAGAAATATTATGTGGTAAGTGATGTGAAATACAAAAATTTATATTTCCATTCAATAATACAATTTTTAAATTAAAAATATTTATCATAAAATATTTCATTCTTAACTAACAAGTTGTAAAAAAAGTGGAATCCAGATGAGGCTACCTTAAATTGGAACAAACACTTTGTAATGTAATCAGATGAGAACCTCAATCTTTTTCATGTCTCTATTCTCCAACATTCCCATAGATTCAACTTTTTTTGCCCTGAAATTTGTTCTAAAATTGGCCAGGTCCATAATAGGGCTGAGGGTAAAAGAGATACGTTTTCATGCATCTAATTTTATGCTGTAACCTTCACCACCCTTAGCCTTCACCACAGACCTCATTGCTGGAGCAATGTGGGTGTGTACTGTGGCCTTCACTTTTCGAGAGAGTGTTTGGAATGCCTTCACTTCAGCACTTATGGAATTACTCATATACCACCATGTGCAGCTGATTGCTTCTAGGCTCATGTAAATTTCTTTTATAAATTTCAGCCATCGAATTGGATGTCATAGATGAGTGACTGTCCTACAGCATACTCATGAAGAAGTTGCAAGGCACTTATGCCACGATATATTTTACCACCAACTCAGCTTGTTGTTGAAGAGAGAGTTAGTGTCTTTCCCTTTAAGCCAACTACTGCTTCCATCAGTGAATGAAAAGAATAAAAATTAAACTATAACACTAAGGTTTCCCATCGGTAGAGGTCCGTGAACGTGGTTTTATTTTTTGCTAAAATTCGTTTTTAAACTATGTGATTTTGGTGTTATAGAAAATCTTGGCGGTGTTATTATAATGTTACAATTTTTGCACATTTCTAGGCGTTTTATTATTTTTGGTACACATTTTGTGAATGCTTATACTTTTATTAAGCATTTTACATAACAAGAAAGGCAGTGAAAGGAGCATGCTTAACTACACACAATCGGAAACAAAGAAACTTGAACTGGGGGTGTGTTGAAACAAGGTGGTGTCCTTGTGTCCAAGGAGGACCTCCTTGTGTCGAAATGATTTTTTTTTTTTTTGCATTGAAGCTCAGTGGAGCGCCGAATATCCGACGATCCGTCCCCTAATAAGTAGCACCCCCTCTCCTCCTATCCTTTCTGTTCCTTCCCCCCCTTCCCTCAACTACTAGCACTTCCGTTCACAGCCAGCAGCCGTGTTTAAGTCTACAAAATTGTTACATTAGGCCCACACTTAAGGTTTTCCTGCAACAAGTTATCCAATTATGCTGTCTACTGCGTCGTGGTGAGTCACCGGAATTACTGCTCGGCATTGACGGTTGCACGCGGGCGCGTGAGCTTATATTTCCGCTCTTCCATGGTGATGTTAAATTTCTTTCAGCACATTATTGATTCAGAATATCTAATTCTTCAGGAGAGAAAGCGCGTCATTCTAGATATTTCAGAGAATTCCAGGATTGATAAATGTGAATCGAAGAGAGAGGCGGTGATTAATTTAACGGCAAATTCCGGCAAAGACATCATTACAGTGCGTGATATGACGCGAATGCGATATGCGCGAGACAAAACAAGCCAATTTACCTTTGCATGAGATAGAGCGAATGAAAGTCAGCAGCGTTAAACAATGAAGGCTTAGGCTTTAATCGATTTTGACTCTTTACATGTGATTTTTTTGCTAATTCACATAAAATTCGCGAAAAGGCAAAATTTCATTTTATTTTCCGATTTCGCGGTATTTCGCGTTATTTCGCGATATCACGTCTCGCGAATTTTACGGATCTCTAATCATCGGTCAATCCTAGGATTGGTTTGATGCAGCTTTCCACTCGATTCTTCCATCGGCCAACCTTTTCATATTGACGTAATTCTTCTCTTTTACATCCTTCACAATCTGTTCCATGTATCTCATATGAGTCCTGCCTTTTCCAATCTTCCTGTTCACTTTTCCCTCCATTATTGTCTTCATCATAGTCTCAGATATGGCCAATAAAGTTGTCCCATCTTCTTTTTAGAGTTGTCAGCAGACTTCTCTTTTCTCCCATTCTTCTTAGGACTTCCTCGATCGATCCACTTAATCTTCATCTTTCCTCTGTAGCCCTACATTTCGAATGCTTCTGCCCTTTTCTTCTCTACTGCTGTCATCGTCCATGCCTCACTGCCATAAAGAAAAATGCTCCAGATGTACGTTCTGATGAATTGTGTCCTTACTTCTATTCTTGTATTTCCAGCTTTAAGTAGATTCTTCTTTTGGTAGAATGCCTTATTTTCCTGGGCTATTGTACTATATATTTCTTTCTTGCTTCATCCATTGTAAGTTTCCCATACTCGACGAAATCTTATGCTAAACATTGTCAGAAAGCAGCTATCAGTTGGCCCTAGACACTGAAAATTGCTGGTTTTACAGGTTTGTAGATTCATGGGTTCATCATTCTACTGGCATCATTGTTTCTCTTAAGCCCTAAATTCTATTGATGTATTTTATATTTGCTCATTGCACACGCAACATTAACACTTTGAATGCTGGTCATTTTTTTAATTTCCTTACCTCCAGTGCTGAGCATTTTTGTGATATTTTACAGATTTTTCATATTTTTACTAAAATACATAAATATTTGCAATAAAAACTGCCATTAAGTTTATTATTTTATTTTTAATGTTGAAGGTAGTAATTTTATTGTCAGGTAACAACATGGTTATTTCATTTTTGAAATATTGTCAGGCAACAACAGCATTTCATTTTGCCATCTGGACAGAAAAACATGTTTTTCTCAAAAAAAAATAAAAATTAACAACAGCATCATCTGGTGAGAAATAAAATGTTTTTAGTCTTCTCTCTAAATACTTATAGATGAAGTTTACACATTGAAATATTGTACCCACCTATGTTACTTAATTTCTTTTGGTGTGATATAGTTCAAAGCACGGAGATACACAAAATCCTAGGTTACAAATGGTGCACTCAAAAGATGCATCCTTCCTTCTCGTTCTCCCTGATAGTTTTGTGCCCTTTTCTGAACATACTTTACATCTTCTTTGCGATTTTCTCTTTCCTGGGAGAATTGGAATCCTTCTGAGGAAATGTTTCCCTGAGAGATGGGTTAGGTGACCACCAGGTTAGGTTGAGACCAGGCCCTGAACACATGCATTTGCCACTGTCATCAAAATTATGTGGAAGGCTAATTTTCTCCACCATTTCATATTGCGGTGGTGAAATACACCATATGACATACATTGGTCAGAAAGGTCAACACCAATTTTTTTCATATTATAACTCACCACTGCTGCTGGCTTGGTTCTTTGATTCCCACTTCAATCTCTGAATGACACCATTTCTGAAGTATGCCGTGTACTAAGGATGTAAACATCACACTTTTCCTTCCAACATAATGCGAGTATTTTGCCTTTTCTCTCTTAACTATTCCCCATGACTAAGATGAGGACTACGGAGTGCACTGGGCATCTCTCTCCTATTTTTTTGTGTTTTTCCACCTAAGCAGTTTGGAGACCCTCCAATTCCATGGCAAGCGTAGGGCTTGTGTATTATCGGTCTGTATACAAAGTGTGCCCATTTTCCAGCTAAATTTCCGAGAAGTCTTATGACGACATTTTTCACAACATTTTCCTGACACAAAAACACATCAAAGTTCCAAATATACCCAGAATCACTTTCTGATAGCATATATAACTTTATTCCATAACGGCTAAGTTTCTGAGTCATATACTGTTTGAAACTCAGTCTTCCTCTGAAGGCACCACATACCTTTATTTATGGTCACATCCTCTGCTGGTTGATATGTACTTTGAAACCGACTTCTGAGCAACTCAAACATAGGATGAACCTTATGTAGTGGATCAAAACCTGGTTCCCCTTTTTTCTTTGCACTGGTGTTATCATTTAAATGAAAATTTGTTAAAATGGATAGAAATCTATCCCTACTCATTAGATTTGGACAAAAATTGCATGATATCACAGGATCTATGGTCCAATGATGGGCCAAAGATGGCCTTTCACTGATGCTCATGTGCAAAATGATGGCAAGGAATTTTCGTACATCTTCCTGCGTAACAGTTTTCCACTTCTGCAGCCTACTGTTAGGAGAAATTTGGTTCAGTCTCCTTTTTTTTTTTGGAGAATTTGCCTAGCATATAGGTTGGTTTGTTCCTTGATTTATTATATCATTATCAAAGAAATAGTAAAAAAAATCGACAAGAGGACTGGTTTTCTCGAGGCCAGTTTCTTCAACCATGCTGGAATTACTGGTAAAAACATTTAGACATGGAACATGGTCTATCTCAATCCAACCTTCATCATGTCTATCAGCCATATTCCTCCGTCCAACTCTTGCTTGCGGCCTACCCCCTCTCCCTCTGCAACCACGAGGAACCGGAAGCGCTGCGTCTGCTTCTTCCTCGTTCAAGCTGCTGCTATCATTTGATTCTGAGAAGCAATAAAACAAGTACCTATACATTTCAGGTGTTTGAGAAACTAAATTGAGTAATTGGTTACTAATATGCACAAAAGTACACGTACACAAAACTTCACAATGGTTGTAAAAAGTGGACAGAAGAAAAAACAGCAGCACTTGCACAGAATAAAAAATGTAGTATAAAATACTTTTATCTTACCTGAATCAAAGTACCTTCATTGACGATAAAATCTGGATCATCTTCACTGATATCTGTGTCCTCTAAAGTACAACTATCATCCCATTCTCGACGTAGTTCACTAAGAATGTCTGCATCTTGGAGTGGAGCGTCAGCCATGATGAATGACTTTCACACGAGTGACAGGATGATGAAGCACATAAGTTTGCTTAGCCAATAGTGCAGTAAGTTGCCATCTAGAGTATTTTATGTGAACTAGGTGGTCTATTGAACCTCCTCATGGAGAGACTTGAACGTAATAAAACGGCGGTGGTGAAAAACATTGTGTAATTCAGGGTGTCCACTGACCGGGAAAACCTGGAAAATCGGGAATTATTCGTGAATTTTCCATGCAGGGAATTGTTCGTGGATTATTCGTGATTTTCTGGTCTGAGTCGGGAATTTCAAAAATTCTTAATTCAAGACAAAAAATCCTTAATTTATAAAAAGGATAAATAACGACGACCTTAAGATATGGATTTGCCGTTGGTATGAATGAATAAATAAATGACGGAAAGGTAGTTAGGCTCAATGTATCGTCAGCGCTGTGTGGATCGGAGACGTTCGACTGTCGAACGGATGCCTTCAGGGTCACGTCAAGTGCCCTTTGTTCATTGCATATCGGACTAAGCCCATGATACGCAAACATATGCCTAACGTGTAGTGATGGCCGGATCGGATCCATCGGATCCAAAGATCCACATATCTTTCATTTTACTCGGTTACGGATTCGGATCCAAAGACACGGTATAAAATCGGATCCGGATCGTAGATTTTAAATTTTCGCGGCTTAGCGGTCGAAGTGCCCCGTGAATGGCACCTACCCCGTAGGTGGGGTAGATATTGACAAGAAGAGGATGTGTAACTCAGGTCACGAAATTAGATGAAAATGTTCCCGTGCAACTAGAAGCAAAATAAAGAAATATGACTTCCCTATTACCCCGGTATCGTGGGAAAAATTACGTAGTATGTCACGCGGGTAGCCTGCATTTGCCGGGATCAGGCGGGCAACGAGAGCTAGTGTACTGTGCGAAGTTCGATCCCTATCGCAGTTTATTTTTTTCTTTCAGTCATTGCATCGAAAATGTTATCATCTTCAATTTCAAACCATCAATTCTGAATACTCACATTATTATACTTTTGTTGTTTAAATTATATTTACAAGTGTACCATTAATAAATAAAGGATGGTCGGGACGGATCCACGGGTCTTTCATATCATTCGCTACTGAAATCATATTCGAAGACAGTAAAAATTCAGTTCCGGATCGGAGATTTTAAAATTTCGCGGCTTAGTGATCGATGCGCCCCGCGAATGAAATGTACGTACGTATGGTAGATACTGACAAGGAGAGGTTGTGTAACTTGGTCACGAAATGAGAAGATTTTTTCCGTGCCACAAAAACAAAATAAAAAAATACTCGTCGTGACTTTTTTCTACATAGGCCCGGATGCGCGAAAAAAAAATAAAGCCGAATGTCACGCGGGTCGCCTACATTCGCCAGATTCCCGTGAACCTATGATAGCGTAGTTGTTAAAAATGAGGACTAGTGTACTAAAGGTCGCGAGTTCGATCCTTAACACTGCCTAGGAATACAGGCTATGCTGTATTCTTAGGGTAATGCAAGTACGCAGTTAAAAAAAGTAGATTATCAGAAATTTCATGCCAAATTATAAGTAAAAAAAATAATTTTGGCGAAAGGAAATGATTGGAAAAAATTTATATTACAGAATTAAATCGTGGAATCATTACGTTAACTTTACAGTGTATTTTTGAGTGACGCACTTGTAAATCTAGTTGAAGCGATAGAAGTACAAAAAAGTCAGTATCCACACACAAAGGTTGGAAATGAAGGATGATAAACTTTTTGATTCAGTGGCTGAAAGAAAATTTTAAACAGCGATAAGAATCGAACTTCATTACCTGCAGTCCACTACTCCACTCTGTTATTGTTATTACCATTATCTCATTAATTTGCCTTTAACTTAATTTTGCCTACTGTGTTTTTTATGTTGCGTAGGGTAGCCATAACTTCTGTATTGGATCTCAAATGTATGTACTATTAACTGTTTGTTCACATTGGTATGAAGTCTTTATTAATAATATTAAAAAAAAACCTTTCCTTTAAGACTCCTTTTTCCCAACATTAAACACTTCCCACTACCCCACTCTGCTATTGTCGGCTTACCTGATTTAGGAGAATACATTCTCCCCACATGTCATTCTACTTTTTCTTGCAAACCCGGGCCAATGGGGAAAAAATCCGAGACTTTTTTTAAATTTTGTTAATAGTAGCATGAAGAAAGGCTAATTTCATTTCAAGATCAGAGTTACACAACCTCTTCTTAGGAGTAGAAAATTCTCAATTTTCATTTCAAAGGTTATCGTTAATAAGACATTGCAAAATTACTAGTTTAGCAGCTTGAAATATTCTATAATAATTTTTTCGTCTTAAAAATGGAATCCCCTGATATTCCATAAATGGGATCTCTTCGCCGCATTAAAATTTTTTTTTGTTTCTAAAAAAGAATTTGAAAGCATTCAAGGATTTAATTAATAATTGGAAAATAATTCCTTTATTAATGAAAATGAACTTATAATGTTTCTTTTAACTGCACATTTGATGTGATCGGATACTTTACTGTAAGTACAATATAAGTTGGCTTTCTGGTAGGCTTTGCAATATATTTTTTACAAACTTTTCTATTTTTGTATGAGAGGTCTAATTGCTGATGTTTGTTAGATATATTCAGGATGCGCTCACTTGAATTAGGATTTTATAGCATTAATTTTTGTTAGAAAAAAGGTGATGTGGGATACTAAAGACTGTTATTATTTTACTTTTTTCTATCTAGTCTCCTGGTACAAAAATGTTACGTTCTGATTCTGAATGAACAGAAAATTGAGGCTTTGAGACTTAAATTAGAAAAACATGGTTAAAAAATATTAACGTGGAAGGTCATCATTCAAAGAACAGTGGTTGAATGCTGAAGACTTAAGCCAGTGGGTTCTTTAAGTTCCTCTTGTAGAAGAATGTGTAATTTCTCATGGAAATGCTAACATAGAAAGAGGGTTTTCTATCAACAAGTAGTTTATCATTCCAAACCAACAAAGAGAGTGTCTTACTACCAATAAAACTACATATTTAATTACTTTAATCTATCAATTATTTCTTATTTAATTACTTTATCTATACATATTATGCTATGGGTTAAACTACGAAAAATCCATATTCTACATAGAACTTGAAAAACATCTTTTTTGGCTCGTACAAAAACCGTGCTGTATTAGCCTGGAAATATTTATAAATTTAGCCTTGAAAACCTTGAATTATGCTTGAATTTTATATTTTGACTTTTGTGGACACCTTGTAATTCAACGCAACGTAACATTACGTTGCCATTGCGGTATCAATAGCTAATTTAGGAAATAAGATACTTTTTGTACATTATAAAACATGATTTCATTGGCTGGCACCCGTAGGATTGACTGGAAGCCAAAAAATATTTTAGAGATGGTTTTTTAATGGCTAAATAGTTATCATTTCAGTAGTGCGAAAAAAAAAAGTCACTTTATAAAATTCTGAAAAACCTTCCATTATTTAGATACCTACTTCTACTGATTAGGATTCTGAATTATTGATATTTTACTTGGTAAAATAATGACTGCAAACATATGTATAGTAAAACTTCACTTTTACACTCCTGCAGTGTATGTTTTCCTGTCATTTACAACTTTTTCTTCAAGTTCCAAGGATCTCCACTATATTATATCTTCCTCTTATATATGATTGCAAAATTTTGAATCGTCTGCCACTAGCAACAGGCTCAGAGACTTTTTAATATGCTTTCATAGAGTGCATTGTTTAAATTGGTGTTTGCAGCACCACCTAGTGACAGGGAGAGGAAAGAGAAACTGCTCCTCTCCACCCTTCACTAGTAGATTGACCAGTGGTGTGTTTTCTTGCTGTGGAAAATTTTCACTTTTTAATTAATTAGGAAAAATAATTAACATAATTTTTTAAAGCTAACAGTTTCATATACTTACTCCAGTGGTTACAGTAGACTCTTGATAATATGAAGTTGGCGGGACCGGAAAATCGGCACTACATAATTTCAAACATTTTCAAGAAATCATAAAAAAATTTTACCTTTGTTTTCTTTTACTTTTGTGGTCATTCACGAAAGCTTTTTTAAAAGATGCACATCTTAAAATATCATCAAATAAGTACCTGCTTGTATTTTCTATGTCAATGCTTTTAAGTTGGTGAACTTAGTGTTGGCAAAATTTTGTCCCAGTATCAAAACCGTATGTAAAACAAAAGTTGAGCATTTTGTAATAATAATAATATTTTTGGAATAGTCAGTAGAGATGGGAATCTAGTATGGACACTAAAAATAGACATTCACTTCAAACATCTACACTGTTGTAATGGCAGCTGGCCCAACCGTGCTTTAGTTGTCTTCTATCGCTCAATCATAGCTAAAAAAAAGCATGGAACTAAACCCATTTGCAGAAAAAAAAACGTTCACAGGTTATTACTTGTAGCGTCTTCTGTCTATCGTCAGTGGAATAAATGATCTTGGGAGGTAATATTGTTTCTTTTCTACTACTAAGACCTTGATGACAAATGGGGTGTGATTTGGCATATTTTCCACATCGTCTCCTCAAGGATTATGTGATGGCCGGGGAGTTTAGATTTACAGTGCATGGGGGGTTGTGGAGAGGAAAGATCCCAGTTGTGGGTGTATCTTTATCTGTCTTGCTGAGCTTAAAGGGGGGAAGTTGGTGGGGGAATAGCATCACAGACTGCCTAGAGGCAGGGGGACCGCCCTAACATCATCACCGCGGCATATCTTTCTCAAGGGTCTTTGCCGTTTGGAATATTTTTCATTCACTCTTTTACCACCCCTCCCCTCAGTTTGGGTGAGCAACCCAGACACCCACCTAGGATGTGGGCACCCGGGGCGAACAGGCACTACGTCACATGGGCGGAGGTGGACACATTGAGGGCACCTGGCATGGGCGGGTGAGGATCGTCCGGATTTGGTGCCCGTTTGCAGGCCTCTAAAAGATATGTCCGCTACTGGGATCTTCCCTCCACAACCGGACCCTTTTCCCCACCACGCACTGTAAACCCAAACTTCCTGGTCGTCATAATCCTTACCCCCACCAACACAACCCAACTCATATTTCCTAATGGCATCACCCACCCTCACTCACCCTGTCCAAGCTACATGATTTGGGTGTGACTAGCCCCTTCATGGAGAGCTGAGCTAGGATTGCTTGCCTTAAAGGACGAGGTAGGGTTCACGGAGAATTTGAACTGCCATAATTCCAGGTGCACAGCAGCAAGCATGGTGTGTGCCGTCACACACAAGCTTTAATCAAAAGAGAGCCGTGCACATTATGAAAATGCTGGTAACAGTTAAAACAAAAAATAACCAGGATAAAAAATGGCATTAACTACGATTTCCATATTACACAAGGTCTAAATGATACGCGGAGTTACATGCAGAAAATTATGGGGAGAGACTGGGAGGTGAATTCACTGCTATTCACGCATTTCATTTTTGATATATAACAAGCAGCAACACTGATTTGTGAATCTAAACTTGGAAAGAGTTTTTCACTCTGTTGCTAAATATTTGTTGAAGCTTTGCTATCTGTCAGGTATCCCCGTGTCCCCCTGCATTTTTCAAGGTAGAGATCTTAGTATTAATTAATAATTTTTGTTGCAACCATAAGTCAATTTTGTAAACTTGTCATTTTATGAAGAAAAGACATTTGTGTGGCAAAATTAAGAAGCATTGAGCTATGCTTTCAGGTACACTTTTAGAAAATTATCTATGCTGTTGATTTACATTTTCTCACAGTTAACACTTTTTCTCTTGCTCCACACTAAAGTCTAAAATAGGGGTTTTACTGTATGTTGATATTTGCTAGAAATAGTTTGATTCCAAATTTCATATGCTCTAAATTTCTCCTCTGTTAAAAATATCTTACTTATCTGGAAAGTGAATTCATGATAATTTCTTTGTTTATGCTTGCCACCATTGTAGATAAAGTGAAGAATTTAGAGAACTAATTCAATTTTATCACCACTAACTGAAGGGATTTGATCATTGAAGAATCTTGTTTCAAATCAAATCTCTCTGGAGTTAAAAGATATTAAATCCTTTAAAAAGAGTACAATGAACTGTCGTTAGCTTGTTTTTGAAAGGTTCCAATAGACTGAATGTGGTAATGAGGAAAACAAACTAAACAGGTTAGGCCTTCTCGGGTAAGATGAAGATGTATTTGTGGGCTGCATAACGTGAGCAATATTCTGCACATTCATTGTAGTTAGTTCCGTAGATAGCTGGTGTTCATTTACTTAAAATAATCATTAACACTTATTAGGCCTTCCAAGAAAATGTATGCGATACCTTACATTAACCCTTTCGCTGCTGTGAACGTACCTAGTACGACTGCACGGTAAGCTGCTGTGAACGTACTTTTTCATTCTGCCGGTAGCGCCTTCACTTTTCCACCACATGTGAGGAGTAAGTTTCCAGAGAGTGAGCAGCAAAAGGGTTAATTAATTTTGATTTGCACTCAATACTCAATCTTGGCAATGATGACCAATCAGTATGTTATGCATATGCAGTCTGCACAAGAAGACTTTAGTTGAAGGCTATATATCTCAGAAATGGAAGAAGTTTTATACATGCGTAGCTTATTAGCATGTAGATAATTTAGTCTTATGTTTAATGCAGGTAACAGACTTTTTTTAAAAATTACTTTTGAGGCATGCTTTTTCAGTGAGAATGCAAAATGGCCCATTTTTTTAAGGTGCAGAGGGTAGTCACTTTGGTGGTTGTCATTACAATATTTAAAGGAGAAATGAAAGGGAATTTTGATAGAATACCTACAAGTCATACTTTTGTCATGATGTCCTTTTAAGTTTCATATGATTATAATTCAACATATTTACTTTTATAATAAGTGAATATTTTGCTGAGGAACAGCAATATCTTTCTTTTACTGGTAAGCCATTATGAAGGAATTCCACCATGTGAGACCTCAAATTGTGTTACATAAAAAATTTTCCTCAAATCCTCCTTAGCATCATCTTTACTTCTTTTTGTATTGACGTTTTAAATAAATTCCAGTATGTCCCTGACTGTGGTGCATTAATATATTTTTCAAATTGAGAATCCATATATGGCAGCATGGCTTTCATATATCACTCATCTTGAAAATATTACCTTGATTGACATGTTTTCGTGGAATATTTGAATCAGGTGGTAATTTCCATGAGTGAGGATAAGTGCACATCAAGGTTGTATTAACTCTTTGACAGCCTCTCTGATTTCGGATGAAAATGAAATGTTTTTATATAAATGAGCAGGAAAAGGCATTGTGTTCGAATAACTTGAAAATGTGGGAATTTTATGCAATGCTTCAGTAGACATTTGCTGATTACATACAAACATGGTATTGACCCCCTCCACTCTTAGTTTCATAAGTCTGCTAAATTAACTGCAGCATGTAATTGAAAGGCAAATCATGTGACATAAATTGTGATCACCAAGGCCTTTGTTTGCTATTGTACCTTCCATTAATTTATAAATGTAACTTTTTTCTTCAATAATTTTGCGGAACCCTTCAAAGGTAGTTTGAAACAATTACTTTTTTCCACCCCATCATTGGTAGTCAGTTAATTCATGTGTGAGTGACATTTATGCAGGTAGCCTGCTACATGCTAATGAGTTCTTATGTTGCCCATCAGCTATCAAAAGGTGTATTATTCTGTGAGTTACTGTCGTCATGAGGCTGCTCATTGGAAATCACTTAGTTTGTCAGTGTAATGTTACCTGAAGTAATATAATATTGCATCAAATACAGTTCTATAATAGTAGAACTACATGAAATCTCATCTTTAGTGAAAAATTATGATATCTGTGGCTTTAGTTAATAGGAAAGATATTGAGTTATAATTTGGCACAGTTTGGTGCATGATCTATCCTCATATAATTGCTTCATTTGTACACATTTATTTTGCTTGTGAAAGAATTAGTTTTTTACTCTAATATTTGTGGTACCTTTGTAGTAGCAGTTTCTTAAGGTCAATTGGTTCCAATGGCTCCATTCTGGGACAGGGAAAAGGCAGAGTGAGCAGCGTTTCCAAAGGATGCACCAGTGAACCTGCTTGATCTTCTGATCACACTGTTGTCCATCATTGAAAATGTTACCATTCCTCCAAAATGGGTAAATGGAGATAATTTTTATGCCAATCGTCAAGTTATCCTCTTCCTCATCATATGATATATATCTATTAACATATTTGATACAGCTCAGGACTATTGAATGTTTGGGTGTTATGCGGACAATGGAAACCATTATGAAAAATTTCTTCATAACTGAGGAAATCAACTCCCTGAAATAATTGCTATAGTTCTAAAGTAGCTTAATATTGCTCCTTGTTGCTTTAAAGATCTGGAGTTTTGCTGTTGTTTACTCAAATGGATGCCTGATAAAATTAAATGACTTTGTGTCCCTATACTTAGAAGGGTCCTTTCACATTCTCCTTCTCATTGATGTGGATTTATTTTGTTGTCAGATAAAAGAATTGTAATGCTTTTAAAGTATATCTATTACTTAAATTTCATTTTCAGTGAGGAAATGTGAGGAATTTTCTGTACCATTAATACCTCTATCATGCAACATTTCAAAGAATGGTCTTTCTGGAAAATCTCAGATGGTTTCTGTTGTCTTATGCACTATGAAATAAACAGAAGTTCATGTGGAGTATTTAGTATTGAGGAGTATGCTCTCTCAAAAATTAATGTAAGAATATCAGTGGGAAATTCAAGATAAGGGCATTTTTTTATTTTAAGGGCACTATATTTTGAATCTGAGTAAAGGTGGAGGACTTAATCTTCACAATATCCGCATAGCCCATGAAAATTTTTTATCTTCAAGAATATCAGTAAACTCTTGATTATTCTGTTTGTTGGGAAAATGGGAAGAAAACAGTTGAATGTTTTTGAACTAATCCCAAGGCTGATGTGGGTAGTGGTCACTTTTGATTATTACTAATATGGTGTGATGACACCCTCAATCATTGATTAGCTAGCGGGGACCACTACCAACCTACCAAACTTGGAAATGGGGAACACTACGTGAATTTCATTTGGGCCTTGAAAACTGAGAATTAGATGGGAATTTTGGGTAAAAACCTTAAACTTGGGAGAAAATTCTCTTAATCACAGAGGAATAATTTTTCATAATTTTTGGCATTGTTTAGTATGAAAATTTAGTTGCGATTGATTGAAACCTGTTTATACTCTGTTAGGGCAAGAAATGATGCATTTCAATGGTAATAAGGTTGAGCATTTGTAATGAAACATTGCAGTAGAGAGGGTGAAGTGGTTGGAATTTAGAAATTATATATGTGCAGATATGATGTAAGATACATAGGTATGGTAAATATGTTAATATTTTCCACTCATCATCTCTATATGATTCATTGCCATCATTATTACTTTGGTTTGTTATGGCTGCTATTTGGATTCTAGCCAGTGTCTGAAGGCTTTCTTTGTTAATTAGTGATAGCACAATTCTTTCTTAAGTCTAGTTAAGTTATCTCTGCTTTTACATGATTTACCTATTTCTTTTCCTCACGCAGGGACGAATGATTGATTATTGACTCATATTGCTTAGTTAATAGTTCATAATGCAAAATTGAAATGAAAATTAGGTAGGTTTCCTGTTAGCATTTTAGCCAACTAGCACAAACTACAATTATTTTCGACTACAATATTTTAGTCTTTTTTCGCCTTAGATGTAGGCAGAAGATGCTGGAGACTTATCAATCATAATATGTATTTCCCTTGCACGTACACTATTGTTTTTGGTTAAACGTTAAAATACATTGTAAAGTGACATGGAAAGTGCGTGGAAGGGTGCATATGATGGGTGTGCATTATTGATTGTTTTCTGTCGTCGAGTTCTGGAGACCCTTAGCAACAGATAAATGAAGGAGAGAGGATTATTAAAGTTGAAATTACATGCATCTGACTGCTCATGAAAGTTAAGGATAAGGAAAAGTAAGGGAGGGGTGGGGGGTGTGTGTGGAAGGCAAGGAAGGGTGGGTTTTTTCCAGTGTTGACAAACTCTTACAAGTAGAGATGGGTAAATTACCGTAATTTTCAATTGAGGTAAATTACTGTGGTAAATTACCGTAATTTTCGAAAATTACCATAATTTTCCGGTAATTTTAAGTTTTGAGCTGCAAATCCTTATCAGAGGACTCCAAACGAAATCAAATAGCATTGAGATATAAATGCCAATGCTTATATCAAACATATCATGACGTTTATCTATTTTAACTCATTAAAAAATTAAAACGAAGTTGGCAGCAACACGCAATTTGCCTCTCTTTTGTCACACCATGAGAAATTTTAGTTCCAAATACATACCTCGGCGCAATGTGCATTTGTTATTTTACTCTGAATTAATTGGAATTAATCATGGACACAATGTAAACAAAATCGTTTTAGCTTCTTAATTTATAATATTACCCATTTCAATGGTTTCTTCCTGAGGAAGAAATTTTCTGAAAAAGAACTTTTCTGAAAATTACCGTTTATTACGGTAATTTTCAGGGGTGTTGGTAATTAACGAAAAATACCACGGTAATTTACCAAGTTGCCCATTTCTACTTACAAGAAGTAACTAAACAGTGGTAGAACAAAAAGAGGTGTAAGGTCTTGTGGTGGCCTTCATCTTTATTTCTGGGATTGCCTCCTTAGTGGCTAGCTGTAGCCCTAAGTCACATGCTCCTTTGTACTCTGATATTACAGTAAAACCTCATATTAATGTTATCGGAATTTACGTTTTCCCACAGTTTACAACATTTTTATAGGGTCCCATTCCATTTCCTATATCTCCAATGTTGTACAACCCTGTATTTACACCATGACTTTCCATTTTCCTGCTGTTTGCATTAGATACGGGTAAGAATGCGATACATTAAAAAAACAAAAGTCCCTTCTATGACATTTAGCCATACATACCAGTCTATATAAAACACTGTTTTACCCTGTTTCGTGCATATACACTTCAAAAACAAGAGAGAGAGCAGTAATTTGCTCCGTTTTACGTAAGAATTTGAACTTAGCAGTGTAGCGGGGCAGTACACAGCACCACTAATGACGGAAAGACAAAATATCACTCTCGATCATTTCAGCGATCGCGAGTTTCAATCACGATAGAAACTCGCTATCCTTTTGCCGGGAAAAGATTCCTACAATAAAATGTATGCATATAGGACATAATTTATAATTTAGCAACACCTTCGGGAGTATATTTAAGCTTTATATTTAAGCCAAAGTTCATATTGTGAAATTTTTACTCATGTTATGAAATGTTACAAATACTGAACTGGTGGACGATAACAGGGGATCATTCATCTGACTTTCGTGCTGCATTAATTCAACAGTTTTACTACACAGTACTACAATACAAAACTTATTAAAACTAGTTTTATCGTTCGAAAACAGCATTAAATAAACAAAATAATTTTGTTGAGAAATTTTTGCCGCTGGATAACTGCTTGCGCTGGCCGACCTGTGAGGTATCTCAATATTCTCATGTGTTGTTTTTGTTATGCTTACTTACTCCGGAACATAAATTTTATTTTACATGGAAATGGACGTGAATTACAATATTTCAAAATGACTAGGGTTTTCCGGTTTCTTTCATATTGGTTCATCCCTCTGGACGACAGTTTGGTCGGCATTCTAGACGGCATCTTCATGTCTGAAGATCGCATTCCATCAAATTTTCTATATCTTCGTACTACCTATATATTTCCTATACTTCGGACCTGAAGATGCCGTCAGGAATGTCGGCGAAACTGTCATGCAGTGAGGTGAACCAACGCAGAAAAAAAACGGAAACCCTTGAGTAATCTTCTAATCACCATGGAAATCTTCGCAGCAATTAGAATATTTTTCCATTTTGGCATAAATAAAAGTTGAGGATCCTCATGATGCAACTTGCACTAATGTAGCGAAACATCTAAGATTACCGATCCCTACAGTGGATGCAATTATGAAAAATCGCGATTCAGAAACATGCTAGCTAGTGCAGACACCTGTCAAAAAAGAGAAAATGTCAAGAAATCATGGTATGAAAGAATACCAACTTAAAAAGAAGTTTATAAGTTCTAGATTGTCTAATATTGCCGTGAATGGCTTCGTCATAAGAGAAAAAGGCATTGCATAATGTATAAGTTTGGGAATTATGGATTTGACTCCCTCCAATGGTTAGTTGTGTTGGCTGAAACATTGGTAGATATATATCGTACAAAAATATGATCAGGACATACTTTAAGAAATAATTAATAATATTGCTCTAATTCAGTTTATTGATGTTTCTTATTTATATATTTATTTTATATTGTTAAAGTATGCACGTGAAACTGAAAATTGTCCTTTTCCCACGATTTGCATTTTCCCACAATTTAAACTTTTTTCTAGTGGTCCCTAGAAAAGTGTAAATAAGGGGTTTTATTGTATTTTTTTATATTTTTACTGTAGGTCTTTAATACTTTTCTTTCTCCCTTATTTTGGGAGCTACGATATCTTTCATAATTTTTACTGAGCTTGAGGCTGCAGTTTCAACAAAATTTGACTGCGGGCTCCTCCTCTTCTCAATAATTGGGGTTATTGCTGTAGTACTGTATGTGGCCGTATTTCTAGTCCTCATTCTGAAAATGGACCTATTACACTTTTGATCTTTTCCAGACATTTCTAGAGTCCCCTTATTTAGAAGCCTGCACCATATCAGAGCTGCATATAGGATGGTTGTTCGAATAAAAATTTCATAACACTCTTATTTAATTATTCAGGGTGTCCGGCAACCTGGAAAACCAGCAATACTTAGGGAAATTTTTCAGTCATGGAAAAATCAGGGAATTTTTGTATTTTTCTGAAAAACCCTGGAAATTACATGGTGGCCAATTAATATAGAGTAGAATGCATCCTTTCCATCTTTCTGCTTGGCTCAGTGCAGCGCTGGGCTCACCGTTCATATGTAACTCTACTTGTAGCTGTGCACCTATTCGCCACCTGTTTCACCACTTGATGCACAGTCCTACCCAGCCCAATCGCATGCAAGTTCTCATTGCTGTACGAATCACGTGGTATTTATATGTTCAGGCTATCTTGTGCTACTCTACGAATTTAGTTATTTGCTCGAAATAATTGGGAGCGATTGCAACTGCTTAGCGACGACTTAGCTCAACTAACTGCTTCAACAGTGTAGAATGATGGAGTATACCCATAGTGTTTTTTATTTTGTGAGCTATCAACCCGAAATGCCAGAATGTTTCTACGTTAGCTGGTGATTGTAAAATTGAAGGAACTTAAGATGATATTAAAAGTATTCATCAAATTGTCTGCAATGGGAGTGATTAATTTAAATTATATAATAAGGAAATTGTGCTGTCATACCACCTGAACAAGCAATTTGTAGGGGATCTTATAGACAACCTGGTTGATTCATTCATGAGTCGGTTTGATTATCTGCCCTGAAATCTGGATCCATGTTTTCTCATTTTTTTCAAGTATTGATTTGTGGAATATGGAAGTTAAAATACATTGATTCTGTGTTTTCTGATACATTTGTTCTGTGTTCTTATTGTTTACCTTTCTCTTTTACATGACACGTATGGTTATTATGATAATTACTCCCTGAGTATTTCTCATAATTTCAACAATTTTCATTACTTCACCCAGGTTTTTGAAGTATTTGTTGCTGTTGTTGGCCCACACCAATCTTTCCTTGGACAAATCTTGGACTCTAATGGAATAACTCCATGAAAACACTTGTCCCCTTAAATAACACTTTTTCTGCAGTAGGTTATGGCAATGTATTTAACTTTGAATGTCTGATTATGGTCATAAAAATAGTAGCTCATATTAACTTTATTTCCTTATTGTAATTTTTGTTTTTAAAGCGTTGCATTTATAGAACCTAAATTTTGTTGAAGTCTCCGTGTTGTAATCTAAAGGTCGCCATCGTCCGAAAACTCCTGCCCTTCTCCCGGTTCGTAGCCTTGCAAGCATTACTAGTGGTCTCATAAGTTCCTAAATCAGGGATCCAGGCAATGGTTCTAAATTCTCTGTGGAAGAGGGAAGTACTGACATTACTTCCCAATCAATTGAATAACTTTAGCTATCCATTAACAGGGTGTCTACTGACTGAGAAAACCTGGAAAATCAGGAATCATTCGTGAATTTTCAATGCAGGGAATTGTTCATGGATTATTCGTGATTTTATGGTCTGAGTCGGGAATTTGAAAATTCTTAATTCAAGACAAAAAATCATTATATAAATAGGATCAACAACGATGAGTTTAAGATTTATATATATATGATTTGATAACTGTACAAGATGTAATGGATTTACCGTTGGTATGAATGAATAAATAAAGTAGTTAGGCTCAATATATCGTCAGCGCTGTGTCGATCGGAGACGTTAACTGATCAAATGTCGTTGAACGGATGCCTTCAGCGTCACATGAAGTACCCTTTGTTCTCATTCATTACGCATCGGACTAAGCCAAGGACATGATATGCAAACGCCTAACGTGATATTGAACTAATACATGTACTCAATATTTTTGGGCCTGTGTGATTGTTAATTCTCCCAGTGTCTTGTAACAGTTTTAAAATACTGGTTGCGAATACAGCAGAGTGCTGATTATCCGTGCTAATGAAGGGGGAAGCCCAAACAGATAATCCGATCACATTCAGCCTTGGTTTCAACACCATGCTTTCTTAAACGCTGTTTGTGGCAAAATCAGGCATTCTTTCATTCCATTTACTTCTCATAAACATTTCGCCGCCCAAAATTAATGACTATTGCTTGTATGCAATAAATATGTTCTATCAATTTGTGGAACAATCGGAGGTGAACCATATTTCGGGACGTGAAATGCGTTCTGTTATACATATTCTCGTAAACTATTATTATACCTACTTGTGGTAATTGCCCGTATTTTCTGTTCAGTTGCCATCTATAAGCATTTAATTTCTTGGTCGCTGCATTTTAAACCGTGTTTACATGATGCATATACCCACACGAGTAGATGCGTGAACACATTCACCATCAAAATTAGCATCGTATAAATATGCAAAATTACAGAAGTGCTTGAATGCATGGCAATTATATAAAATTTGGAACATTAGTTCACACATCTGTCCAGCCACATAATTGCGCGATTACATGCATCATAGTCGGCCGATACCGGCCGTATGGCATTCTGCATTCTTGCCAAATTTAAATACCCGGCATCCCCAGCCGGGTAGGTAGGCCGGTCTAGATAGGGAAAAATAGGGTAGACCGAGGCTAAGCGGATCACTCCACCGTTTAATTCTTATTTCGAAAAAAATATGGTGAATAGATTTCTCTAAACTTGTTTAAATTACAGGTCAACTCTTCATAACATGTATGAGGAAGGTATAACTGTATTACTGTGAAAACTTAAAAAAAATTATTTAACAATCAACTGTCCAATATCCGTTTAGCCCCCATTAAGGGGGTTAAACGGATCATTGTGCATATGTGTCAAAAAAGGAATGAATGTGAGTATATATAAATGAGTGAGTGATAAAATATAAACTTGTTTTAGTAATCTATTGATAAAAAGTCATTACATTTTAATTGGCATCCCTGTCTTACAAACTACAGATTTTAAATTTGCAATGTTCTCCGGTCCTGTTATGTGAAATATCAGTTTTTAGGTTCACGTGGTTTTGGTGTAGTTTTGCCAGCATATTTTTGGGTGAAGGGAGAATATCTTTGAGAACCTTATCACCAGTAACACTAGTAGAAGCTGTTGGGGCTTTAGACTCCAGCAACATCTGATCAGACTAATCAGATCAGAGCTGCATTCTTGAGAATGCCACCAAACATAACCTTAGATATCCCAACGTTGGGATGACTATGTTGCCAACTAGTGGAGTATTGGTTGTAAGAAGTCTTCAGGGGTTTGAAAATAATGCATCCAGTGGTTGAAGAACTTGAATGGCATGAGGAGGTAGTAGAACCAGTTCTATATCCAAGTTTTCGCATAGGTCAGCAATAACCAGATTCGATCAGTGACTACGATAGCCATCTAATACCAAAACAACCTTCCCTGGTGTTTATTGAAATTATGCACCCATTCTAGAAGAGCTTCTTCAGTTACCCATCCTATTTCTGTCATCATGACCTGCGTCTCAGGAGGCGTACCGATCATTGAATCATTATTTTGTGCACTCCCTTAAAAAGCACGAACAGTGGAATGTACGAGCCGTTTGCATTCAGACACGCTATTACTGAAACATTTTCACCACGCTCTACACTGATCATACTTAAGACTTGTCGGCTTCCCTTTTCCTCCGCGAAATTGGGTGTACAAATTCTCAAAGGAAAGGAAGTCCTGTTTCATCTTGGTTGTATTTGCACTCAGGTTTTCCCTTCAGATTAAAGCGATTGAGGACCTCTTCCAAGGCTTTATCGAATTCAGCACCTTTTTTAGTTACATTCCACTTATTCTTGCTCTCAATAGCCCCTCTGGTTTTATAATAGACAGATTACAGTTTCGTTTGAGGAATCTTTCGAAATTCTTTGATTTGTTTTTTGAAATTTTTTATGTTGTTCACAAAAATTAGAGTGACGATAAAAAGAAGCCCACACGGTTCGGTGACGCTTCTTGGAATGGCCGCCAACGTGAGTGCAAGATTTCCAGCCACTTGTCTATGTAGTACATGTACGTGCAAATAGATAAGTCACTGAGCATTAAACCCAGCATAAAAGAAGATATTTTTGGATTGGATAAGCAACAGACCTTAGTGAGATCTGTTCAGCCCCACGATCCGTTTAGAACCCGGTCTACTATACTATGACTTAGTTATAAAGGTATTTTAAAAATCCTGTTTATGATGTAGCATACTTTACTGTAAGTACATTGTAAGTAGGCTTAGTGGTAGGCTATGCAATATATTTTTTACAAACTTTTCTATAATTGTTTGAGAAATCTGCTGATGTTTGTTAGATATATTCAGGATACGCTCACTTGAATTAGGATTTTTATAGCATTAATTTTTGTTAGAAAAAAGGTGATGTGGGATACTAAAGACTGTTATTATTTTACTTTTTTCTATCTAGTCTCCTGGTACAAAAATGTTACGTTCTGATTCTGAGTGAACAGAAAATTGAGGCTTTGAGACTTAAATTAGAAAAGCATGGTTAAAAAATATTAACGTGGAAAGTCATCATTCCAAGAACAGTGGTTGAATGCTGAAGACTTAAGCCAATGGGTTCTTTAAGTTCCTCTTGTAGAAGAATGTGTAATTTCTCATGGAAATGCTAGCATAGAAAGAGGGTTTGCTATCAACAAGTAGTTCATCTTTCCAAACCAACAAAGAGAGTGTCTTACTACCAATAAAACTACATATTTAATTACTTTAATCTATCAATTATTTCTTATTTAATTACTTTATCTATACATATTATGCTATGGGTTAAACTACGAAAAATCCATATTCTACATAGAACTTGAAAAACATCACTTTTGACTCGTACAAAAACCGTACTACATATATTAGCCTGGAAATATTTATAAATTTAGCCTTGTAAACCTTGAATTATGCTTGAATTTTATATTTTGACTTTTGTGGACACCATGATAAACCAAAACACTTGTGTGTGCTATTCACTGTTCATCATCATCATCATTGGTCAACAATCCTAGGATTGGTTTGACACAGCTTTCCACTCGATTCTTCTATCGGCCAACCTTTTCATTGTGACGTAATTCTTCTCTTTTACATCCTTCACAACCTGTTCCATGTATCTCATACGAGGCCTGCCTTTTCCAATCTTCCCGTTCACTTTTCCCTTGACGATAGTCTTCATCAGGCCATCGTGTCTCAAGATATGGCCGATTAAGTTTTCCCTTCTTCTTTTTAGAGTTGTCAGCAGACTTCTTTTTTCTCCTACTCTTCTTAGCACTTCCTCGTTACTTACTCGGTAGATCCATTTAATCTTCAGCATTCTTCTGTAGCACCACATTTCAAATGCTTCTACCCTTTTCTTCTCCGCTGCTGTCATCGTCCATGATTCACTGCCGTAAAGAAACATGCTCCAGATATATGTTCTGATGAACTGTTTCCTTACTTCTATGCTTGTATTTCCTGCTGTAAGTAGATTCTTCTTTTGAAAGAATGCCCTCTTTGCCTGTGCTATTCTACTCACTATTTCTTTCTTACTTCGTCCATCGTAGGTTACTCGGCTTCCTAGATAACCGAACTCTTTAACCTCTTCAAGTTTTTGTTTTCCTAGTTTGACATTGGTTTTTGCCTCTTCTTTCTTGCTGCACACCAATATCTTAGTCTTCTTCTTATTTATCTTCAGCTGATATCTGGCCACAGTCCTTTCCATGGTTGTTAGCATCTTATTCAGCTCCTTCTCTGTTTCACTGTTCACTGTTAACTGTTAACTGTTTCAAAAGTAAAATCTAAATCATCAGGTTTCACTTGTGGAAACTCATATTGTACACAGTCAAAATAAAAACTTTGTATGATTCCAATTTAACTCAAAAATTGTTTCAAAAGTATATTTAGTAGGAGTATCTGCCCTAATTGTGGGTCTAAACCAATTCTTTTTGTATTTGTATTTCATAAATTCAAGTACATATCATCCATGCCATCATTGTCTTCATCCTTTGACTATTTCACAAATGAATATCATTTTTTGTGATTAATCATGGTATAAAGTATAATGTAAGAATTGTATTGTCTTCATATTGAAATAATAACGTGTTGCGTGAATAAGATTTGGAGTTATAACATATTTTATTTCCGCCCAATAGCCGGTACAAGGGGATTTCCTTCTAGCAATGCACCATATAATCTGACTCCATCCTGTCCCAGTGGTAAAGCTAGGGAACGAGTAATTTACACTGTTGGTGACACCCTGCAAAGGCCTCGCTTTGGAGGTCATCTTACAGGTCACGCAGGTTAGCCACGCGTGTCACATGAAGGAGGGAGTGAGTGGCTGTTTTTTTTATTTTTATGTACACGTTCTGCTGGCCAAAATCCAGGTGGCTAGAGCCATTACAGTATGCAGATTTGATGGGAATTTCAATCAAAAGTTGTCGGTCACAAACTGGATAAGACCCTGGAAAATCCAAATATTTACCTGGAACTCAGGGTAAAAATATATCTAGATGCGCTGAACACCCTGTTATTTCAGATGTTGCTCTATTGCATAATGTAGTAGAGAGTATTGCCCTATTATCAAAATTCTTATATGTATTTAATATTCTGCACATGATCATTATGCTTAGCGTTCTATTTATAATCACTTCCAGGTATTTGGCATTTTCCTTCCAGTTTATCAGTAGTTGTCCTATTCGTTGGCAAGTGCTTGTGACAATTGCGGCCTGTTGTATGTGGAACCTGGCAATTTAGGTTTTGTTAATATTCAGTTGTAGTCTCCATTTTTATACCACCTAGTGGCTTCTTCCAGTGAATCTGGAGCATATGACTTAGCGAGTTGCCAGTTCTTACTTCTTGTGACCAGTGCAACATCATCAGCATACAGTGCATGACAGTCATCCAGTTCTTATCCTTCAGGAAGTTCATCATATATAGATTAAACAGGGTAGGTCCCAGAACTGATCCCTGTGGTACCCCTGCTGTTATTCTTTTAACATCACTAAATATATTGTACCATTTTACGTTAAACGTACTGTCTTTCAGGTATGAGGCTATCTATGGCCCATTTTGGGAAGTTATGGTAGTCGAGTTTGTACAGTAGACCCTCATGCCATACCGGTGTGTTTGATGGGCTGTCGATCTTTGTTTTCGGAACCCAAATTGTTCCTCTGGCAAGAGGTTCATCCCATCTATGACTTTATTAATGTGGTTGACACGAATCATTCCATGAGTTTCCACATGTTCAATATTGGTGAAATGGATCTGAAATCATTTGGTTTGACCTTCTTCCCCTTTTTCTTTGGTATGCATTGCATGCTTGATTATTGATGATTTCCGTATGTTCGGGACATATTTGCTTTTTAAGGGCAGGTTGGCGAGTTGTATGAAGTTAATATTTGTCTTCTGAGGCATCCTGCAAATGACCTCATTTGGTTGGCCATCCTTTCCTGTGGTTTTTCCTCAGGGGCATTTTTGCAGAATCTCCTCTATTTCTATTGAAGTGATTTCGGGCTCATTACCTGTGTCAGTTTTCCATACCTCTCTTTTTAGTTCAAATAATAGAGTTCTTAGATTAAGTGTCCCTGACTGGAGCATTTTCTCCAAGATCCCTGCCTTGAATATGGCTTTATCTGTATTGGTTCTAAATTCTTCCTTCTCTGTATCTATAATTGGATCTGGAGGTGGGATGTGTCTCATTCTGTTTGTGACTTTCCAGTGGCAGCTGTCTTGGATATTCATTTCAGATAGTTGTTTTTCCCATTTTTCTTCTTAATAGTTTCTTTAATGTTTTTGTTTAAGTTCTTAAGTGTCGCTTTGGCATTCTTGTGCCTACTAGGTGGTATTTTCTTGGTGCATAGTTTCTTGCCCTTATCATTTCTTTCAGGTTGTCATTTGATATTTAGTTTTCTGTGGGTTGTCTCTTTTTATCGGAATGGATTTTTCCATTCCTATCTTTGGGGCCCTTGTCAATTGTTCCACTATTTTTTCAATTGTCTCTGTGATTCTCTATTTGCTGCATCTTCTTTTGGGTTGATTCATTTCAACCATGTTGCCAAATTGATTCTAGTCTGCAACATCATAGCAGTATCTTTTCCACTGTTCCATGATTAACGTGGGGGTAGTTCTAATAAAATTTAGCATGGGGAAATTGTCTCCTGTCAATTCATTAAAAAGTATGGCTTTTAGGCTTGGTAGATATTCCAGGTTAGCATAACATTTAAAATGTTGTTCCCCCTCTCTCTTGTGGAGTCTGTGAGTGCTATTGCATCTAAACTATTACCAGTTGCCCATTGAAATAATTTCCTAACATTGGCATTTGTTACTGGGCAGTTTCACTGTGGATGTTTGTGTTTAAAATCCAAGTGTAAGCCACTTCTAAGTATACCTGCAGTCAGCTTGAGCTGAAGGGTTGTATCTGAAAAATTGTGTATCATAGCATGATCAACTCATTATTTATTTTGGAAATTGTTTCTGCATGTTTCATCTATCCCCTGCCGAAATTTTCTGTTATGTTGATGATAAGTGTTGAAAAAAAACATCATATTATTAGGCAGTGTTATGCAATGATTTCTGTTGTACATTTTTTCATTCACCTGATTAATTCACCTGTAACATATTTCTTCATCAGTTTCACCTAATGAAATGCTTTGGTTTTTCCAACCAGCTTAAGATTAATACATATTTCACGTAATCATTGATAGTTTTTCAGTATGTCAGCGACCTTTTGAGTGCTAAGACAAAATTAGAATTTTTTTGTTTTTGATTTGTTTAGTGTTTATATTTCAAATTCTATTGGCACAATGAAAAAAACTCATTTACTCAATTTACTCAATGGAGTCCTCGGAGGACCTCAGGATTTCCCTTTTCTGATTGTTAACCAAGACACTACTGAATTCATTAGGGCCTAAATTAAAAGAGGGAATAAATGCTACATATTCAAGAATGGCATACTAGCCATGAAAAACTGTAATGGAGTAACCCACTGAAATGCACAACAGTAAGATTTCCACAGAGAAAAAATCTTACTGTTTTACATATTACTTTATACATAAATAAATATATGCATGGATAACCTCCACCCTGGTTGGTATATCCAAGAGTTATTGGTCCGACTCACCTGCTCGTACTGAATGAAGGAATAAACTTAATGAACTCCTAAAATCTATTTTCACCGACTAAGTTTTTTATTAACCTGGTGGCCATCTTGAAAATATCTCTGTGAGTTTGAAACCTGGGTTGATGAAAACAGGGTTTCATTGAGTACGTACTGAGTTTATTTCTTTCATTATTTTTGGAGTCAGTTCCTACCTCCATCGTATAGTTGAATGCAACAGAGGAATATTTTGATGCAACTCTATTACTTTGCCTGAGGCATAACCATCCATCAGGTAGAGGACTTCCTCTATTGGCAATTCCACATAACCTGAGTTTCTCTGAGTAATTCAATTTCATTTTTTAACAAGACAGACACATCCTGCTTTTCTAAGCTAGCTAAGTTTTGCATGTTATCTTTCTTTGCGTACTCCTACAGAGCTTAATTAAATTCAGTGCTGCTCTATACTTGATTTATAAATGCTTAACTTTCGGATTACTTACGTGCTGTAATGTAATTAATTTATGTCTAGATGTACAATTTCTGGTTTTATGAATCTGCCTTATGGCTTATAAAATGCATTTCATGTTCTCTCTCCTTATAGATGGATATACAGTTGATCACTCTTAATCCGGGAACCCCTAATCCGGGAACACCCATAATCCGGCAATTTTGCCATGACCAACTACCTGGTACTTAGTGGAAAATGCCAAAACATTTTTAACCGGAACATTGCTTCATAACCTGCCGACATATTATTATTATATTAATACTGAGATACCATTCTTAACGTTAATTTTCCCATTTCGAGAATCAGAGTAATTTAAACATATTAATTTCTGGTACTTCGTGTACACTGGAATTTTCTTGAACTTGAAGTAAACATAAATTTGAAGACATCGCCGAGACGGACTACGACTAATTTTTAGATCAGCCACTTTTAAGGAGGTTGATCCGAAAAATGAGAGTCATGTCATTTTTTTTATATTTTCAGCACTTATAGAACTGAAGTTCCTCTATCTAATAAAGTAAAGATAATTATACCAACCCATGCTCCTTTTTCCACAAATTGCACTTGAAATTACATACGATTAACGGCGAGAATGGCCGTCACATGGGAATATAACGTTGAAAAATACCATAGTGTCATGTCATTTTTGCGAAAAACTGATATTTTATGCGTAATTTCACAAGAAATAAAATGACACGAAAAAAAAGGCATCAACCCACCGTATTTTTCGCTAAATCCACCAATTTCTGCGCTTATAGCAGACGAAATGCGATAGTTGTCTTCAAGTGGCGCTGTGGTCGCTCTATGTAAAATGTATGGCGTATGAATAATATCATTACTAATGAGATATTAAAGCATATTTCAGAAAAATATTATAACATAATGTTTGATAGTAATATTCTGGTGTTATAAATTAGTAAATCCATTGAGTACATGAATTTATTTCTTTAAAGTAAATGCTGAATTGACTCCATAGTCGAGCTGATTAAAATTATCATAAAAAAGAAATCCTTCGACTTTACATCGTATTTCTTGTGATACTTATGACTTTCAATAGCTTAGGTAATTTTCTTTGTGAAGTAAGGATCACTTAGCAGGCATATACTCGTATTTAAATTAATAAGATTCCTCAGACAACTTGACTCATGCAGTCGCGGACCAACCTCCTTAATGGCGCACGCATTTTTGATTGACCACTAGACATAATTTGATAAAAATTATTTGTTATCTGCTTATTTTTCACCCAAAACATGTCCAACATCCATACATTTGTGGCAACAGCACAAAACGTTAACCATCGCAGAAAAAGTGCAAGTTGTGAAAAAGCTTGATGCCGTTGCAATAGTAAAGCGTGTGACTGAAACATACTACGTGGGATCTTCAACAATATAACACATTAAGAAGCTGAAAGAGAAAAATCATCAAAATTTTACTGTTAAAGTGACACGAAGAAGTAGATAACAGAGAGAAAAACTATGAAAGAAGATTTAAGTGCTAATTTAGATAGCCTGGTTTCGATTGCGTCGAAGTGAAGGGCTTAGTATTTCTGGCCAAATGCTAATGGAGCAGGATAAACTATTTCAGAAATAGACGTGATCAATCCAAAAGACGTGATGTGGGAAATTTCACGTGCATGCAATAGCATTTCACCGTCTGTTCTAAAACACGCGTTGTTTAAATTGTGGATTGCTTTAAGGTTTGATATAGATGAAATTAGTGGGGATTTAAAAAAATGTCATGTTTCTGAGGATAAAATATGATGATGGAGTTTGCAAACATCGTCCATAACCCTGAATTAAAGGAAATGGAATTGGTAAATTTAGATGAAAGAATAGTTAGCGGCCACGATATTCTCACCACACAACATATCATAGATGATGAAATCATTGAAATGGTAATTAATAGCAATAACTCCGAGTGGGAGTGTAGATGATCAGCATGAAATTGTTGAAGGAAGACTACTATTGATGATGGTCTTTAACGAATAATCCAGTCCGGTCGCCCGTGACGATGTAGTGATGGGCGGCCGTACACACGACACCCACGCGTTGACATCGCACTTAACCAGCTGATAACGAATCAAGCGCGTTAGGAAATTATGTTACGCAAAGCACAGCATAAGAAATATCAAATTTTATACCCTTTTCCAATAATAATATGAAACTTTTACATGTGCAGCAATATGCACAATGCTTAAATTCCATTATTTTCACTCACTGCGCAACTTCGATAATTTTTAATAATAACTTTGTGAATTAAGAAATAATTTCTTTCTGATTATTATCAGTAACTCTTTTTAAAATAATGTTCAGTAAATGGTAAATGAATATATTTTGTTATAAACAATTGACTCATTTCAATGAAAACATCCCAGACGTAAGAAATAGACCAGTTGCCATGCATGACCCATAGTCCGGCAAAATCCCTTATGTGGCATCACTTCGGTCCCGACTGAGCCGGATTAAAGGTGCTCAACTGTATTAATAAAAAAGTGGGGCTTCATCCCCTAGGTTTAGGGATTTTTTTTGCAGTATGTACACTCCATAGATTAGTGTATAGTTTTAGGTGCTATGTGGAAGAAGTGACTGTTTAGTCTCAATATCACCTCAACTATAGATCATTTATTATTATTTTATTTTATTAAAATATACTTCCAGGTTTTGATGTAGCAGAAATTTATGATTTGCTATAATTAAACATGTGGATGCTGATCTTCTCTCAAATGGTACAAAGCCTGAGAGAAAAATGTTGCAATTGATGACTAAGTTTCCTTTCATTCACTTGATATACAGACTTATCCAATCATTTTTTGATATGGTGTCCTTACAGCCCTTAGGACTCAAATGACAGTGTCATTACAATGAAATCTGATTGAAACTATAACACTGCAAGTTTTCTGGGTCCAATTGTTCTGAAATTTTTGGTGGTGTGTCATTAGTAGTGGATCTTTGCTAATAGAATATCGTGAATTCATTTTATGGCTCATAGTTAATTTCCCATTATGTTAAAGCAAGGATATTTCATTTTTGATTATATATAAGATGCAATTTTTCCTTCAAAACCGATTCAAAAATCACCCTGGGTCTTCATCAGAAACTTCCCCTACAGAAATGGGGCTTTGTCCTCTATAGTGGTGTCTTATATGGCGTAAAATATGGTAATTTGTTGCATATTGTTGCTTAATTTTTATGTAAACATGAAACTTACAGTGGAGTAATATTTTTCATGGAGGTCAGATTCTGATTGTTTGCTTGCAATAATGTAGGCTTGTTGCTTATAGCAAAAAATGATTTTGAATGGTGTCAATACATTGGCAAACAATGTCAATGTAAATTCAAATGTTGTTTGTTGCAAGCTGACAGTGTTCATTGGTAAACAACAGTGGTTATAGTTTGTTTCAAGCTATTTCATGTAAATTAATATCTAACGTGGGTTTTGCGCATAATTGACAGATGACGTTGAAAATTAGAAATGCTTTTTTTTCACATTTTCCTTAGAAATAATTATCTGATTAACTGACAACTCACATTTTCCTTAGAAATAATTATCTGATTAACTGACAACTATTGCAACATTTTTTAAAGGCCTAAAAATGGTCCCTGGTTGTCTGCTATAATGAATTCTGATAAAAGTCGCAAATTGGCTCATTATAAGACATACCCATTATTACCAACATGATTTTTTATGCTTTACTATCATCATGTATCTTGGCGACTGATTAGGGTGAAGATGAACTGTTGGGTATCTATTACAATCCAACATTAAATGCTGAAAATCGTACACTTCATAATAAAATAGGTAATAAAATTTTGTCACCATGTGCTGGTCTGCGAGTTATGCAACCAAAGAAACTGAGTTAATTTTGTCTTTCATAGTGATAGCTTTCCACATAATTTGTAACTTTGCACTTCACTGGGAATGTTGCAGCTGGGTTGGAAACAACATAATTGCTAAATTAAGACCATAGAATCCATGAATAATCAAGAGTATACTGCTATTAAAAGTCGATGGAGCTATAGGAAGACCTTAAGCCTTTTTTTAGAGAAATAAATGGAATGGTATGATTAATGTTCTCAGAGCCATTTTGATAATTAGGTGAGAAATTGCATGCAATTTGTTGCCTTCTTTGGAGAATTAATTTTTCTATATAGGAAACAAAAAATTTATTGTGTCAACAATAGTTGCTAATGTGCCACTTTTTGTTTAATAATTCAGTCAATTTTCATTTCAGTTCAGCCAAGACGATGAAATAAATCCATGTTATGGCAGCCTCCCTCCAGAAACACTGAAAGGAATGTATACATTTCAGTTATTTGAACAGTATCAAGCTTAACTTTTCAGTGTCCTTTGTTAGAATTAATGGTGACTTTGAAATGTTTATAAATGATTTTTGCAGAAGTATGTGGTGATAGACAGAGCTGACATGTTTGATTTAGCTGCATCCCATTAGGGAACCTTGGAAATAAGGATCAATTGTTACATTTAAGAGATATTTAATTTTATTGTAATTTTAATGTATTTTAATATATGTCTTGGAAATCATTGGTCAATGACCTACACTATTGTAAGCTGCATTTGATTCAGCTGGATCAATTTTTGAAATTGGTTGCATAAAAGTTGGGAAGTGTTTGTTTAAAATAATTAAGATCATGTTTTGAGATTGTGTTTTGACTTATGTATGACTTAGTGAATTTTATGAAATGTAATTTGAGTATGAAAGAGGATTACTGAGTAAAAAAGTGACTAGCTATAGCATCTTTGAGAATCACATTTTAGTGATCAATTGCAAACATTTTTACATGTATATTGATGAATTTTCAATTGGCATCAATGTCATGCATGTGATTCGTTTTTGAAGATATACAGTAAATTATAATTCTAGTGGAGTATGGAATTTCAGGATCAGTGAATCCTATCAAGACCAGATATTATTTGATCATGATTCTATCATTATGATTGATGTTAACGCAGTAAATGATTATTTGTGTATTAGTGGAAGATTTTATATATAAATATATGTTTAAATTGTTTAATTTTTGATTTGAAACACAGGTAACCCACGTTAAACACTTGATAAACATTTTGAAAAAGTGAAGTGTTTAGCAAATAAAGCCTTAAGAAACTATGTAATTATAGGGTGATGTGTATGAGAAATAATACATTTGTACCCAGTAAACACCACTATCAGGTTAAGTAACATTTTTGTGAGTGACATTACAAAAGAAATGTTATTATCACCTTTATGGCAGCAATTTTATGATCACTCCATTTTTTGAAAATGTTTGAGTATCTGGCATAAATTATGTTTAAAAAACTGTACTACTCCTCACTATTGATTGAAGTTAAGCACCTGAATCATAGAGTCCTTAGCCATCACAGATTTCAGTATTCAGGGTCATGTAGGGGAGAGAGAAACCTGAAGGGTCGCACATTGATTATCTTGGATATCATCACAGATTCCAAATAGCATGGCGTGCTATGTTGTGCCATTGAGGCAGCCTTTATTGTGATGATCTATCCCACTCGCAATGTAATTTGAATAAATTTATGTCACTGTTATAAATTGGATTTCACCCCGAGTGATTCTGTTCATGAATGCTAATCACAATGATCGTGAATTTAGGCTAATTCCTTTTTGTCATTGCTTAGCTCAGGACATACAGAATTTTCGACATATGATCTAATATTTTAATGTCTATCACTCTTATGGAACTATTTAATCGTTTTTGAGACTTGATTGGCCAATGGGGATTTGGGCTACAGACTGGAGGACCTGGGTTTAAATCTAGGATGGCAGTCTTTTGATACGCTCAACTAAACCCAAGCTGAGTGATTTTCTGGGTACCAGATCTTTCTGGGATGCCACGGGCAGCACAGGAAAAGGAACTTGTTCCTTAGGAAGTACATTTGGTTCCTAAAGATGCAGCTTTGAAGCACATCTAAAGAGGGATTCCCCTTTAATCATATAATGTAAAATGGGGTTGTTTGGATCTCTTTTGTTGGCATTTTATTGATTTTTCAGACACAGCAGTTGCGTTAGGATGGTAGGTGGGCATCTGCAGTAAGGGTAGGTTGTTAGAAAGAGGCTATGTAGACAAGCAACCTAAGGGAAAGTGGAATTTAAATCCTAAGCTCCTAAAGGTTTACCTTCAAATCTTTGGATTTGAGGCTGGGTAGTTAGGATTGTAGAAATTTCGGTGGGCAAGTTTCCATCATAATGCCATCTTTTTATACCCCCTATAAATTTACCTAGGTTTTACATTGTTGTCAGCTTCATATTTTTCAGTGAGCATGTGAGCAATGAGGATGGTTCTCTGAGATTTATTTGCATCCAGTGTTCAGTTTGGATATTTATATCTAGGTTAAATACTACAGGCAGTCCCTGAGTGAACTGAATAATGTGATACAACACTTCATACATATGAGGAAATGTATGCAAGTTGAAAATTACTCTTGTGATTGAGTGTAGAAAAGTAAGGTATCATTATTTTGGCTAATTTTCATCTGCTCACACTGAAATGTTGGAGCGTTCTTGACCTTTGCTATACCAAATCAACAATATAATTGCCTGAGAGTTGTAACTCATGAATTCCTTATCAAAATATATTTTTTCATCACATATTATGGTGGTACCTAAATCGTGGCTTGGTGAAAGCATGCAAACTTAATAGAATGCAATGATCAATGATTACAATTTTGCTATCACAGGAGCCACATGTAATTTACTAACCTTAATTCAGTACAACTTGTATCTTTTACATTGTGTTTTTACGACTGTGTTGACTTCATTAGAACAGTTGATTCTTTCAAGAGGAAGGTAGAGTATATTCCTATCACACTTGAGATAATGCCCTGAGGTCCCTAACATATCCGTATTTAGTGTCACTCACACACATCTTGGATTTCAGATGTACACACATTTTAATCCAGATTTGCTGAAATATCAAAAACAGTATGGTGACATCATCATCAGTGTCAGCTGTTGACAAGCTAGAAAGTCATGCAGTGGAATCAACTTCTGCAAAGTAGTTCAGAAAATTGTGTGCAGTGATATTGTACTCAATGCTACTGTAGACCATGCTTTTGTTGCTTTTAAATAAAATGATTACTTGGTAAGATTCCACAAATTTATTTTTCACCGACCTAGGTTTCGATTGTTTGACAATCATTATCAAGGTCAATCAAACAATCGAAACCTAAGTCGGTGAAAAATAAATTTGTGGAATCCGACCAAGTAATCATTTTATTTGCTATCATGCGGTTCCACCAAGTGAAGCCTGAGGATTTCCTCTTTATTTTGTTGCTTTGGTTGGATGAATTATCAAATTGGTTCATAATGTGAGTAGGAGATTTAGAGGTTTTTTAAAGTAAAATGTTAATAAAATATTAAAGTAGCAACAATATGCTAAGTGATACCATAACCGGCATCTTAATCAAGTGAATGCCAACCTCTCTTACTGATTTAAAATCCTGATTACTTTCACATAATTTTGTGAAAAGTGTAAATGATGTGGGGGTTTAGAAGCTATCTTGAAATTTTATCTATGATGAAAATTCATTGGAAGGGTGTTAAAATGGACAATGAATGAACCTTCTGAGTGTGTTTATTTTATTTATCTCTTAACAACTCGACCATGGGACCTTTTATCCACTGGATGCTACTTGGTCATTCATTTTAATTTTTTCTGTGCTCACATTTGAAAATAACCAAATCAGTTTCATCTTTTAGTAAAGATTACCACTTACCTACTTGAGGATTTGTATCAGTTATGGCTTGTGTAACTCAGAAGCTGCTTGTAATTGATATTCTACTCTAGTTTTAACATTAAAGGCTCGGTATTCATGGATATCCACACTGGAGTTAAAGTTTATCAGCTATATGTGTTCCAAATCAAGTCAAATTTGGTTATCACTAAGCACTCTTGGCATATGGAGAATTGGTGCTGATGAAGTTGCTGAATCCAGTGTGCCTTGTTGATGTAGTTTTGAAAGATGTGAATACCCTGTGAATCATGTCTCATTCTTGGCTCCACTCATGCAATCCACAATGATTTGGTTGTGCAGATGGCTCATACTTTGAGCAGAGGCTTTCCCAAGAAATACCTAGTTGATTTTTTCAATGTATCCTAATATTTGATCTGATGTCCAAAAAATTTACCTTAAAGAAGCATGCAGACAGTATGTTGAATAGGTGTTCCCTTTGGGACCCTTGAGTGCCCCTAGGCATAAGTTACATGATAAACAGTAATAATAATAATTGCAGCAACTGCTTTCAGAAGCAGTTCATAGTTGTTGACAGGTTTCTCGAGTTAAATGAGGATCATGCCAAATGTCAGTTGAATTTATTATCAGTGTTAAAGGTCTTCTTCATTTGTTTAAAAGTAGGTAAGTGTTGTCTTTCATAGAGTGATTTATACAAACAATTAATACAGTATTATTCTGACAAAAATTTACCCTCTTCAGATCTTGGCTCTTTTTATTTGCAAGTTCAACCGTTCCTAAGGAAGTGTTCATGAATTGAGTATCAGATGATTTGGTCATGTCGGCTGCACTGCTTGATTATTCTCATTCATGCCATTAATCTTTTTGATCATGAGTATTCCCAGTGTCGTTTGTGTAGTGGGTGGTTTTTTCATGTGCACAGATTACATTTCTGGTAACATTGTGACTGTCTCTCTTGCCATAAATGTAGCATAGATTTTTAGATAATTCTTTTGTGATTTGATGCTTATCTTAAGTTGCAACTTACCTTGGGTGGCAATAAATGGTGCATTTTTGGGATGGATTATGGGAAATAATGTCAGTCTAATTTATGATAGTTGTGTAGGGTGTCTGGACATCTGGCAGGCCTTAGAAGATTTAGACTCATTTTATTTCTGAATAATTTCCAGTCATTTGGTGCATAAGTCTAACAAACACCAAAGATTAGGCCTTGTTGATGGCTAGAGCAGTGGAATAGCATCACCTGATATCTTTACTTTGTAAAGAAAATCCTATCCTTGAAAATATTTTCAGAATTTCTTCTTTCTTTTAAACTGATTAAAGGTAGACATTGTGAGTATTATTTATTAATCATTCTGTATTATTTAATGCAGTTTCCAAGCATGCATTGCATTGTTACATTTATGGACAGCATTGTGGTTCAAGAATAAATTAATTTGCAAAATTAGTTGCATAGATGCACGTACATTTGCCATCATGCTTGTTAACACTTAAATATGTATTCAATGAGAATTATGAAGAACCAATGACATTTTATATAAGAAATAAGACTTAATTGGTGCTTGAGTAAGATTTTTTCATTGTCATATTTTCTAATTCCTTTTCAAAATGTAGTAATGTTGAATGTGTTTTCTCAATCTTTTGCTTGAGGTCAATTTTATAGGCGAGGGATGTACTTATATTCGTCTCAGCAGCATCACATAAAACTCACTTATTTGGGATAGAGGATTAGATCCTTTTCCTGTTCCCCTGTTGCTTCCTAAAGAATTATGGTGCCTAGTAAATCATGCCTTTAGGTTTTGAGTCGGAAGTTCAGGGACACTTCACCTGGATTTGAACCTGTAGCTCGTCAGTCAAGAGCCAAACACACTCCCCTTGGGACTCTTGAGTACCCATTAGGACTTATGAAGCTGTGAGTGGTTCAGTCGGCCATTTGGGATTGTAGAGGTGTGGTTAAGTAGGTGGCATGCTGAGATACTTACTAACAAGCTAGCATTTAAATTTATCTTAAACCTCTCCTGGCACTATGTAGTTGTAACAAATTGAAGTGGTATGACATCAGGGTTAGGAAGGAAAAAAAACAGGTTGTAGAAGGAAAGGAATTACTCTCTCATTTGAATTCATGCATTCCACATGTTGTGTGTAGAGATGGGTAAATTACCGTAATTTTCAATTGAGGTAATTTACAGGTAATTTTAAGTTTTGTGCTGCAAATCCTTATCAGAGGACTCAAAACGAAATCAAATAGCTTTGAGATATAAATTCCGACGCTTATATCAAACATATCATGATGTTTATCTGTTATAACTCATTAAAAAAATTAAAACGAAGTGGGCAGCAACACGCAATTTGCCTCTGTTGTCACACTATGAGAAATTTTCGTTCCAAAGACATACCTCTGCGCAATGTGCATTTGTTATTTTACTCTGAATTAATTGGAATTAATCATGGGCACAAAGTAAACAAAATTGTTTCAGCTACGTAATTTATAATATCACCCATTCCAATGGTTTCTTCGTGAGGAAGAAATTTTCTGAAAAAGAACTTTTCTGAAAATTACCATTTATTACGGTAATTTTCAGGGGTGTTGGTAGTTTACGAAAAATACCACGGTAATTTACCAAGTTGCCCATCTCAAGTTGTGTGGCTGTTGAATAATATTCATATATGGCTGAAATATTTCCTCCACATCTTGCACGACCTATGCTATGCAATGGATGGATGTTGATGCTGTTTGCATTTTTCAGAATGCTTCTGTTACTCAATTTTTATATCAAATAAATATTTTTTTAGTTGGATGAGTTGTGGCTCAATTTCAATAACTTTCTTGTGACACCTGGTGTGTATGTACAATTTTTAACTTGCCTGTCAACTTCCTGAGAAAACAGTTTTGTCATTTTCTCAAAAACCGTAATTCCTTTGTATGAATTAATCAGTGATGTTATTTTAACCTCAGTCATGAGATAGAAAGGAAAAGGGTGTAAATGTAAGTTTTCAAAAAGGGGAAGTCATTTTCCACTTCATGATGGTTGTGGATAAAATGAGCCCTTGAATCAATCAGTTCCATTGGGTTCCGGGCGAGATCTGGTTAATTAGATAATAATTGTCATAACAATACCCAGCAAATTAAATCAAGCAATGTACATTTATGTGAGCATTCAGTAGGCTCAGGGAAGGTCAATGATGCTTTCACTGTATGGAATCCTGAAGAGATTATTTGTGGGTAATAGCTTCAGTGTCATTTGACTAATTTAGACTGCATTTATATAAATGTCCTGTATTCAGGGACAGAGTTTGTTATTTGGGTTACTCAAGGGAATGTGGTCCCTGAACATCTGTATTATCAGAAATCATTACTTTGCATGAACTGCATGCACAAGCCTGAGTTGGGAGTGAATATATTTTAATTATGGGAAGTAAGAATGAACTTTTTCATGTTTTTTGTGCTATGTAGTCAATGCAGTGTTTAGTATCCTCGGCATGTCTAAGTCTTAATGCAATTATTACATTTTCTATACTTGATGAGCAATGGAATGTGGTATATGTCTAATTTTTGGCTGATAGAAGACAAAGCCACTTCTGCTGTGATATTAATTCCTGGTTCCATGAAAAACACCAAAAGATCTCTTCTCTAATTCCGAATAGTAATAGCCATGATTTTATTTTCTAACTGGGTTTGCATAATCTTTTGGCCTTGGTAGATTTAAATGATGTCTAGTTTGGATGCTTGTTTTTGGCTGGAAATGGACTTGAAAAAACCATACTTTATCGCTGATTATGATTTCAGAAAAAAATTGACCTTGTACCTCTCCAAAACTGCTCATATGAATACCCTACTTTTAGTTATGTACCTCTGTCAGCGTTTGTAAAACTTGAGTTGTTTGAAATTTAAAATACATAGTTTTTGTTGAAATTTTTGGGTACTGATCATCATGAAATTTTCTGTTATTTTAGGACAAGACCACAAATAATAAAGTGTTTATTTAATCAAAACCTAGAAGTACTATTTAATGGAGTCAAATCTGCACACTAGGCCTGCCACTCTTTCAAGGTCACAGACTTTTGCTTTCCTCACAATCACTACCTTACTTTTTTCTCTAACTCATTACTTTGGGCTATGAATTGAACACCATTCACATTAATTTTCAGAAGCATTTAACTCGTGAAGCATTTAACTCGCAAAAGGGCATTTACATTTTCCTAAATTAAAGCCCAGGTTGTATTTAAATTTTTGGAAGCATGAAAGCCTTAAGATTCCATTGCTAAGAACAACATTTTTAAAAGAATATTATGATGAAGTAATGTAGATGGCAGCATGATGCAGCCCTCCCAGGTCTAGAACCATATTGAGTGTCAAGAACGAACTAGAGATGGCAAGGGAATTCTGTGTTTGGTCTGAGGTGGCATAGATCCGTTCTCATGTATGTTGAACCACTGCATGGAGGGAAAGTCAGGTCTGTATTTGTGTATGCCAAACCGGCTCTAGAGGCTAATGCAAAAGAGAAATTGCATCATAGATTGGATTTCATGACTGGTGGAATTATTTACAAACCCATAATAACTCACAGTCACAATATGGAAGGAAACCATGCAAACCTGGCAAAATTGTTGGCAGCAGGATAATGAAGGCACTAAAATGGCATTTTTGTTTTAATCCATGATTCATTGTTACAGTTCACTTTTTAGTATCAGCTGACCCTTAGTTTAGCTGCATGACTTGTATGAATTCATCACCTATATTTTGACAACTAACGAACTTTTATGAATATATCTATAAGTTTGATTGGTTCAGTTTTAGGGCTGTGGGGCATTTATTTGGATAAAGTTCCACCTTTTCCACTTTGATTTTATGTCATCAGATTTTGTGAAGTTTTGTGTCAGTAGAGATGTGCCTGTTCTAGGTTTTATTTGTTTCCTTAAGTTTTGTTTTACTCGGAGTTCACATTGATATAGGTTTAGGGACCACTTACATAAACCCCAGAATTTACATAACTATATGATGATGATATTATGAGGGAATTGTTTATTGTAAATTAAAAATTTATACAGTGCATAGCCTTAATGTATCTGATGATGTTGTCATGTTATAGACTATAGACCAATTACAAATTATTGAGTATTCATTAACCTTTGGTGAAGAATTGGATTTTGAGAGTCATGGGTAATGAACTTTTTGTTATAAATATACACATGCTATGTATTTTTAAGGAATAGCTTCATCCAATGCGCTAGCAAAGAAAAAAACTTTTCTATGAAATGTTTTGCTTTTCATAGCCTTACCCTGAACACCTGCCGTTGTGAAAGACTTAGCGTAAATGAAAACTTTTTTGAAATAATTTCAGGTATGATTTCAATGTTCTTCGTAAAAGGTTTGAGTTTAACCATTGTATATCATGTTTAGTGCTTAAAATCACTTGTAATTGGATATCTTACATTTTACACAATTGTCAGTATTCAGTGATCCTAAGACTCAAGCTCATATAAACCATTTTGTGCTAGTGACTCCTAATGAGAGATATCTGGTGAAACTGAGTGTATTTATTTGCTTTATGAAGACTATGATTCTGTTTCATCCTTATGCTGTTATAAGAATTTCAGTCTCCAATTAAATTTGTAGGTACCTCAAACATGTTAACTTTTAGATTCACCTTTTTAGGTAATGTATGAAAGTGATATAAATTGATATATTCCAATATGAGTACCATGTTTAACGTCATATAAGATGCATCCCCGTATCAGTGGGGCATATTTCTGAGGGAATAATTTGGTAAATGTGTGATAATACACTTGTGCCGATCAAGGTTGTGTGATGTCTCGCATCACCGTTGACACTGCTGAAGCAAGGCAAATGATTTATTCCTTGTGCAGCTCCTAGGAATTAGATGCAATTGCAACAATAACATTCTTCATATTAATAATGATTATCACATGTAAGTAAATTTAGCCTTTGGGAGACCAAACCTTCACATATGGGGGGTAATTTTTAACCCAAATATTTTGTTAAATATGTTCATCTGAAATGCTGTCAAATATGGTGGTTTAACCATATAAGTGACAAAATACTGTTCTCTGGTTAATATAGCAACATCAAGGTGTAACACCTGTATTCTTAGAGGCCTTCCTACTCCCATTTGAAAATAAGTCATGTTTGGTAAAGATTTAAGTGGACTTATGTGACTTCATTTTTAAAATAAAGTTATTGTTTAAGTCCTCACCAAAATCAAAGTAGGTACCTGAAGAAAATGTTCCTGTTCATCCTGAAGGAATTTCAACATTTGTCACATTGTTGATTGACATTTAGATTTTTCCTTGGGCATGAAAAAATGTTCCAAATTACAGTATAATGAAATCTCAATTTTGAGAGTGCTTGATAGAAGATTTTGTCATCTGTCTAGTTTTTCTTTGAGTAAAGGATAATTAAGTCACATATTCTTGAGAAGACAATATTTTTATGCTTATGTACTTATTTTAATGTCAAATCTGTCTCAGCTGTAAATAAAAATATTCCTTACTGGTGGAATAAAGTTTTATTTCCATTATTTCATCAGATTTTTCCATTAATTGATACTAATGAAGATACACATCACTGATTAATCTTTGTCTTGCACAACAATAGATTTTTTGGATACATAAGAATATTTAAGTTACACTAATGAAGAAGTAGAAGACCTAGGTCATACTTCCAGCATTAAGAATAAATGTCTATCATTAGAAAATAAACTACCTTATTAAAATAGAAAAATCAACAAGGATGGGAGTCCAAGGTTGCAGGTTTCCATGCAACCATAGAAGAGCTTTCACACTCTGCTACATGAACTTTTATACCATAAGAGATATTGGGCCAAGGGCTATTTGCCTAGCGTGTAGTTTTGTAATGCACTTGGGGAATAACAACTCTTTCTAACAATAATTCAATTACATTCAAGAGACAAAGAAAATGTCAAAATATGGCTTAAGTTCACCATCATCACAGTGATTGGGCAAACCTTGCTCAAAATAGGATTTCCCTTTTTGTAAGTAGGTACTAATGGTTGAGAGTTTCCCATGCAACAATTTCAAAGTTCAGGGGTATGTTGCATAAGGTGGCATCACAAATAAAATCTATGACTTTATTTTGATAGGGCAAACAGGACACTGTTAGGAGCTACCATATCCCCATCAACATTATGTTCATGAGTACCTAACAATATACTCTATCTCCGAATATGATGAGCAGCTATATTAGGTATATCTGTTTTTGGACTAATAAGCACAAACGGTCGAATCTTAGTTACCCAAGTCCATTCATGACTGTAAATAAATGTTTGGAACTTGGTGATAGCATAGATGAGGGCTAAGACTTCAAGTTCTGAGAATATTTCTTTTGGGCAACCATGAGGGTACTAGATGCGAACATTATATTTTTTCAATCGCCTTCTTCCACCAATTATTTCACACACTATGTGACACAACAGGACCTATTCCATCAGGAGATGCATCTAAACTTATCACTGTTGATAAATTAGGATCATTTGAGGCAAGATTGTCATAATGAACTAACTTTAATTTATAAAATTAAAAAACTATTTCGTATTCTTAATCCCACTTTAAGCACACTTATATATACAGTAAATAAAAAAATGCACACACACAGCTGCTCCCAAAAATTACATATGCAGATGAAATTCAATGCAGAAACCTAAATCTAGCTATGTAATGAAATTGGGTAGTTTTTATGAGAGTCACTTTGACGTGTTCACTTCCATTGACCCCGGTTGCTTATTATTCATAACATAAACCATTTGAGGGAAGTGTGAGGAATTCACAGAATTTTGCTGTAGGCAGTCCACATTGTCAATAATCACAACCCTCCAGCCTCACACCATAGGATAGTCAGTAGATATAGAGATTGTAATGGGATATCTCATCATCAGTACTTACTACAATAGGCACTAGACTGAGAAGAGAGTTGTTGTCATGGGAAACATCAATTTGGTCATTACACATTTAAATCAACACTATCTTGATGACAAATGCCAGCAACTTCAGAACACATCATCATTCTTATCATCAATGTTAAAAGTGCTAACTTCTTTACTCACTCTGGTAATTCTCTATAAGATGACCTATAAATGCGATATGATTGTTTTCATTTAAGATATGATCAGGGAAATGTCCATTTTAAAGCTTTTGGATGATGCGACCTGAAATGGCTAGGAAAGCTTTGATGACAATGCACCCCACGTAGCTGCTCCCGAAAATGACTTATACAGACCACCCTCACTGCGAAAACCTTCGCACTAGGGGGGGCAGTTCCTTTCCCTGTGTCGCCTGTGTTTCTCAGGAAGATGAGCACCCATTTGGATTGAACTGGTCGTATCCGAAGGCCTCTTCCGAAAGCAAACCTAAGACCTCCAGTCAGCAGCCTAACCATTTATCCATTGAAACACTGTGCCATCAATGTTCACCCCAAAAAACATATTCCTCAGGATAGGCAAGTGGGTAAAATAGGCTCTTAGTAGGAATGATGAATAGAATAAACTTAGCTACATTCCACAAATATTTATTAACTGACAGGATTTGACCTTCTCAGGTCATCCTCAGGGGTTTAAACCTTCTCAGTCGAAACCGGCCGGTTAATAAATATTTGTGGAATATAACCAAGTTTATTCTGTTCATCATGCATTCATTCCACAATTTGACAACTCATTATTAGAGGAGTTAATGACACTTACCTTAACATTATAATGTAGGCTCCAAGAAGATGATGTGACAATAAATGTACAATAATGATAAAACAAGGGCGATTGAATAAGAAGATGAGCGATTGATAACTGCTCTGTCGGAGCTCAACCCCTAAATGCCAATAATGATAACAACGTCCATATTGGTTCTACCAAACGAAGCGCCTACAATTTTCTTCAGTTTTATTGTTCTTCTGCAGCGAATTTTCAGCTATTTTTTAAATGACTTACAGAGTTTTAATGTTTTTGGGTCTCGGACTTCACTGTTTAATTTTGGCCATAACTTTCAATAAAACTTCACATAATATGTGCCCCTATGCGATAAGTTCTCAAGAAATTCAGAAGTGAATGCAAAATAAGAGCCCACGTGGCTAGTTTTTGAAGTGATGTTTATGAATACCGCATTGCATGCTATTTTTCGGGAATGTTTCCATGGAGAACTTTAATAAGGCTGTGCTTAACGATATGCAGACATTAACATGCGAAAAAAAAAATTACGATGTACTTATTATCCACTCCATTTACTATTTTATTCATCACTTGCCGCTACTATTCGAAGAGACTTTTCGACTGAGACATAATACAAACACAAAATAAAAAAGGTATCATCCTACAACTTATGTTACAATTTATGTAGCGTGAATTGCCTAAGCCGTTAGGATACGTAGGTATGCCCGGTGACGTATCCCTAGAGATAGGGACCCATTACCTATGTAAGTCATAACTCCGGAACTACACAGCTATAAGAGTTTTGATGGCTGCCATAACTCCATTTGCGATTACAGAACTCGAAATACCTCCGTTTGGACTTACGAATTAGAATTATCTCAGAGCGGATAACGCTGAGCAAGGACCCGTCCTTATGACAACTCCAGCCGGAGTTAGTCGCGCTTTCCACCATATTTCGTGTTTCAATCAGCTTCTGCGCAGCAAAAAGGCAATGCAATGATATCTTTCCCTATTCATTAACTGATTGTTAAATGCATAATTCAAGGAATGAGGAGATTTGTAATAATTACCCAACGTAATTCGATAATTTGAGCTGTATGTTATAGGTTTAAAGTAAATATTTTTACGGAAGTAGGGCATAACGCACAAATATTCAGAGCTGCTATCTACTATAGTAGCATACATAAGTAACTTATGTGCTCTACTGATGAGCAGTACCAATTTTAATGACTAGTGGTGTCATTGTGACTCATTTTATAACATTATATAATTTTTGTCTTACCCTGAACCTCGTTCTATCAATTGCGTAAATCAGTAGAAGAACGTACTATTAATTACATACTCCAGAGAACTACTTACTAGTAATTGCATGGATATAAAAAGTAATTTTTCCCTGGCATCGTCTTCTTGGAGCCTAAATTATAATGTTTAGGTAAGTGTCATTAATTCCTCTAATAATGAGTTTGCTGAGTTATGTACGCAAATATCGAAACAATTTTAACATACTGCTTCACAATGTACCTCAAGCATGTCGGAAGGGGCATCTTAAGCAAATTCTAATGTGATGTATTGTAATTACATGCAGTTAGTTGCCTTAATTCTAAGAAGAGTGCATATATTATGTTATTTTTATAATAGTGAGCATGTATCATCAGTTGCAATTAGTACTCTCTTGGGTGCTAATACTGCGGCGTCGGAAGTGGGGGGCAGGAGGGGCCAAAGGCCCCACCCAGAATTTGCCCTGGGCACATGATGATTGTTAATGCAGACCATAATTAGCATAATAGCATGTCTCTAAATCCAGCGTTTGTAGGATTTGGAACCTTGAACTCTTGTAGTTTTGTGATATACATTGCAGTCATCTCACCAGGGACTGAAAATTCTGAGATAATCTGTGACCGAATGCCATTTTTTCTATTACTGCTAAAGCTCTTTGTACCCCAGCCTTATAATAACCAATTTCGTGGCAAGGTGGCTAGGTTTGTGCACAGGCAGTACCATAGTTAACAATTTCAATTTATGGGCAAAATCGAAGTGAGAGAAACCATGAATAGATTTTTGTTAGGTTTTGCAGAGTATCCCTGCTGATCATATATACTCACACCTATTGTAAACATTACCACCAGAGGGGAGAAGTGGTACAATCATACTCATATTAAAACAATGAATACTATTGAAATCCTGTTGCTTCAGGGTCATATGAGAAGGTTTTCTAGTTTATCTATGGGACTTCTAGTCAATATAGATAGGGCTGTTACTATCATTTTAGCCAGAGGGGTTCCAGATAATGCGGCTATAATGTTTGGTGAAGGTGGTCCTATATATTAAAGGAAAGATATTGCAATTTTCCAGAAGTAAAAATTTATTCCGACTAATTTCGGGTTTACTACACCATTGTCAAGTGAAGCTTTCTGTTTACAAACAAGTGTATATATGAGCAGGTCCGGGTGGGGGGCGGTGAAGGGGGGTAGGGAAAGGGAGAGAAACGAAACAGGGAACATGGAGTGATCTGGTTGGAGCGTGGGTGAATGGGGCAGGTCAGTTTATTCAAATTTGTAAAACCCGGTGTCGGTTGGAGACGATGGGGGAAGATGGGAGAAGGAACAGAAGGAGAAACACTTCTTGGGTCGCCGTTGTCGTCTTAGGATCCCTCGTTGATTTAATGGCTCCTGCGGCAGGGTTCGGCAATTGAAGACCAGTGGGAGATGTCTCGTGGTGCTGCTTTTCGGACGATGCTTGAGGAGTCCTCCGGAGGTTGGGGTTTTGTGATTATGGACAGAGAAGATTATAACCGCAAGTGTGAACAGTTCATATCAGAAAATAAGTGCATCATTCTCCCCAAGGACCCTTCATTCAACCTACGAGTTAGATCTGCTATCACCTCTAGCAAGACGCTTTTCCCAGGGAAAGAAAAATACCGCCTGATCTCTATGAATCCTCTAACATCTAGTTTGAATGGACTTTGACATAAAATGTCTTTTTACCAATGTTACTTTCTGTTTTTTTATACTGGAGTTGGCACAACTTATATTCTTTTTCTAACCCCTTCATAGCCGACACTGTGCTTTTCGTTGACTCACAAAGGAAGCAGATTTTTTCCGCTTGCTCCAAAGATAGTTTCTTGCCCCTTCTTAAGAGTTCCTCCCGTACTTTATCACATATACCAAAGACAATTGCATCACGTACCATACAATTTTTTCTTTGAAATTACACCGATCGGCCTGAAATTTTAATGTTAGTAAGAAATCCTTTAAAAAATTTGAACTATTTATTAAAAACAATAACGTTCAAAGATTTCATTTGTTGCTTCCACACCGAAATCTTCATAGACTTTCTATATATCATTCAGCTTGTGTATCTTGCCTTCACTCTGGCAGTCATAAACCTTCAATGCCTCTCTTCCAATGTGGTTTAAAAATAGGGCAATTTTCACTTTTTCATCTGCTCCATCTTTTTCTGCTGCCGTAATAAATATGAAGAATTCCTTTTTAAATCTCTTCCATTCCGATCCTGAAAGGTCTTCCATGGGTTCTGGACCTCTAACCGACTGCGCCATGTTTAGTTCTGCAGATTTTTCCAAAAATTATTGATTTATTCTCTTTGCAAATCTGCTGCATAACATTCAAACATAGCACAACAACCGTAACTCTCTAAGCATAAACATCCGTAACCATCTAAATATAAACATCTGCCACATGGCAACCAGCATCAACAGAAATAAATCAATTTGTTACAACCTATAACAACTCTGGTGTCTTCAGATATCTGTAACTCGCTCATGCATCTTCTTCTCGCCAAATTCAGCCGTATACCAACTCTTTGCCCGTGCATATCGCTATTTGCTTCGCCCAGGTGAGACCACAGCTTTAGAATATATGAAGAGCGGCACCTGGCCTTATAGCGGCCGGCCTCGGAGAACAACAGGAAAACCTTGTCTCTTCTTCGGCTTCCAATGCTACTAATTGATTTTACATTTTTTGAATATATATTTACTTGATCGAAAGATTTCTTTTAACAATAGGAGATGTTTGATCCAACGATTTTAAAGCCTTGTTCAAAGTTGGTAATAATTTTTTTCCTGGGTGTACCGACTCCCAGTTTCCTTCTCTAGATTTAATTAGTCCCGCTTTCTTTCGCGGCACTAATACATGCCTCTGATTGAGACCATTAAGATTTATTTCCTAAAGCAGTACCGTATGAAGGTGCAGCTGCGCCATAAACGGTCCTCTGGTAGCTGTCCTCGGAGGCATGCACTGATAATTATTAACTCATGCACTATTACTGACCTATGACCTAATTCATCTTTTTCGACTTGATGAATTTTCCCACACCGACTTTACATGATGAAAAATGAACAATGAACTCAGGAAAATTTCTGTACCTTAACAACTCAGATTAAGTTTTTAAAAATGTTCTGCTGGTCTTTCCCTGAGAATATTATGTGAGTACCACGGCATGAGTATATTGTTCGTATGCAAATTGTATATTACTTGGAAGTCAGAGACAATAAAATCTTGTGAAGTTATCTTTGTAGTCGATTTTTCCGAGAAATTTTCTTTTCTGTACCAAGCGTCAGTAAAAGGTGTGTACTGGATTAACTGCCAGGAAACGATATATTCGATTACATGTTGCAATAGAAATATGAACGATCAAGTGTTTGCCCCTCAGTGTGGTAATTATTTCAGACTGTATGAAGCACAACTCATCTTTCATCTCTCAGACTCAACGCTATTTCTTTCTGTGGGATTGTGCGTAATAGCTCCACGAGCTGCTTTTTTTGATCGCAGTATTTTTACTTTCGTTAGAATACTTTTTAAATCGGGCCTCACCTCCGCAATTTTAAACAACGCTTTGATGTAGCACTTCACTGCATGATTAGCATATTCAATATTTTTGATATGCCATCCACCATCGACAATCACAGTTATGAACGGTGCTCCGGAAGATGTGACGTCGCCAGCTTCTATTGTCAAAGGCTTTTTCTCTCGGATTGATTGCAGCATTAACACCAGAGGAACGTCTTTAAATGCGTAAATATCCCGTATCTCGTAAAATTTTTCTTCAGGGTGGTAGTATTGTGATATTCTTGGTTTTATGTAAGCAGATTATATACGGGGTATCATATATTTTCTCATCCTCGCATGGTAGTAAGATCCGTGGCATAAAAATGCTAGCTGTAAAATGATACAGAAAAATGTATGCATTTTGAAACGATTGCATGTACACTACTGTATCAACTTGGCTGAAATGTTTGCTGTGCTGATAATAGGTTATGCAAGATGAATTGAACCGATCAGTTATCATAAAAAAATATGAGAACCTGAAGGAATCAGTGGAAGTTAAAAGGAAAAAGTGCGCAATAGAGAAATCATTAGTATGATGTACAAACCAAAGAGAAGATAGCTAAATTTTATGATAAGGTTTTGCAGTCTGATTATGACACTTTTAATAAGTTATTGTTGAATATACGCCAAGAAGAGGTATTTTGATGACTGTAATTTGATTGTAGTGATTGGGCATCATGCTGGACTTCTGGTACATATGACGGACTTCTGGCACAGTATAACATCAAAAATTGCGTCGTTACCAATCCCACCCAACCCAACCACACCCATTTGAAAGTTTTTAACCCAACCCAAGGTGACTCAGATTAAGCAACGGAGTTCTGGCACAGTTGATTTTCGACTCCAATTAACCCAACCCAATACGAGAGTGATTAGATTATAATTATCCCCATTAATTACCAACCAATATTAAATTTAATTATTTCACTTGAAAGATAATTATATTTAAGGAAAAAGAAGTTCTTAAAATTTTAACTATTAGAGTGATATTAAGCGGGCAAATAAATGATTTACGATTGAAACATATATTTTTAAATCTGGCGGTGATTATGCAACGACATCTGTTGCTCAATCCTCAAACCATCTTACTTGCTTACGATTGCTTACGACCTCCATCGTACAATTCATGAACCGCCACGACTCTAATTTTATATCTGGCAGTGATTGAAATCCTCCTTGCACCTCTATTGAGGTTGAGACCTCTATTGCAGAATCCTTCATGGTTTAGCTATTTAAGTGATATTTTAGCTATCTGAGTGATATTAAGCTGGAAAACAAATGATTTACGAATGCAGATTTAATTGACAACTTTTGTTATATAATTCTTAAACAACTTAAGATTCTATATTCAACTTCTTGGATTTTCAAAGCCTTTCGGTGAGTATATAAGGCCGAACTTCCAGCCATTCGATACCAGCGGCTGAGGAATTAGTTCTCAGCCATCGGTCCATCTTAATCAACGTGTAGGCTTCCTCAAGAGATCTTCGAACGCTGAAATGCTGAAACCAGGTCACTATAACCGTTTACCCTCACCCTAGGCTTCTAGATTTTTTATAATTTACAATACTAAATTAACCATCTTCAGGCAAACACAGATTCTTAAGCTTAGGTGTTTAAGTTTTTAAAATTATACTATTTCTATAAGAGAACCTTATGAATCTAACGATAGCATTATAGATGATATCACTTTAAGACCAAGTTCAAAAACCCTTACCTATTTGACTAATAGTAAAGTAAACTATCCATAACTTTTTATTTCACCAAAAGACAAATAAAAAACTCATTAGGTATTTTTTTATTTGAAAAACTAATGTTTTTTATTTTTATTTAAAAAATATTATATTTTTATTTTGAAAAAAAAACTCATTTTTATATTTTTATTTCGAAAAAAACCTCATTTTTTATATTTTTTATTGAAAAACCATTTTCTTGAAAAACTCATTTTTTATATTTTTTAAAAATTAAAGTCGTGGCGGTTCATGAATTGTACGATGGAGGTCGCAAACAATCGTAAGCAAGTAAGATGGTTAGAGGATTGAGCAACAGATGTCGTCGTATAATCACCGCCAGATTTAAAAATATATGTTTCAATCGTAAATCATTTATTTGCCCGTTTAATATCACTCTCATAGTTAAAATTTTAAGAACTTCTTTTTCCTTAAATATAATTATCTTTCAAGTGAAATAATTAAATTTAATATTGGTTGGTAATTAATGGGGATAATTATAATCTAATCACTCTCGTATTGGGTTGGGTTAATTGGAGTCGAAAATCAACTGTGCCAGAACTCCGTTGCTTAATCTGAGTCACCTTGGGTTGGGTTAAAAACTTTCAAATGGGTGTGGTTGGGTTGGGTGGGATTGGTAACGACGCAATTTTTGATGTTATACTGTGCTGAGGAGGTTAAACGCAGGCATAAATTTTAATCGTGAAGTTAATACCGAAAGGAAGCTCAAACTTGCTAATGAGAACATATGTGCCTTATATGACTCATGTCCTCCTTGATATCATTCTGTTGGGGACACAGAAAGAAAGGGATGTTCATATGATGTAATAATGAGTAAAATAATGGAAAATCATTGAAACGCGTGTGCTGGGAAGAACTGAAGGAGGATTTATGTTGTTCGGGCAAAATAATGACGTTACATATTACGAATATAGTGCTAATGACACAAGAAAGGTGGTTTGTTACGAGAACGGCTCTTTGAAAATACATAGGAAAATGTCATTTTTTGACCCTATGGTGAATTTCGATGATAAAAAGATCGTTCGTGAAGGGAAAAAGAAATTTTCGTCTTGAATGCCTGGGTTGAAATAAAATAAGGATTAATTTTCAAACTTGGAGCAAAGGAGATTGTACCCCACGTAGCACAGCTTCCAACGTATACACTTAGTAACTGGATACCATCCATTATCGGGAAGTATGCGAACGAGATATCAAGACGTGCAATGTCCGCTACGAAGGAGATACGATGAGATACGAGGCGTAGGAATCGGTCCCAGGATCTCACAATTGATAGTCCTCGATTCTCACAATCGATAACTCTCGAATCTCACGCTCGATATTCATCGAATCCCACAATCGATTATTCTCAAATCTCCCGTTGCCAAGGTGACAAACTTAAGTTGACTAAAATGAAAAATAAAACTGTTTCCAATATCTCCAATCATCTTTTACATCTTTAACGAACCTTTTGATCTAATTACTAATGAAAAATACACTTCATGCATAACTCGCCGCTGGCTGAGAGCTCACTAGCTTCAGTGATTCCTGGCAATGACCCACAACAATCACATCACTGCGGCAGCAAAAAATTTTACTTGTGGACCAACGACAATGAGAAATGGAGGCGTTATAAAATCACAAATACGAAGGCACGTAAAAAATAAGCAATCGGTAATAAAGAAATTTTCCACAGTCAGAACAAACTTTCGGCAAGAGCAATTAGGGCTTCCTGAAACAAAGTTTGTGATTCAGGCTGCGATCATGATTCTTTATAACGCGTGCGCTAGCGTTATCGTTTTTTTATTTAACTTATTTCGGAGAGAGCCTGATCTACATTCTTCATTTTTCGCGAAACACTTAAAATTCCTTATCACTATCAGTGGAGCGATTTTTATTGACGGTTACTGTTAACCTTGCGCTACTTCAGGGGTAAGCGTTATTGATACAGATTGCGATAACGCGAAAGATGCATCTGTGATTCCACACCAGGACACACTGGAATATGCTATTCATACCTGTATGAGGAGGAGAGGAAAAGTTTTGGATCCCGCAAATCAAAAGATAATGCAAGAAGCTACGCAGAGATACAAAATTAACATTAAAATAACTAAATATACTCACCCTCTGACTTACGCCTACAACTATGTCGTGGTTCTACGCTTCTATCAATATCGTTCAGCAATCGTTTGCTGCAGAGCTACCTATGCATGAGCTTAAAAAACTTTTATCAGTACATGCAGATTGCCAATTTCCTATCACGAAGGAAAAATTAAGGGCTTGAAAGTTATTTATTAAATTTGATTAATTTTTTTTATCAGAGGCTCTTTAAAGAGCTGACCTCCGCATCAGCTGTCCGTAGCGCTGACGAGTTAGACAAAAAATAGTTCCCAGAACTAGATACAAAGGAGATACGTATATCCGACCGTGATCCGATACGAAGGAGATACGTATATCCGATACGAAGGGATACTAGTATCTTTGTGTATTTATTTTGCATTTTAAGAAAAAAATAACGCACACGGGTATATTTCATAGACATTCGTGATTTGCATCCATTTTCTTCGAGTATAAGTTCATTCGTTCTTCAATTGGTGCAAAATATTCCACAAACGCCTTTTACAAACGACAAATGTTCGACTTGTCTTATCCTGATTGTATCCTTACGTATCCAAATACGAAAATGCCCGTGCTATCTGGGACGATCAAGAGAAGAGGCCAATACGCACATATGCAAAGAGATTAAGTGGTATTGGAGAGCTTAAGTAATAATATTGAGGTAATTATCGTTGTGGATGAATGACCTTAGCATTGGAGAAGAGAGAAACTAACAATGCAATTCCACAAAACTTATATTTTGACACGATCATGGTTTCAATGCGGCGCAGCATCTTCAAGTGGGTATACAAAATACTGCATCGGCCTTATGTATGGTGAAGTCAGAGGGGAGGAGGGGGGAGGAGGGGGGGGGAGGAACGGGGTCGGAGGGTGGGGGGAGAGAGGAAGTGACCACGGATTGGCCGGTCGGGTGAGCGTGATGATGCATTAGTGATATAAGTTAGTGTGCTTGCTCGGGGGTGGTTAGGGTTCCGTCTGGGGAGTGACCGAGACGTAAGCGTTGTAGCTCGAGGGAAAGAGAGGTTTAAGAAAGGGGAGCGTGATAGCTATTAAAATTCACTCAAAACCTCACAAGATTTGGAATTTGCACAGATTAAAATACCTATTTCCTCTAGACCATCCAACTTGGGACCCTTATTTTCAACGTGCAATATGTTTGGTGTAAAATCACTGCTGTGTTTGTGTAGTAATAAATGATTGGCGAATTGGCAAGTGTCTTTGTGGTTACGGAAGCAAGATTTGTGTTCCTTTATCCTCGTGTCAAAGGTCCACCCTTTCTGTCCAATGTATGAGGCCCCGCAATCGTCACAGACGAGTTTATAAACTCCGCTCTCTTTCAAAATATCTAATTTATCTTTGGTCGACCCAAGTATATCTCTTAAAGTAATACTGTAGAAAGCGGCTCTGATTTCTGTTTTGAGGAGAAGCTTCCGGACTTCAAGGGATAATTTGCCAAGGAATGGTATCCGTCTCTACGTCGTTGTCACACTGTGTGTTATATAGGGACGTAACAGCCAATTGTGTTTGTTTTTTTCTGTAGAGTGTATCCATTAACCTTGTGGGATAACCGTCGTTGAATGCAATCTGTTTCATCGTCTCGAGTTCTCTTTGTTTGTTTGTGTGTGACATGGGAATGTGGTATAGTCTGTTCAGCATGGAGTGGAAGGCTGCTAGTTTGTGTGTTATGCGGTGATTTGAGTGAGAATGTATATAATGGTCAGTGTGGCATGGTTTCCTGAATATGGAGAAATCAAACTTGTTATTTACAATTTTTGATGACAAGTCAAGGAAATTAAGCTTCCTGTCCTTTTCCACTTCACACGTGAACTTTACATTACTGTCTTGTGAATTTAACACTGTTAGGAACTTATCCAATCGTTTCATTATCCTTGTCCATACACAAAACATATCATCCACGTATCTTGACCAATGAAGGATCTTTTCTGTGAGGGGGCATCTCTTGGAGAACAAACACCTTTCCAGGTTGTCCATGTAGATGTCTACAAGAAGCGGGGAAACTTGACACAAGTATGTACAGCCTTAAGAATTCCCACCAATTTAGTAGACTCCTGATTGTAACTGGTTGAAATGCGGGTCATGCGAAGAAAAATGCAAGTAGGATTGATGTAGTAAAAGAGGGGTTTTGACTAGTCTTATGTAAGTGCAGTCTATTCTGAAACAACTAGCAAAGCTGATACATAGAGAAAACAAATTAAAATACGAAAATTAACAAAATATGAGCAAATAGTCTAATAACCATAAACAATTTTTTTTACTCTAAGATAATTCATATCTAGTGCAAAGCCATCGGCTACTGCACATTTATGCGGTAGATTACATGCTACTTTGAAGATATAGATGATTCAGGATTCAGGATTCAGATTGATGATCAGTTAACCTAAAATACAAACTGTTAAATGCGATGGGTGTCAGTAGAAACGAGAACATTGGAAAAATGAAAGTTGATTCCCAATGAAATGAAGTCAATATCCACGGCAGGAAATAATAATCTATTTAAGGATAACATGACATAATTTACAGATCGAGTACAAGCTTCGCTGAGATAGAGGAAGAATAATGAAAGGGTTACGAAAGTAATGAAGGCACGTATTGGCCATCGGGTGATGCTGCGATCATGCATTTGGTATCATCAAATGGTAATGAGGGATAATACTTTGTGCCGGAGAGTGCCGGAACGCGTGTAAAGAGCTTCCTGTAGAACAATGAAATGATATGACTGGTGACGATGGAGACCAAACAACTGTACCGTAGTGGTGCAGACTACAAAGATGAAGAAGAGGAAGATGTCCACGAGGATATCACAAAAATTATAAAACAGGGAAGAGGAGAAGAAAAAAATCATTTTAGGAGATCAGAACGCTGTCCTTGGTGAACGTCAAGATCGAAGAATTACTGGAAAATACGGAATAGGAAACAGAAACGAAAAAGTAGAAAGACTCCCGGAGTTTGTCACACAACACAAGTTAGTGGTTGTCAATATATTGTTTAAAATTCACAACCGAAGATGATACATTGGGAAAATACCAGGAGAAGGAAGAAGATTTCAAAAAGACTATATTTAATTGAAGCAGAGATTTAGGATCCAGGTGACGGACTACAAAAGCTACCCTGGATCAGACACCGAGAGTAACCATAATTTAGTGATGAAGAAATGCCAACAAAAATTCAAGATATTGAAGAAAACCGGAGAAAACGTATGGCAAGTAGAAAAACTGAAAGAGGCTAATCATCAGCTGGAATTATAAAATGCAGTGGAAAAAACACAGGGGAGGGCTACCCTGAGAAATCAGCAAAAGAACATTGGGAAAACATTAAATGTGAACTACAGAAAGCAAAAAAGATGTTTTTGGAAGAAGAAAAATGTCAAGAAGAAACCATGGATCATGGAGGAAACCTCAGATCTGATTGAAGGAAGAAGAAGGCACATGAATGCGGAAACTTAAGAAAAGCAAAATAGCTGAAAAAGAATAAGAAACGAAATAAGTCTCAAAGCCAGGAATGATAGGGAAATGTGGATGAAGAATCGATGCGACGACGTACAACACAACCTTGCACATGGAAAGGTTGAAGATGCCTATAGAATAGTGAGGAACGGATCACAAGATGCAATATCATAAGGGATATGAATGGAGATATTTTGATTGAAAATGAAGACAAAATGAAGAGATGGAACGAATATCTGGAATAGTCATACAACGGAAAGAATCTCAGCACGAAAGTGATCGAAGAGGAAAGCGAAGTCAAAGAGGATGATAGGGGATCAACAATATTAAGATCGAAATTTGACACACCAGAAAGGGACCTTCGCATGAATGAGTGAAATGAACGAAGAGCTATCCACATTTTGTATAAAATCCAAGTAGCTGTAACTAAATCAAGACACAGCTGAAAAGAAGCATGAACAAGGAAAACTGTGCATTGTCTTCCGTAATTTTTCCCGTCCCGTCACCCGGACTAGGTATGCTGCATCGTCATGCTCTATAACTTTTTTATGCTGAAGAAATAGGGCAGGTTGCGTAATATAAGCTAGATGCAGAAGTGAAGGTATGGGAGGGTTCTTAAAGTCTTAAAATCATCTGTCTGATTTGCAGAAGACTAGAAATAAATAAATTAAAGGGGTGGGTGGGGGCCTTTTGAAGCCCCCCCTGGCACTTAGGCCTCTTTGGATTTATTGTGCCAACCCACATTTACTCTGCCCGCCACTCGCAGAGGGAGGCAAGAGCACCGCGGTAGTGGCATGGAGGAGGATAACCCATCCAACCTCTGTCCGAGCCCAACGTTGCTTAACTTCGGTGATCTCACGGGAACCGGAGTGTCAATGTGGCTATGCCCTTGCCCCTGCAGAAGACTAAGTTACCTAGGGTGCGTTCCGAATCACGCATGATGCGCATCAAGTTGGAGCGCCGGAGCTTTCGTTCCGAATTGCTGACGCGCTTTGAAGCGTATGCGCGAATCGGAACGGTCTTGCCAGAATAATTATGTTCAAAAGACTGCGTGAGGTGGAAGCGGACGGAGGACTGACTGATCTGCGGTTTAGCACGCGATTATCCGTGCCCTTAATTATAATGTCTCTCTGGCGAATTTTTAAAAGCGTAGATACATATTAACATCACGATAAAATGGAAAGTATTAGTGTTTATGTAAAAGAACGTGCGCACATATCCAACTAGTATGCTTCATTTGCAAGAACGTTGCATATTGATGCTTTTATTATTAAAAATTATCCCCGGTTTTTAGTTATGAAATTCAAACAACTATCGCCCCCGCCAGAGCTCCATAAAGGCACTAAAATTAACCCATTAACAAAATACAAAGATAAACGATTCAATCTGTTTTCTCTCACAACCTACATAGTATAAAATGTACGTCGCGTAGCGTACATTTTATACTATGGGGTGAAAGAAGCAATATATTTATGAAAAAGCAAACCAGAAATTCGATTTCTCAATAATTTACTGTATTCATTATGTCGTTGGGCCAAGCGGTTGCATTCGCTACTAAACAAAGCACAGATGTAGTGTGAGTGGTGAAGAAAATTTAGGATTTCTGAGAGGAAAACTAATGATGCTTACTAATGAGCACAACAGTAAGAGAAATATAAAATAAAATCCAAATGCATATTCCAGCGTTGTTCTCCACAATAGTTTGTTCTTTTGGACTGAGGAAAACTAATGAATATATGAACTAATGGTGAAAGTAACCACGAGTAGATTGAGAAGACAACGATTCATTCGTAACCTATTTATGCGAATCAAACACTAAAATTAAGACCAACAAACGGAGATCTTGGATGAGCAATTTAAAAACGTAATTTTGTTAGGGCTGCCCATTGTCTCCAGACGTTATGTACATTTATGCAAAAGAAATAATGAAAGAGGTAAAGGATGAGTTTGATGTCGGCATAGAGGTGGGAAGTTTGAATATACATGATTTGCAGATGATCAAGCTTTAATAAGCTAATGAGTAAAGTGTTGAAATTGCTGCAGAATACTTTAAAAAATCCAGATTTGAGAAAAATATTAATCACTAGAAAAATGAAGTAATTATAAAATACGAAAATGAATTCATAGCTAGACAAGCTAAGAGAATGTGCACAATGCGGAATAAAAACCCTGGTTCATGAATATATATTGAGATATATGTGTTAGCGGCGAGGAGAAGAATTATGTTGGAATATGAGGAATCCACTAACTAGATGGAATTTCTGTCATGAATTGTTTGTAAATATTAAGAAATAAGGGATGGTGCTTATAAGACCAGCTTCTCAAGAATAAAGTAAACGAGAAAATTCCATAAAACTCACAGGTTTACGTGTAGTTATATAGTTTGCGTCCGCTGCTTAATTTTGGTTAACTTCGCTTTGGTAACTACGGAGAAATCGAAGAGGATATCCGAAAGACACATGGCAAGTCTGGCTCACTAGAACCCTCTTAGGGAATGTGGCTGATATCATCGGTCCTCACGCAAAAAGTAATAGGATAATTGTCATTAAACTCACAGGTAACGTGAGGTTATTATACCTGCGACTCTTGATAACGTTTGGTTAACGTGGCTTTGATATCGACGGAGTTAGTGGGAAGGTTACCGAAACAAGACGTTTAGCTACCTTAAAAGGCACGGTCAGTAAGAGAAGACATTTGGCATGGCGTTTTAAAGCATTCCTGCCTTGCCTGAGCCTTGGGTAAGAGGGTAAGATTATATTTGAGGGCAATGTTATTCGACGTTTGGATAATAATTGAAAAAAAGCACTAGGATTCACTGGAGAAGAAGTAAAATTACAGGAGAAATTATTGGAGAAGCAGAGTAGATGAACAGAGGGTCTATTATAATAGGATGCCAAAATACGAGATAGTGCCTGAGAAAAGGGAAGAAGGGCATTGAAAAGGCATTTATAGGGAATTAAGGGAGAATAAGGTGTAATGAACTGAAACAATGAATAGTGAATTGAAATTGAAGGATAGTTATAGCGAGGATAGAGACCAGGCCCTCAAATACCGTTGTAGTGAGGGATTATATGACGGCGAAGGACTACGAGGGTGAGGAGTGGAAGATGTTTGCGATAGTGACACAGAAGTAATGGAAAAGGTAAAAGGAGAAGGAAACTCAGAAGGTCGAGATGGGAAAATAAACGAAAAATAAGGATTGGAAAATCGGAAATTGAGAGGAGGAAGGATCCTGAAATTTGGCACCCAGCACATCTTAGTGATAGTAAACACATTATTTAAAAATCACAATTTCGGTAATGAGGAAATGTATGAACGACTGTAAAAGTTGCTCAAGGACAACAACAGAAATCATCACTTAGCGATGATGATGCCATTTGAATTTCAGGAACCTGAAGAGAACTACGAAGAAAAAATGGCAAGTAAAATAAATGAATGAGCCCGGATATCGCTTAGCCTTCTAGAGAGCAATGAAAAACAAGATAGTAGAGTACAAAAATGTGCATTAATTAAGAAGAGAATCTTGAAGAGGCCAGAGAAGAAGACTTAAAGAAGGGGAGAAGAACTTAGTAAATATGAAGTGATCAGTCGATAGGGGAATCTTGTAGTGAGCAGCAACTCAGAATGTATGAATCGTAATAATGAGGGAGAAGGGATTTACAAACTTATATGAACTTATGCTTTATGCAAGAAAGTAGTGTGGTCCTGACTCGATGTGGGCTTCCAGCGTGAAGCCGGGATATATAATTTAGTCTTTCATGACGCTAAGTCTTAGCGACTTTTAATATATAGTATAATAGCCGTCCCTGTAGATTTACACGCTGGAGGGTTGGTGTGAATGACGTAATTGTCTAGAGCTATTTGTAATGCATTTTCTGTCGTGTTGGTTTCGTGCATGAGGAGAACATCTGGCTCTTTGTGCGCCAGGAATGCGAAGAGTTGTTGAAGCTTCGCCTTTCCCTTGATATATCACACGTTTAACGTGGCTATTCTTAAAAACTCCATCATGGCCATCGTACAGTGGCGATAGTGTAACTATCGGGTTTCAAAGTTAAAGGAGTTGAGAAGGCAGTGTATTTATTTACAGAGTGACTTTTTGACGATTTTGACAATTTTCTTCGGTATATTCTACGGCAGTATTGGTGGTTAGTTTTGCTTTTGGAGAGATTTTACGAGCCTCTTAATGCGCGTTGATAATGCCGCATCCTTTACCACCTCGTTTTCTTCGATAGTGGTCAAGGCTTATTTTAAAATCTTCTGTTAGATGTTTAACAATCTTGCGACCTCACTTGGCTAGCTTCTGTCTTTCACCTCCACCAAGTGAGCGATTTCGTCTCCTGTAAGTTTTAGTACTTGTCTGTTCCCAGCCACCGCATGAAATTAAATGGACGTCCATTTAACATCCAGACATCCAGAAGTCCCTTATGGACATCCTTTGGATGTCCATTGGATGCCATGAAAATGACATCCTGAAAAGGTCCATGCTGTGACATCAATATGGAGGCCAGGGAATGATGCCCAATAGCGCAAGGTTTTAGTTGTAAATGGGCATTGAAGGGTAATATCGATATATAGGCCTGCTGCATGGGACGAAAACTACTCTATTGCATCACAAAAGAAATGTGAACGAAAGTTGTTGTTTCCCCGGCTTGTTTATAAGCCGGTTTCCCTCAATTGTTTCCCCGGCTTCTTTATAAGACTTTTATTGCTGATATTTGTATGTTCACCGTTGGGAGTGTGTAACATGCTGTTTTAATCGTATATGTAGTTTCGTTTATTTGCATTATTTGTGCAATGTTACTATTTATATGTTTCGTTGTGGTTTTGGAATCCTAAGACGGTGAAGTGCACGGTGGTAAAACAAAATTAGACAGGTAAGTAACATGCCTATTTCATTCTTTACCTTAGCGTACTAGGTTGCCAGTTAAATTCCTTTCCGTTTCCTCGTAACTGTCGTCATTTAGTAATACTTTATTTGTTTTCTTTGGGTATGTATTTTCTCAGCATTATTTACTTCGGGAAAGCTTGAAAGCAGTACCCAGCCAGCAATGATGTCGATTGGATGTCCCGCATGGATGTTATTGACATCCATGGGATCCATATGGTATCCCTTTTCGATTGTTAATTTCTCCTCCTTCACCCTTTGTTTTGCAATTTTCTTTTTCCTTAGTGACGAAAGGCCTTCTTCGCTTTGTATTTTTCTTTTAGCTTGAGAACTTCCTTCTCTGTCGGTGCCCCTGTTGTCTTTTTCATTTTCCTCGTCCCTCTTCATTCTTTCTGCTACTTCCTCGTTGTTTTCCCTCTCCGCGTCCATTTGGCTCGATTCCGTTGATCGCCTGTGGTCTCTCTCGCTTGCGGTGGCATTGCGGGGGAAGGGGGAGGAGGGAGTGCGATGGAAAGGGATCCCCTCTCCCCTCCAATTTCGCTTTCTTCGGAATTTTCTGGAGCCTTCGTTTGTTCCGTTGTGCGGTCGTGAGAAATGGAGGAGAATAGGGGGGCTAAAGGGAGGAAGTGGGGGTGGTCGTTTGATGCGTCGGATTCGGAGGGAGGTGGGGGATGGCGGGGAACGGTATTTCCTTCTTCTTTCTCCTTTGGTGGGTCTGTGGATTCGGTGTGATCCCTTGTGTCGCATCTACTTGTAGCGTCTGCTTGCTGTAATGCCTGCTCCTCTTCCTCTACCTGCCGCCGCCAAGTTGACCATCTTGGTGGCAGTGGAAGCACTTTGGATCGTCAAAATTGGAAAATATTCTATGTTTACCCGTCCCAAAATCTAAAAGTAATGACTCTGGGACTGATGAATTTTCTCTTTTTATGACGAAGCATTGCCTACGCCATGATTTCATGTGGTTTAGGTCAGCTCTTTTTATTCCTACCGGTAATACTGTGATGGGACTGACTACGCGTCCGATCTGGCTTACGATGTCTAGTAAGTCTGGATCTGGATATTCAGGTGGGACATTCGATATCACCAGTCTTTTCACAGCTGATTCCATCCTGAATGCCACGATGAATTGGTCTTTTATACTGATTCCACCATTTTCAAGCATGAATTCCTTTAGAACTTTTTCAGATTTAAAATAAATGAATATTATCTGTCCTGGTAATTTCGTAGCGTGGGTGGTTTCGTCGCCACCTATTTTATCTGGTACTGCTATTACTTATTCTGCGAGAGGTACTATCATTTGCAAAAGTATCTATACACCCACATGCTCCATTATTTCTTTGAATGGGGGCCATTTGGAAAAACTTTTAAGGTTTGGCACAATCCTAAAGGCTCGGCTAGTTCTGGTTGCGGCCTTTGCTGGAATAGTTTTAGTCTGGAGCCAAATCAACCGCAGGAACAAAAGTCCCAGCGGAAGGTAAGTACTGAAGGAATTCACGTTCACACTCTAGACCTGAGGCTTTTCTTTCGGGCTCGTCTCGAGGTTTTTGTCCCAGCACGAAGTGATAGAAGCTGAATAAATCAGTGTTTAGACATGCGTGGTGTAGCGGTGTGAAGGTCGTAGGATCGAGACTCCTCCGGGTGAATATTTTTTATTTCCTTCCCAAGTATTCTAATAGATAGCATTTCTTCATTGATGGATAAATTTGTATTTATCCCCATCAAATTCGTAATTTTCGACCTGAGAAAAATTCCGGCAACGGAACCCTAGACGTTGTAGAGCCAGAGCAGCATGGTAAAGTCACGCCTACCTTTGAAGATGCATATTCTGGTCAACTTAAATCTAGTACTAATCGATGGCTACAGGTTTAAATGAATACCATTGATTTCTCTTCGCTCCAGGCATCAAAATCAGCATGAACACCTTCGAGTTAAAAAAATAATTCATCCTCCTTGTAAAATATGTTCTTCTCAGGCATATATTGATGGACACAGTGCTATTTTTCTGATTAATGTGGTCTTTCTTAATATTCCAGAATTCAAATAGTCATTGATGACATTAGTTTTCCTTGCAGTATTAGTACTTATTCGAGGGAGGGAACCGACCATTGAGGTCTTTCGCACAATTAAAGATAGCTTGTAGTTTGGGCAGAGGTGAGATTTTATCAAATAACTGAAGAAGTTCCCTTGCTAAAAGCACACTAATTCCGAATTAAACTTCTTTAACATATGTTGCCTTCACACCTTATCAGTTTTGGATGAAAACAGCTAGAAAATACCCTTATGAAATCCGAGAGAGAGCTAGCCTCGTAACGCGCTCGAAGGAATGGGAATCAATGTTAGCAGAAGCACTTGTGTACTCGCAGTTACTTCTATCTAGGACCTTAAAACAAAAGCATCCCTCAACTTTCGAGGGGCTAACTTTCATTGCAGCTTTCACGGTCATATTTCCATAAATGAAAGAAAAGGCTAATGGTCGTTCTCGAATAAATAACATCCTTTCAAAATGCTTGTCGAGTCTGATTTTCGGAGGAAGGGCATAGACGCTTTATGCGAGTGGTGGGTAATATTTTATACGATCCTCTTATTGCAAAAATATTTTGGTTTTACCTGTATGCAGCTTTGCTTGGCTATAATTAGGGATACGTTTTAATGAGATTTAATTTGATACTATTTAATGAGATCCATTAGTTTGCAGCCATGAAATTTATTATTATGGAAATATAAAATGAGTAATGGGCCAATAAGGGATGATTATATTTCTGTCAGGTATACAATAATTTTTCCTCTCCATTGCATTCAAATACACGATCCATTGAATGAAAATGTCATATGCTTCTTCTTGTTTCTGAAATTTTATGAATACAAACCAATTTACGTTTTGGATTTAATCAGTCAGTTTATAGTTATAACCAATACCCATACTCCAACACTTGAACTAGAGTCTGGTGAAGCGTTATTTAAAATGGTGTCTCCGATGTAAGTCCCCTTTCACATATAATAAGTAATTTAATGCGTCTCCTTGAATTAAATTTCATTTAAGACATGTTTTAACGAAGTCTTTCGTTCATTAAAATACCAAATAAGGTGTAATTACCAACAAGGGTATCTAAAAATATGCATCCTTCTAGCATTGCGACGCAAGGATATATGACGCTTGCGTTTTACATAGGAACCGGAATGATTCGTCCTACGGGTGAAAAACATAGAACTTACTTAGTAACCTCTATGGTGAAATCGAAGCCAGAATGGGAAGGATTAGTTCCCTTTTTCTAGGCATAAAACGCATAATACGCCGTGTGTTCAAAATTCCACTAAAACATTTCAATATCACTTATAATTTGAGTGGCACGGATAATCATTTATGAATCCAAAGCATAAAAGTTGAAGACATCATGCATTTACAAGTCTTGAACATGTATGTCCTGTAAGTTGACTGCCCTTCGATATGAGAGTACTCGCTTCTGTGTATTGCAAATTTATGGTCTACGTAAGGCAACGAAAGAAAAAAATCCTCAAAATGATTAAATTTTCTGTAAAAAGTTCAAAATGTTCAGTTCACCGATTGATAAAGAAAAGCGAACGAATAGGCTAAAATATTTTATGCTTCCCTTTTTATATTGGTCCAAAATTTACAATTGAAGCTCAATCACTTCATATTTTGAGGGAAAATATAAATTCTATGCACGGAAATTTTTGTGTTCCCCGTCTAATTCCATTTAAAAAATGTAATCCTCTCTGGGCTTCGCAGACGAAAAAATCTCGGTTTTCCTTGTTTCTTGACTGATCGAACGAATAGCAAATTCGCCTGAAATTTCATACCTCTAAATCTACTAGAAATACCTAGGAATTTTTATCATTGAGTGAGTCAGTTCTGTAGCTTTTGTAGCTGAAGGTGCCCGTTGACATTCAATAGGAGGGAAAAAGTTTTAAATATAGACGGTATCTTTAAAAATTTCGATAAAGGGTCGATGTCACTCTTGTGCACTGCAGCTATCACTCACTCAAATTCTAATTTAGAATTATACATCTAATGTAAGACAATGTAAGCACATAAGTATTTTCAGTAAATTAATCTGGGACTTCACAACACCAAGGATAGTTTTCGGAAACTTTCTGACAATGCGAAACCAAGTGGGGTAAAAAGTACAGGTGGGGGCATGCTAGCCTACGGGTGAAAAACATAGAACTTACTTAGTAACCTCTATGGTGAAATCGAAGCCAGAATGGGAAGGATTAGTTCCCTTTTTCTAGGCATAAAACGCTTCGCTTCCTATGGCCTGTTATATAATTCGTACGTGCATTATTACCCGATAAATTCATTGCAGTGGAATTGCGGCTGTCGTTAAAGAAGGATTTTTAAGGAATGTAATAATATATTTTCTTCCATTAGGAATTCCTGAAACCTGGTAAAAATTTATCATATTTAACGACATTTATGGCGTTCATGTGCTGATTTTAGACTTTGCACTGTCAACTTGACGGAGTTTTTTAAAAGCACAATTCTTTTCCATCTTACTATTATTGTGTTGAAATGTTTTCGCTGTTTTTCCTTTTTCGTATGTTTTGTGCAATCCACCATACGACTCTTATGTTAGTTTTACCGCGCGCAAAAACCCACTTCATCCATGAGTAGTGCAAGCAGTCGGCCCGAATGTATGTGCCGAATAATATTAATAATTTATCTTCGCAAATCATTTGCGATTATGCCTCCAGTACCTTTCAATATCATTTCCAAAAAAACAATGCTGCTAACAGCATTACTTAAGGAGGAACCATCATTTTAGGCACGCCAGGTAACCTACCTTGATTTTTGCATACATTATAGTTCATTAATTTTCCTTTTTAATACCTAAGGATATTGCTTTGTCATTGACCATTTAAAGAAGATATATGGATTTTAAAATGAAGGTTTTTCACATTGAAATGCATTTTACTTATGGGAGTATGATGACCTTCCCTCGCATAGCAATTTTTATCTCAATTTTGGCCCCGATAAATGTGTTTATAAAACTAAGGCAACGTGCACTAAATATAGAGGTATATCATACATTTTTTCAGCTTAGGACATTAGAAGTTTAACGCTAATATTCTATTTTAAAGAACATCCTTCCGGTTTTCTGCCGTGTAAAGAGACTGTTGCGGTGAATAAGGGAATTTTGCGAAGTACTGGGAGGTAAAATATAAATTAAGGTATAGAAATTAAGTAGACAGCTTTTATTTTAATCGTCATAATGCCTTTAAAAATTCAATTCTTAGTTTTAAAGAACTGGAATCGATTTAGACATGGAATCAATATGATTCAACCAAATAAGATGATGGCGAAATGGGATGATGAATATGAATTATGAATTAGGAGAGAAAATGAATGATGCCATGAACGAATGATTGAAATGAAAACGTTTGGAAAAGAACCGGAAAAAGCAGTAAATTTTGATATAAATTACACATTTTAGAGGTACCTGGATCGCAATGTCTAAAATGAAGACAAAAAAAAGAATGTTTGAAGCCTTGTCTGTTAAATAAAGAATAAATTAAAGAAATCTATTGCCATTTATTAAATGAATTTAAGTGAATGAAAGAAAAATCTTTTGCCCTCTATTAAATTCTGGTTTTCTTAGGATGCTAGAAACACAAAGAAATTCACGGCATCTCTCTAGAAAAAATCGTTTCTGAGATGAAGGGGAGGATGAATGCACTGGCGGATGGGCGGACAAGAAAACAACATTCGCTATCGTTTATTATAGATAGATAAAAAGGTAACGAATTTATTTAAAGTTAGAACATTCGATGTTAATTAATCATGATCAATTGCTCTCGTTACTTCATATCTTGACAAAAGTGGTCCTAAACTTTCTTTCACACAGATCTTTCGGTAACAGCAGGCTTATGCCACCGCCGGATATCTGTACACTATTCCTCACTTCCTCGAAAAATTCCGACATCTACCCAGTTATCCGTACGTACTCTATCCCGCAAATGACCTCGTCTACCTCTCCCGAACATCTACTATTGCTTAAAAACTAAAATCGTGCTGGGAATAAATTCACGTGTCCAGCAGTATAGAAATGTCATCCTAATATATGTGTCAGTAAATAAAAAAAAATTCCCCATTGGAGGCTCGAATTCCCGACCCAGAGCTTTGGATGAGAGTGCAGAATGGTAGCCACTACACTTCGCTAGCCTGTGTATGAATAGGCATTCTTTATGTTCGTTCCCTTCTTGTACGAGAATAACCCTCGAGACAGAGACCGAAAGTTAAGACTTGCGATCGTCCTACTGACCAAAGATTGGCCCAAGGAGATTATGAACTAGAGTTTCTTCGGCAGTGCATTCGGCTGGGGCTTCTGTCCCTTGAGTTTATTTGACTCGTTTCGCTAGCCATGTTGCATTAGCCGCCTTACCTACTCGTCGGCCCCCAGTTACGTAAAGCTATTCCAGCTAAGGCCGAAGCTGTATGCCAACCACAGATATGATGCCAACCCAAAAATGTTTTTCCAAGTTGACCCCATTCAACTCAAAGTAAAATGGGGCATGCGGGTGTATAGATACTTTTGCAAATGATAGTACGTTTTTTAATGCTTTAAAAATAATCCCCGTTTTCTCCGTTGGCCCCCTCTCATTCGGTATGATATGTTTCGTTTTGAAAACAAGTTCGTTAGTAGCAAGGTCATTTCTAATACGCGTCGACGATTCGTTTCTTCCCCCGTTATGCCGGCATAGCTGGTTTGCCTCCTTGAATGAATGCCGCTTGATTCTCATGCCGTCAGTTGACTCGGTTCGTGCCCCCGGTCGTCCGGATTTCCCCTTCCTAAGTTCTCCTCCGACAGCACACAACCACTTAGTATTTCATTACCTCCTACCCATGCATTTGTTTCAGTTTCTATGTCACCCACATCGCATAATATCCAGTTATAAGCACCAGGTAACACCCATATCTTACTTTTACATGCGTTACCTTTAATTTAATTTTATAACCGGCTATACCCTAGGTCCATCCTCTACTTGTAAACCGCTCCGTCTGCTTTAATTTATGTCCATAGTATTTATACCTTCAGTTTATTCTAGCCTTACTAGATCTTAAGAACCTTAATGCGGATAAAACATAAATATAGAGGATTTGGCGGGAGAAAAAAATCATTTGACTCTACCTATTGTCTCACTTGCATAAGTAAATAAAATACAGGTTGTGTGCTTGGCAGTAGATTTTCAGTGAAAAACACCTCTCTTATTTTTCTAATGCATGTAAGTGCGTCTAAGCTATATTTTCTAATCATTTTACTTATATGGTAATTCACTGTCCAAAATCTCCATGCATATTGCCTTAACTGATCTCAAAGGAGAACGGATATCGTATATTAAAAGAATATGATGCTATTTAAGTGCGTCACGACATATTGTCACCCAAAAAGCTTATCAAAAAGAAGAGAAATAAAAATCAGTTTCACTTGCCGGACCAGACCACAATGGAGGACATCCAAGGGAAGGTTTATCCGCTCCTTGTTGACCTCCCTTACGACCATGACGCCCACAAGAACTATGATGTTTTATATTTTAAATTCTACGTGAGAGCCACATGCCCGCATCCAAAGAGCCACATGTGGTTCGTAAGCCGCAGTTTACTGACCCCTTGGTTAGAGGGTAAAATATGACCGATGGTGTTGGAGGAACTTAAATCTATCTTAACTCCACCTCTCAAATGATTGGGGAGGAATTCGATCTAAGTCACTCCTAACGTCTCCTTCAGATGCCAAGGGCCAAGAATTCCATGAATTTTCAGTCCATACTAGGTAGACGATTTTGAGCTTGCGATGTGGGTCACCGAAAGAAAATTTCGCTTTTGACTGATCCGTCACTCGTCAATGCAGCTGAGAGTAGTATCTCGGATATTCGGCCTGAACGCGCGTACGATAGTTTTCGACCGGACGTGAAAGCACTGGGACATACACCTCCTTTCACTCGAGTAGTAAGAAACTGTGTTCATTCAATCCCGGGGCTGTAAACTGGTCACCGAGTCATCGTGAGGCAGCAGTCTGCGCGGAAGAGAAGTGAGATATCGAAGGGGGAAAGAAAAGGTGAAATCTCATAGCTTCACAGGCTAACAGTTATATCGCTTTCCATTCAATTATTGCTGTGTCTTAGATTTCATCATCATAAGTCATCAATTCTCAGATTGGTTTGACGCCGCTCTCCACTGTGTTCTTCTATCGGCTAATCTCTTCATATTTACCCCCTTAAATTTAATGTAGTCTAGATCTAAGTCTTAGATTTAATCTATCAAAATGTTGAAATTGTCGCCCGCGGTAATTAGGTTGGTAACACGCGGGTCTCACAATCCGGCAGTCACGGGTTTGGTTCAGATTGGTATCTTTATGTCTTAGGGTTAAATATTTTTGGACACGATTTCATTTTTTTAGATGTTAATAGTTCTTTATCCCATTCAAGGTATTGGTGATAGATATCTCTTTTCCTAAGAAACATTTTTGTAAAAACTTCTAATACTTGAAACCCCACCGATTGAATTCTTAGGAAAGTTCCCAAAAAGATGCCTTAGATTTTATCTCGTGACCCCTCAGCTCATTGTAAACTCGCGTCACACTGGGTTACCACACCACCACAAATGGAGTGATGAGGGGTAAAAAATCATTTCGAAGACCGGGGAAATTACTTCTAACCAGCTGGTGAGAAGTTATTTCCCCGCAGTACAAAAAATCGAAACTTCCTAGTTATCCTAAGTTTCCCAGCATCGTAAGTTCCCTGCGTACAAACTCATCGAGTGTCATTTCCAGTGTAAAAATATTATCCCCAACCAAAACATGATCGATTAAAATTAAACTAGAATAGTTTCAACGAATATTTGAATTTAGAAAATGATATCGTTTGTACGCGCTATAAAAACAGGAAGGCGAGAACTTTTGAGGCTATTGAAGAATGGTAAACACCTAAAGCAAAGGCAAGTAAAATATCTCAACAAGGTCCGGTGAGGGTTGAGGGAGATCTCAGAGAAGGTAGGAAGAGGGCCAGAGGAAAATAAGATGGAGGGAATCACAACGTTCATTAAAATAGGGAAGAGGGGAGAACACAAGCATACTTGCATATCACGGCCGTTTTATGCGAGTTTTCTATTGGTATATTTGACTATTAGTTAGAATCCGCGAACAAATATTTCACGATAGGGTATGCGATAGTGTATAAGCACGCCTCTATGACCTGCAAATGAAGCAATTCCTAGCTTAAATATAATTGCATCAAGTGCATCGGAGCTCTAAAGGCATAATGAACTTCGTCATGCCTTTTTAAAAATTGAGCGTATCAATCATTTAGCCATTTAAACTATTTCCGTGGTAATCGAAATTGCATAGTATTATTGCAGAGAATAATTCACTTTCAGAGACTAAAAATCTAGAAAACGAAATATGGGGAAGATTTTTAATGCTCCCGTCATTTTTGAAAGGTGACCGAGGATGATGGTTACTTGGTTCCTACAAGGAATCGCTTATCCATATGACAACGATTATTTCAGGAAAAGAGAAAGGGTGAAGAGAAATTGGGTGTTGCCATGTGCCGTCTTTAATGGCATGTGGATCCAAAGTTTTACGTCCCCCCCCGGCGGACGGAGGGCAGCAGATGAAATATTTTTATCACGCTATTTAAACGAGGGAGAGTGTAGCTTTGAAAGTCCACCTCTGAAGCTCCATTCAAGAGGAGAGATTTTCCGAGATTTGAACCCGGACTCATGGAGTTGGTGTCAACTGCGGGATTACTGAGTGACTCTACCGCGGGCTCGGTTCTCACTCTCACGTATAATAGAAATGAAATGAGAAATTTTCCAATCACCGCCCAAAAATAACTATGGTAATAAACCTCATTAAATACTCACTCACCCAACTGATTGGAGTCGCGGGATGCTCCAGCAGAATAATCTGTCAGGCGGGATAGCTCCAATTTCAGCGTTAGTATGAACCAGGACTGCCTGAGAATTCCAGAAAAAGAAGATACGAGTGAAAAACCACGCATGAGAAAATGTACGAATGTACTTCTACCTTGGAATTAAAAAAATATCGGGAAATATGAGTTATGCATAATTCATACAATTCAGCCTAGCGTAATAAAGAAAACAATAACAGTCAAACTAATTTGATCGAGAAAAAACAACAAAATGAACAGTATTATTTATAGCAGGCCCTTACCTTTCGAATCTTTGATGTGACTCCATGCAAAGTCCCCATACAACTGAATGTTTCGATGAAAATTCGCCAGGTGGCGCGACGTACTTTTTGGCAGCATTTTTTCGGTGGAAGGAGAAATTGCTTCTCCAGGAAGGGCCTCCTCTGTCAAGGAGGCGTGGAATATAGACTATCCAATGCCCCACGGAAAAATTCGTATCGGAGTTAACTTGCACGTAGCCTTGAATCCCAGAGAGCAACCTAGTGCCTCTCAGCATAATAGGTTAAATGGAGATCGTCGGCTATCACGATCGTCTAACCGCCGAACCCGTAGAGGCCCTGCCTCTTCAGAGCGTAGACCACGTCCATGGCGGTGACGGTCTTCCTCTTGGCGTGTTCGGTGTAGGTGACGGCGTTGCGGATGACGTGATCAAGGAATACCTTGAGCACTGCGCGGGTCTCCTCCTAGATGATCGAGAAAGCACTTGCAAGAGGGGAGGTCGGGTTGGTGTAGTGGTTAGCGTACTGGCCTCTCACCAAAGGCCCGTGATCTCGTGGTGATGTTCGTTTCTAGGCACCAGAGGATATTTTTAATTGGTACATCAACACCTACTAAAGTGTTTTCTTTATAAAAGCAGACCAATCATTATTGTAATTACATTTGAACAATAAGAGGGAAAATAATATGCTTTGATGGAATAAAAATTTAAAAACATCACAGCAGAGATATTTTTCCGCAAGTAAGTGGCTAATGTTAGTGCCTAAGACAATATACTCACAATGCCAGGGTCATCGACTGATAAGAGTAATGGTTACTAGGAAGAAGCGTCTGGTACTTAACGTCATATGCTTCATTGAGGAATGGTAGTTGTCTTCTGCCAACCCTTAATAAAAGGCAAATTGGCTGGATGATGTCGGATGGAATAGTAATTATGAAATTCTAGCACATATCATCTAAGTAGGGGTTAATATTGCACTGAAAAATCTCTGCCGCTCCAGGCTCTTGGGGTAGAGGTACAATACTCCATTATGTTAAATAAATGTTTCGGTGAATATAAAAGAGCGGTGAATATTCTTCTCACAGTTCTAAACTCAATAATTGCTATAAGGTCGGCATACTTGCTTCCCTTTTCTCTTTAGCCTCCTAAGACCAACTGATAAATAAAAAACAGGCTTGAAAACCTTTAGTCCACTTTCGTAGAAATAACACAAGAGCATGCAGTAATAATATCTCATTCAACGTAGGTGAAATAAATCACATATAATTTGATAGTTTTTCTTGAATCACTATATATAAATAACTCCAGTGTTTCAAAAATGTGTTCACGGTGGTGAATGTAAATAATGATGGCAATAATTAAGCCGTACTCCATCATTGCTTAATAAAGGGGGGCTAATCAACTTTAACATATAGGTACTTATTGTGGAGCAACTGGGTTTCCGGGATATCCTCCGCGTCTATTCATCGTTGCGACGATAGTTACGACAGTCAGACTACAGACCTAAAGATGCTTGCTCCAACACGGGCAAATTAGTCGTCAAAGGGACGAATACACAAAGAATACATTCCATAGCTGCTCACTCCGTGGAAGCCTACATCAAGACATATTTGTTGTGCTTGTATTGGGTGAAAGAATATACTTGTTAAGTAATAATAAACTTTTCTGAACATTAAAATACATGCCGTTCATACTGGCACATTCACTCACAAGCAAAGGGTAAAGGGTTTGTATTGAGCATCTTATAACTTTTTAACAAAGCTGGGAACAAACCATACACCATATTTAGCTTGTAGACCTAACTTTGATGTATCTTGGCATGAGTTTAAAACATTCTATTGGACAGTTTTTCAAAAAATGTTTATAAACTTTGCTTAAATTTTGGTAATTTTTCACCATCAAGTAAGTACGAGCCTCTTATGTTTTTCGATGACTATATGTTGTAACTACTAGGTATTATTAACGTTAATCCGACGCGTCTCAAGATCTCAGTTTAATTTCCACTGTTTTATTGCAGTTACAGCAAGGTTATAACATTTACTTTAATGTTCGCCTTCGCCTTCCTTTTCTACCCTTGAACCTAAGGAAGTTAATGTCGGGATTTACTGCATTTCAGGAGTGGTAAGCTGTTGCCATGATATTTACTATGAATGTGGTTAACACATTTTTAAAATTTCCTTAAGATAGTTTTACACACGAGTGCATGTGATTAAAACACATATTTAGTCTGTTTCTCCGTTTTCTCCCGAAAACGGGAGAAATGAGGCTCGTGAGCCACCTGCGTGACAGTTTCCAATCTTCCGATCGAAGCCTCTAACGCTTTGCACCGGAGAAAGTAGAAAACATTTTTACCAGGAGAATACTTGTCTCCCGACCAAAGTCTTAAGTCCTCGTAGTGACTCCTGACGTCCCAAATGGGCGCTTCAGTTACGTACCACTCATGAGCCTGACGTAGCTCTTTCTCCCGAGACAGTTCGCCTCTAAAAAAAGGTTTGTCGATTCCAAAACATTTATAGCCCTGCAAGAAGTCAGAACCTAATTTTCGGCCCTGAGAAATGTTTTAGGAAAATATTTTATCAAATTAGGCGACTGGTAGAATTATTACCTGATACTAGTTACCTATTGGAATCGAGACAGGTTGATTTCCGAATCCTTTTATGTGTCAGCTGAGGTAGTCATACTCTCACTGTGCGATGTGTCTCCTTCAGAACGCGTTTATGAGAATTGATTCTATCAAGTAAATGGTAAAAAACATTTCCAAGGTAGTTAACTTTTTGGTGCTGAAGTTATTTTTTTTCTCTTAATACAATTGCATCGCTCTGTAACGTAATGAATTTTTAAATGCCACTAGCGTAGTGAAATGCTCATTATAATCTCTTTTCCATTAATTGAGGTTAATGTTGGAGCCATGGTCATTATATCTTGTTTACTATATATTCGCCACTTGGGAATGATTGTATGTACGGTGTTGTATGTACCTACTATTAACGATCATGAGAATCACATTCATATTTTAATGCAATTCCATATTCTGCCTCAAACGCTCAGTTTCCTGTGAATAGAGTTTTTGAACCGAAAGGCTAAAAATTACTTGTTTGAAGAAATTTAGGCCGTTGAATAATTACAGCCATTTACACAATACATTTTATGCTGCTATAAAATGTGATTTGTTGATGATTAAACCAAAATTCTTTGCTACAAATGCCTTTCAATGGAAGGTGGCTGGGTGTTGAATGGCAATGTTTTTTTAATCAATAAGCAGGTTCATTTGCCTTGAGTGTTTTGAGTAGGAGGTGCTGATAATAAGTCAAGTAAGCGTGATGTGCGCGAGGTATAAGCAGGAGGTGATTACACACAAGTGGCAATTGTAATATCAAATTTCTTCATTAAGGTTACAGCACTTTATTCAGTTGATGTTTGTAAAAAGGTAGGTACATTATATTGTAACCTAGCCAATCCAAAGTGTGTGAACTTCACGTTCTTAAATAAAGCTTACATAAATAACAAAAATTCAGAAATACTTCTGGCGAAAATAGAGACGCAGTAGTTAATGCTTCACTTTACTTTTAGCAAGTATCCCACAGCACGACATGTGTAGGTAAATGCTATACCAATGTTATTGGTCTTGAGAACAAAATATCAATTATCCTTGGTAAAACGTAACTAATCATTACCTGTAATCTTATTTAGTTCATGCGATTTCATTGAACAATATATTCGTACGGTGGGAAGACCATTTGCCCCAATTCTTTCCAAACGGAAAAAGGCTCATTGTGGAGAGGTAAGTCATTCCCGATAAAGCAAGTCCTTCAGATTTGTGCCTCGTTCCAATAAACAAACATCATTTTTCGCATGAACGTAACTGTGGCAGGCGATACGTAGTGAAAAGATATGATATTCAAACACACAAGAGTTAGCACTTATTCCACAGATTTAATTAAAGGTACAACGTGTTTCAGTAGTAAAGCCATCATTAGGTACAAAGATTTTCCGTGAAAGAAGTCGAATAGCGAAAAAATTACCCATATCACCTCCTCGAGCTTCATTAGTACTTCCTGTAAAAATGTTTGTTTACAAAATTTACGAAACAAAACAAATATTGCCGCCATGATTATAAGGTACGAGACGTTCGATTGGTCCTTACGGGTTTTATAATCTTTGCCATAAAAATGTTTTCATAACGTGTGTTTTCTCCCATCCGGCTAGGATAAAAAGTATTCGTAGCCCAATTACAAACTTCAACCGGGAGAAAACTTTGGGCATGAACTCTTTCTTCCTAACGAGGCGCCCCAAGGTACAGACTAAACCCCCTGGGAGGGCTCAGGTTGCATCTGGGTGTTTCCTGGGCGGGTGAAATTAAAGAAAGGGGAAAGAAAGTGGAGGTTTGCAATTTTACGGTGCGGGAAGGAGAGCGGAAAGAAGTGGTGCACAATGAAGAGTGAATGAATTTTATTACATATGGTCAGAAGATTGTTTCCACTCGTTGTCTTTATAAAATATTTTGGTTATACGTGGTGAAGGAAGCAACACAGAAAATGATTTCTCATTCTGAGGCTTCACATAGCTGAACACTTGAATGTGAAAAAATTTGGAGAATAAGAGATGTAACAGGAAGAGCAACCACGTAGAATCCCCTTAACCAGCTCACTTAAAAATAGAAGGCGGACGGCTACGCCATTCAGATCCAGATACGCGATTCATAGACTGGACAGGGCTAATAGGTTGAGGAAAACTATTCGATAAGTAGTTACGGTTAAAAGTGATGTTCTGGGACCATGCCTCAGGTACTCGCCAGATGGGTGTGTCCCACCTCGGGAAAGGTCCTAATCCGCGACACTTTCCCGAGCTCCGAGGCTCTCCTCGACCCACGCGGTGGGGGGCTACCAAGGCAAAAACTGACCGTACTTAGTATAATTTAAACTTTTAACAGCTACGCCATATTGCAATAAATACCTGTTTTCATCGTACTCCTGATAATCGTGCAAGTACTTACGTCTTTTAATCGCCGTTCTACGATGAAAGATAACAGTTTTATAGATTTTGGTTAAAATGCGGTGGGCGACTGTGGGAAAAATGGAAACCTCGTAGTGAAATGGAGGTGGTTCCGCGAAGTTTATATGCGTCTGGGGTATTTTCTGACGCTTCCCTATTATGTGTACGTACGTCTACTGAGCGCAGTTTAGTTTTTGGGGTTATTGACGTCCATGAATGATATGTAACACAGTCTTTAGCGAGTTGTTACCTAGGGAATGTTTCCAACATTATCTGTCGCCCATTTCTACAGGAAAAACAACACTTTGTCCGCGATGGATTAAAAATTCCCTGATTCGAGACATTACGTCGTTGTCGAATCCCTAAACTATTATTTTTATATGTTACTTTCGGTTCGACAGTTTATCAACTATATTCAAAGAAATAGGCGAGGTATCTCTTGAACTTACTAATTGTACACTTGGTCTTGTATTTCTTCTAATGTGAATGTGAAACTCGGCGTCGCAAACGGTCGCAGATAACTCATCGGGTTCGCACTGTGGAAGCTATGCCCCATATAAGTTACTTCGTGATGCTCGACGATGCAATCAACTTTTTCACTACATATTTTTTAAAAATTACCAAAAATGAGGGTCCGCCATTTTTTATGTATCTTTGGTGAATAATTACAAATAGTAAGTAGTCTACATTAAAACAAAGATGAAGAACTGTCTCATCTTATTAGATCACTATTTATAACAATTCTTTACCCATAAATGTTCAGCATGTGATTGTTCCCACCGAAATTTTTAAATTTCTTAATACAATTCGTATTTATTATATTTCTCCTTCTCGTTGAATTTCAACGGGCACCTTCAACTAGTTGCCAATATTTTGAAAAAACTGGGTTCAGATTTGTCCATCGCTCACCATAATTTACTTATTGAAAAGTATTGATGATCTAAAGCCGTAACAAAGGAAGCTTCTCGGAATACGTTCTCGTATTTTAAAAGGAAAACTATGGTACAACTCATATTCAAGGGTGTTTTAAGTCTGTTTCCGCACTAATAGGCGCTTTTGGGGGGGAAGGTTGTCTGGTAGAACAGTTGCAGGATAACCCGAAAGCCTTTTTGTCATATGTGAGGTAAGTTCAGGAAAAATAACCGACTCTTCATCCGCTAAGAAACGAAAAAGGCGTCAAGGAGTATGGACAAGGCTAATCTGTTGCATTCATGCTTTCAAAACGTTTTCACTGTTTCATTTGAGAACACATGCATCACGGTGAATAATAATTTATAGCGAACGATATATATTCTGCCGGTGGCGATACCTTTTGCTGGAAATTTTTATTCACCGTGATGGATGTATTCTCAATGAATCAGTGAAAACCCTTATAAAGTAGTAATTTAACAAGTTAGCTTTGTCCACATTGCTTGATACTGTTTCACCTTAATTGTTTCTTAGTGTATTACCTGTTGATTTATTGCCTTGAACTTCCCTCACGTATGACCAAAAGGTTTTAGGGTTATTCTATAACTGTTCTGGAATGAGTTCTCACCATCATGTACTACACTATATAATAATTAAACTAATGAAACAGCAAGTCATTTGAATGACAGCCATGCCTACGTAGAAACAAGCACTACCTTAGGATGGTACAAGTGATAGCAATAGTAAATGCTAGAGCAATTGGCAACTGTGAAAATGCATACGGATCAAAAGCAATCATGGAGAACACGCGATACGTGCTGTTTCTATTCGATAGCATGCTAGTGAGCAGGTGTTACTAATATAATAAACAAAACAGCTAAACTACCTGACGACAAACCAAACTGTGCAGTCTCATTAGCAGTTGTTATGGTCTCTTGTCGTTCGCGGAAAAATAACATTTTAAACCTGTACGTTCTGCAGTCTTTTTCTCTCATTTTGTTCTCACGATCTAGCCTGCCGTAGTATGTCGGGTTTCGCAAAATGCACTTAGTGTCGTCAGAAAAGAGACTGTCTTGGTATTTATACAAAAAAATAAGTCTAAGATTTAACAGACGTGTCTGTGGAACAGCGATTCCTATCCTAATTGTTGCAGAAGGCTTGTAAGTTGTTACAATTACGACACTGTCGTAGAGACCATTTAAATATCGTGCAGATCTTAACTCTAAAAGTTCGAGCTCGGTTTCTAGTCCTACCTCATAAGGATCTCAAATACTGGCAGCGTATTCTAACTGAAGTCTAACAAAGGAAAAGTAGGTTATTACTTTAAGTTTTTTAGCCACACTTACCAAGTACCCTTCTCACCAATTCCAATTCACGATTAGCTTGACCAGTTATTTCGCGACAATGTTTACCCCTTGAAACATATATGTGTCAGTTAAACTCCGAGGTATTTCACAGATTCTTCCGTAACCAAACCGCTTTGCCCTATGTGTTACGTGTAATAAGGAGAGTTGTTTTTCTTCCAGAATTTCATTACTACACTTTTTTCAAATTTAATTCTAGTTGTCACGTAGCGCGCCACTTTTGAATTTCCTCAAAGTCTTTCGTGAGAGCTTTGTTATCATTATATCCGCGAATTTCCCTGTACACTACTGTATCGTACACTACCGCAAATAACCTAAGATTACTATCAACTACTTCTCTAATGTCATTTATGTATAAAAGGAACAATAGTGGAACTATCACACCTCTCTGAGGAACGCCCGAAGTGACTTTCACTTCATTAGAGTTTACGCCTTCTCAAACAACCCTTTGCACACGATCACATAATAATTCTCGAATCCAAAATATTACGCCATTATCTAATCTATTCAAGTTACGACGCTACTTCTCCCTTATTGGACATCACTCGGAATACGCTGCCAAAATTTGGGATTTTGATGAGATCAATTGATTTTGTTAGTTACAACGCGTACTACGGCAAATATTTGTAAAAGGTCTTCACGATAATGTAATTGGCATGACAAGCCTTCTGTGACAACTAGACAAGAATCACTATCGGATCGTCGCACCTTGGGCTGAAATCGAAAATAGCTGGCCAAAATTCAAAACAAGATTTTTTCAAGCCAGAAAGATGAAAGTTTGCATAAATATTCTTAAAGACATGTGTATGCGATGATGCAAGGTATTTTCTTTAATACTCAACAATTAAAATTTTGCATGAGGTCAATGCTGCACAAATTTCGCAAAAATGGTCTACACTCAATTTTTTCACCAAATTTTCAAAATCAAGCCGTTGCTGAGCCTTTAAGGGGAAAGCATTGTTATAAAAAGTGACGCTATGAGATGAGACAGTTTTTCATCTTTGTTTTAATGTAGACTACTTACATTTTGTAATTATTTACCAAAGAGTAAAAAATGGCGGACCTTCTGTTTTGATATTTTTTTAAATATGTAGAGAAAACGTTGATTACATCGCCGAGAATCACGTTTATATGGGAAACACTATGTGTAAAGTTTCCAAAGTGCGAACCCGATGAGTTATGCGACGCCGAGTTTCACATCAGTTTTTCGGTCGCGCAGTCGAGTGTGGTACAACCCACCTGTACGGCGGGCGGCAAGTGTGTGGACTGGATTGTAGCCGCATCCACTCCGCTATGCAGATTTTCGAGCTCACTCTGATGTACACGCGCTTCGAGCTCTCTCAGATGTACACTGGTATTATGTAGATGTATTTTGTAGTCACCAAATGAACAGATACCAAATCTCTATGACATTTGAGGCAAATCTATCGGTAGTGTAAACCACTTGTAGAAAAAATCATATCCTGAAATGTATTTTCATCTTTCTGCTGATATATAACTGTTATTTTATTTACTTAGTTTTTCATTACCTTTTGTGGAATGTAATGTATTGAATGTTGGTGGGAACTTAACCCCTAACCAACGCCTTTGAGGTGTCTCGCAGGTATTACGTAGTTGTAGATGAAGTCCAAAAAAATCTCCAGGTCTTTGAGGGCGAGAATGAGAAGTTTACTTTTCAGAGGAGAAACCTTGAACGCGATTTCGCATACAATTTAAGACCTTAATTATTCAATATCCCAATGATATCACACTTGTAGAGCCTATGGAGATCGATAGCAATGCACACATATTAAAACAGACGAAAAAAACGTTATGTTCCTTATGGCTTGAAAACACTTGCTCGGGTCACAGCATTTCCAGCTCCCGGCGCGCGTCTCAGGCTCTGGACGCGCGTACGTAAAATAAAATGTAATTTTCGGCATCGCAAACAAATTTTCAATCTTATTTCAGATCTACCTTTAGAAAGCTTCAAAGATTGATTTAGTATTAGTCACTTGACAGGCACTTTCGCAAAACGCTAGATATTTACTACTTAATTTGAAATTTTGCGTGAAAATAGCGCCCACCATTTTGTTATGTATCATAGCGTAAATTTAGGATAAACAATCCCAAAGTTAGGCACAGTAAAGTAAAAGAGTGGTTTTTGACAGACCTTGTAGTTTTTTATCCGACTTCCCTCAGCGTCACCCTCAACGTAAATAGGAAGATTTTCGTAGAAAACTGAAGTCGGGTGTAATTTTGGAATTTTGGTTAAGTTTGAGCTCCTGTATCTCCGTAACAGCGACAGAACATGACCGATGACATGCCATTCCTTGGTTGCTAACCTATTGTGAGCATTTGTACCAAGTTTCATGATTATGTCTCCAAAAAGCCATTTCGGAATTTTGTGCGGTTTTTTCGATTTCAGCCCATTGTGCGACGCAATAAATGGTTCCGTTACCGAGGCATGGTGTGTTTCAGTTCTATTCGCATCTCATAGCCATCCTCCGTAATGTCCTATGGGCCCAGGGACGCATAGTGGCATCTAAATATGACTTGTGGATAGCTGGACTGAAATCAATGATTATAGTCGAGACAGTGCAAGGAGATAAGTGGGAACGTAACCTCTCCACATTTTCGCGTGTGCTCGGACTATCGTCTCGTCGTGTAGTGAAGGACGGAATAAAATGGCAAAAATGACTACTGCAACTAACACTGCAAGTGCCTCCATCATTAGAGTGTAGACGACAGCCTCAGAAGATAATACTTCGACCGTATCCAGTGGTCCTACCTACGTAATGTCTCATGCACCTTCGGCGACATGGACTAACATCCTGGCTATTGAACCGAAATTGGAGAGAACGAGTAATAATTACAGTGTTGGGAATTTGGTTATGAAAATGTCCGTGATTGGACTTGATCTGTGGGAATGTGTGGAGCCGCTGAAAGACGAAAACGGTGCTTTTATTGCAATTGAGAAAAAGAGAGATCAAAGAGCGTTGGCCACTATAGTTCTTAATGTAAAGCCAATTTGTCATCGTTACGTTCTGAATGCAAACTCGGCGTTTGAAGCTTGGCAATCGTTGAAAAAACATTTGGAAAACGCGGGTGCTCAAAGGTGTATTTCGTTGACCCGGCGTTTAATGAATGCCAACCTAGAGAATTACAAGAACGTAAAAGACTATGTTGCTGATATTATGGATGTGAAACAAAAATTACAGGACATAGGTAGCCCGTTAGATGACAGTTGGTTGGCTAGGATCATGGGGCCAACTACTGAATACAAAGCGTTTGAATTAGCTATTGAAGGAAGTGATAAGGAACTGACAACTGAGTGGCTGAGTTCAAAGCTATTAAGTGCAGTTGCCATTGACGAAGAAGAGTCTGGAACGGTATTAGCTTCATCAGTTCGAGGCGGGAAATACCGAGGCCGAGGTAGGTGGCATCAAGGTCATCATGGCAGTCAGGGGTGGCAACGAAAGTGTTACAGATTTCAATCCACGGAGCATTTTGTTCGTGATTGCCCGTATCGTCTGGCGGCGGAGGCATTACCGAGGGCAATTCCGTCAACACAGCTGGTGGAAGGAGCTACGGTATCAACCAAGCAGCCAAGAGAAGAGGCAGCCTAAGTCAGGGTGGCAGCACAGCAGACGGCAGCCGCGCGAGTAGATTCACGAATGCAAACTACAAAAGCCAACTCGGCGGCTGTGAACAGAAGGAGCGGAGCTTTTTTTACCGCGCTCCAAACAGGTATCGAAGGAATCAGTCCTTGCGACTGGATTATGCACTCTAGTGCGACCGATCATATGAGTCATAGAAAGGACTGGATTGTGAATTACCGTGACAGGAAAGGTAAAGTGACTGTAGCAAATAAGACAACTACTAATGTCGCAGGTATTGGCGATGTAAACTTAAGAGTTAACCTTTTTGGCGATGGTGTTGAGTCAACTATCTCTAATATAACGTATGTGCCTGACTTAGGAGCGAGTCTAATGTCAGTGGGAGTTACGTGCGACAAAGGTATGGTTGTTGTATTCAAATCAGATGTTTGTGAGATTTTGAACACAGACTCTTTTGTTTGTGAAGTTAAAGTGGTTGTAACAGGTAGTCGCAGACAGGGTGGACTGTATGAACTCGATTGTGCTAATGATGAAATTTCAAAGGTAAATATTTACTGTGTTGAAAGTCATATAGGTAGAGTGTATGATGAGAAGTCTCGTGAATTATGGCATAAGAAACTAGGGCACCTTAATGATCATAGTATGATTTTGCTCAAGAATGGCCTAGCGTCAGGTGTAGATCGACAGAATTGCCGAGGATGTATTGAAGGCAAGCAGGCAAAGTTACCTTTTAAGAAAACAGGCGCAAAGCGAGCCAAAGAAGTACTAGGTATTGTACTCGCTGATGTAAATGGTCCTTCTAGCAATCCCGCTTGGGATGGTTCAAACTATTTTTTGATCTTATGTTAGTAGATGATTATTCTAGAAAGAATTTCATCTATTTGATGAAAGCGAAGAGTGAAGTCAAAGGAAAGTTTGAAGACTTTAAAGCCATCTCAGAGAACCAGACTGGTAAGACCATTAAAATTCTAAGGAGCGACAATGGTGGCGAATTTATTGATCGTGAGTTTCAAAAACTGTTAACTGGTTGGGGAATTGTCCATGAAACAACAATCCCAGGTTGCCCAGAACAAAACGGAGTCGACGAGCGGGCGTACCGCACTATAGTTGAAATGGGCAGAAGCATACTGCATGATGCAGGTCTAAATGTAAGGTATTGGGGAGATGCTGCTTTAACTCCCATGTATTTGAGAAACAGAGCCCAGACCAAAGCTGTAAACCTGAGGCCGCACTGCAGGTGGATAGTAGGTAGGTTGGAGGGTAGAGGGTAGAGGCTGGAGGGTTGCGGGTGGATATAACCCGGCCGCACTGCGCGATGGAATGCGGAGGAATCCAGGTTTGGGTTCGCGCGCTTTTTCAGAATATATATAATCATACTACTATATAAAAATGAAGTGGTGTCTATCCGTCTGTCCGTCGGTTTTATGTTCGTTGCGCATCTCCTCAAAAACTACTGAAGCGATAAAGCTGAAATTATGCAGGATTCTAGCGTATACACTGGAAGGTGCTATAGGAATCATTAAGAAACGCTCAGGGCCCGGGTTAGATTCCTGGCGCAAAATATGTATTTACATTTGTTTAAATTGACTTTTTCAAATTATGGTAGCGCAAGAGTTTTTTCATTCGCTCAGTAAAATAACTAAATATTAATGGATTTCTTTCATTCTTTCTGTATTCAATGGGAAAATGTTTAAAATTTCTTGTTTCTTTAACGAATTAATACCCAGTCCTCGAGGTTTCTGGCCAATGTGTAATTTACGTTGAAAATTACAGTTTTTTTGGTTCTTTTCCGAGCATTGCTAAGGTCTTTGCCATTGTCGTCTCCGAAACATCGTCGATGCTTAAACAGTTTGTTATAGAGGGATGCCGTAAAAGGCAATGTGTTTAACACGAGGGTATAGTAAGGTACTGAAGGCATTGTAGGCTATTCGTGAAGCAAGGTCAGCCATATTTTTCCGAACAAAGCTACGCGATGACTGTTAGCGCTCCTCACGGATTTAGAAGGAGGATTCGGTTAAAATTACGAGTATTTAAATGAATGCTTTAGCGGTGTTCACATTGTTTTTTTTACGGGTTTAAGAATTTGAACCTAGGACATGAAGAGAAGAGATGGAAGGCTTTCGAAATCGTCGTCGATGGACATAGCTTGAGATTTGAGATAGTTTAACAAAAACTAGGGAATAAAATTCAAATTCCAATGGAGCATAACGTCTCATTGCGTATCCGTGGGATGTTCATTGATGCCATTGCTATGATGCTAAAAATTTCGTCAAAAAGAGATGCTGTAAACTGCATTGTTCTTTTCGTGAAGATATTAAAAGGAACTAAAAAAGGTATCGCAGCTAATTCTTGAATCTAGATCGGCGATTTCATTCGAAAAAATCATACGGGTTTACTTTTCGCGCTACTTTCAGATGAAATACGTTTGCATCGGTAAAACTAAAAGCATTTAAATCAAAGTTTCTACGGGGTTCAAAAGGTGAATATTTTATAGATTTATACCGTATTCCGAAGTGCACCGCTTTCAAAATTGTCGTCTTTTAAGACGCAAGATCGTGAAAAGAAACTTAAATGAAGTCTAATCAAAAATAAGAGAAGCAAGATGAAAAAAATAGCAATATAGATATACGTCAAATATACAGTAGAAGATGTGAATATACGCGACCGAGCGACAAGTACCTGGTTTAAGTAAGCTAAATCTGTTCAAGGTTAAAAGAGTAGAATTTACTGTAAGTGGAATAAAATGGATTAATACGTATCCATAGGAAGTTCATTGACGCCACTGTTATGAAGCTGGAGAATTGAGACAAACATAACATAAAAGGCCAGAGAAAAAATTTTTTGCCGAAGAGGTGGGTCGTACTATTCCCAAAAACCCGAATCTGGCCTCATTTTTAACAATATAGACACACATTCGTATGTACATCCCCTACTAACCTCCTTTGTTTCCTCTGGCCTGAAATTTTCTAAAGAATATTCTTATTTTTGTAAAGGCCCAAGTATGAGTCCAGGCGGTAATTACATGTTTACATTAGTTTAAATTATATTTATGGTGCCGATGAAGATCAATAAATAGAAAACTAAGGTATTGGTATGCAATAGGAGAAAAAAGCCAGAACCAATGTTAAACTAGGCAAACAAAAAATCGAGGAGGTGGAAGAGTTCTGTTACCTGGGAAGCCGATTAACCAGGGATGGACGGAGTTCAAGAGAAATTACCAATAGAATTGCCCAAGTAAAAAGGGCATTTTACCAGAAGAAGTTTCTGCTTACAGCTGCAAATATAAGCGTGGAAGTGAGACACATTTCATTAGAACATACATCTTGGGCATTCTATCATATGGCAGCGAAGCTGGACGATAAGAGTAGCAGAGAAGTCCAGGCTGGAAGCATTTGAAATGTGGTGCTACCGAAGAATGATGAAGATAAAATGGATCGATCGAGTGACAAACGAAGAAATGTAAGAAGATTGGAAGAGAAGGGATGTCCACTGAAAACCCTAAAATGAAGATGGGACAACTTAATTGGCCACATCTTAAGACAGGATGGCGTGATGAAGACATCGTCGAGGGAAAAGTGAACAGGAAGAATGGAAAAGGCAGGCCTCGTATGAGTTATATATAACAGGTCGTGAAGGATGTTAAAGAGAGGAGTTACGTCAATATGAAGAGGTTGGCCGATAGAAGAATGGAGTGGAAGGCTGCGTCAAACCAATCCTATGATTGTTGTCCGATGATTATGATGATGGTTCCGATACTGACTTGGAGCCATTGCTAACTCAATAATACAAGTTTGTGTTCGCCCCTTCATGAAAAATATTTTACTTTCTTAATAATACTCGTATTTATTACATTTCTCCCTCCCGTTGACTTCAACGGGCACCTTCAGCTAGTTCAGTATAAAATAAGATGCTATCTTCAGCAAAATGATAACGTCTGATTCACCCGGGGAATTTCAAGAGAGAGATGACAGTTTTGGTCTCATGGCGCCATGATGCATAGTTGCTCAGAAAAAGTAAGTTTATAAAGTGTAAAAGTAAAAAGAATCACTCAATAACAATACCAACTTCCTGGGAAATTTCTGCCCATAGTGTCCTCAGTATTTTGGAGTGCTTCCTCAACTCGTCTGCGGGATCCCATATCGCTTTCCGCTGGTAAACTGCCGCGATTAGCTGCTCCTCCAAGCCTGAGAGGGTGGTGGGTAGGTAGAATTAACCAACACGACTGATTCCCTCGCTACCCGCCAAGTGATTCGCTTGGTGGGTTGGGTAGGCTGGAGGGTGCAGTGCGGCCGCCTCCACCAGAAGCCTTGAGATGGAAACTTACCTCGCGGGTCGCCAAGTAGCCGCTACCCACTACCCTCCAGGCAACCCACCCGAGGGGCGGCCGCCCATTAAGAGGTACGTCGCCAGAGGAGGTCTGGACTGGCAACAACGTAAATATTGAAGGTGTAGTTAATAAGGGGGAGCAAGGTAAGGTCTGGTTACTTAAAAAGGCTATTTACGGCCTTAAGCAATCATCAAGGACATGGTATCAGAAAGCTCAAGAAGTATTAGTAGATCTTGGATACAGGAGATATTTTTATGAACCATGTGTATTTGTACTGAACAATGAGAAATCCATTGTCATTGTAGTATTATATGTGGATGATTTTATAGTGTTTAGCAATGATTGTAACTTGACTGATAAACATGAGGAGTGTCTTAAATGTAATTTTCATGTCAAGGATTTGGGAAAAATTAACCACTGCTTGGGAATGGATTTTGTAAGGGACAAAGATGGTATTACCATAGGTAACTTAGAAACAATATGTGTTTGTCATTTTGAAAAGGTTTCTTATGCTTGATTGTAATGGGATATAAACACCCATTGATACCCATTCTAGGCTAGACCATGGTGAAGAAGTGGTAAATGTTCCTTATCGTGAACTTATTGGATCTGCTATGTATCCGGCAGTATGTTCTCGGCCTGATGTGGCATATGCAATAAGCTATCTTAGCCAGTTTTGTGAAAAACCTAAACGTAAGCATTGGTGTGCAGCCAAAAGACTGCTAATGTATTTGAAAGAAACAGCATCATATAGTGTGAGATATTGTGTCTGGTGTACGACTTGTAGGTTTTGCAGATGCAGACCATGCAAATCTTATACAGGTTTGTTTTCATTTTAGCCTGTGGACCTATTTCTTGGTCTAGCAGGAAACAAGGAGCAGTATCCAAATCAAGCACTGAAGCAGAGTATAGGGCTTTAAATGATGCATCTTGTGAGGGAGTGCTATTGTCTGATTTGTTTGAAGAAGTGTTTGGTGTGAAAATTGATGTGAATATTTACTGTGATAATCAGAGTGCTGTTCACTTGACCAAGATTTTGTCTATATCTCCTAAACTTAAGCACCTTCTCTCCAAATGAAAATGTTTGTTGATCAGGGTCTTGTTTCTGTTAACCATATCTTAGGTGGTGATATGTTGGCAGATGTTCTAACCTAAGCATTGTGTAAAAGGAAACATCACTTGTGTATTCAGGGATTGGATATTGTATGTGCCAACTGATCATGGAGGTTAAATGTTGAAAGGTCTGGATTATAGGGGGAGTGTTGGGATTTATAATCCAGCCCGGGTTGTATCCGTCATCTGTTTGAGTTTACGTACCTATGTGTTTTGTTTTAAAGGTTTTAACCCACTCAGTGTAATCCATGGCGACGCAATAAATAGTTCCGTTACCGAGGCATGGTGTGTTTCAGTTCTATTCGCATCTCATAGCCACCCTCCGTAATGTACAACAATAACAACCTCCACAAATATGGATCATGTAAGCTAGGCAGCGTGATCCACTGTGTGAAAAAATCCATTAAGTAGTCTCATAATATTTTCTGTTTACTAAATATGTGTTCTCTTCACATGTTGGTATTGGAAACACACCCACTGCTAAATGAAATCAAATTTGCCAGCCTCGGTGGCGGCGGGGTTAAGTCCTTGCCTGCCATTCCGAAGGTCGCGGGTCCGAGTCCCGCCTGGGTAAAACTCAACTGTCCAGGGCATGGATGATTTTAAATGTGTTGTCCATATATATTACAATGATCGTAATTGGGGGCACCTGTGATCATTACAGAAATTATTATTATGTATTATCTTTCATTATTAGGAAATGAGGATGGGAATGAACTAAAGACGGTCGATCAATTATTATTATAAGTCTATTAAACATTTTATCAAATGAAGGTTTGAAAATCAAATAATCCATTGATTCATTCTTAGTCATTGATTCTATAACACTTCTGAATGCATGATGTACTGAATCAACTCGTATTGCAAATACGCTTTGCGAAAAGTCCAATATATAACATCACCCAGCCCGTAGCATTTTGGGAAGCAATCTCGGTACTCTAATAACCACGCCAAATTTTCTCGCATAATACATCTATGCCTTTTACCAAAGCTACTATGAGTGGTAGAAATATTAACGTAGAGCTGTTTCTTTCCAGATTGTGGAAACTATCGTTATTTCGTGAAGGAAAAGAGTTTGGAAGACGGTTCGCAGTCGAGTTACACGCTCAGTATAAAAGATTTTGCGGCAGTTTCCGAACGCGGAGGACCGAGCAACACCGTTCCGATTTACAAACATCGCGAGAATAATATAACTGTGGAAAAAAATAAAACGTGAATACATAAAGATCCAATAGATTTTGTCATCATACATCATCTCCCCCTCCTCGTACACCCTCTGCCCACCCCTGAAAGGACCTTACTTGAGTGGCCCATGCTCACTAATCCGCGCAGGCTACCAACACAGAGGACACCCTCCCTCCACCGCCATTCATTGAAGACCGCTGTAAAACAACACTCCGAGGTGTGGCAAAAGAAGAAGACCGCCAGAAGATCTTACACCTAGGAGTACGCCAAATGTATTCAATCATTGGTATTTGAGTACCCAAATGAATACATGAGTACCTGAATGAGTACATGAATACCTCGAAGAGTAGATTAGTACCCAAACGAGTACATGAATACATCGACGACTGGATGAGTACTCGAATTAATACATGGACGACTACCTCAGCGATTACTTGAACACCTAGTTGAATACCCCTGAATACGAGCACCCAAATAAATACCTCGGCGAGTATCCGAGTACCCATCTGGATGAATACCACTGTTTACATTCAACCGCTAAGGTACGCACGATTCTCACATGGTTATCGCTAGCCTCATAGCCTCGAGAACTCGGAATTCTGAAGGAACCAGTTGAATGGAAAGTTTTCGGGATGACTATTTGACCACCTCGACTGAAGTCTCCTTCTTCCGTGCCCTTCGCGAGGTTTGCAAGACGTTGGTAACTCATGAGTACCTAGATGCTTGCATTCGATATCGTTCCTTCGGCGCCCGAAGTAATAAGTCTGAGGAAATCTAGGAGCAAAGGCCAGATTTTTCAGCTAAGACCTTAGACCTTAGGCTACAAAACAAGAATAGAAGTTGCGTTATCATAATTGGTGCAATATATCGGAAAAAGGATGCAGAAATATTAAATTTTTATTTTGTATAACATTGAAGTATTCATTGTATGAATGGTGCCAGAAGGCCGACCACTTGTCACTGGAAATATTATAAGCTCATCTATTTAGAAATAAGTACATAAAAGAGGTAGAGAATGTTTCAACTGAGGAAAGTATTTAGAATTTTTCCGATAGAAAATGAGGAGGAATTGCATGCAAAGACTTAACAGTTTTTTCAGAGTTCTGAGTCTGTACAGTTTGAGAATCAGAATTAATAGAAGAATTAGGTTGGGAATCACTATCAGATCATAGGTTAAAGTACAGTTTAAATCTATTACAGAAAGGTAAATCGGTCAGCTTTTCTGAAGATGTTACTTACCTATGTATTAAAAACACCGGCGTATTATGTTAGATTCGAAAAGATAAATAAGATTAGAGAGTAAGATTATTGTACTGATTGATTCAAAATTTCATTTTTCCCCGTACCATAAGAGAACACAATAGGCTGCATAGCAAAGGTATAGGTAGGGAAATTATTGTAGAGTTGTCTGTAGTGTATGATGCATGTATTAACAACCAATCCCTTTATTACTATGTAGCTACTAACCATCTAGCTGTATGTGACCCTATTTTGCAGCATTTTTCCATGTAGTAGCTTGTTTGCATGTAAATAGGGCATGTTTGATGATTTTCTCCCCCTTGCTACACACCCTCGCGTTGGCTTGCAGGGTATCGCGTAGATGTACTGCTCCTTTCTTCAAATAAGTAGGGTATATTAAGCCAATGAGATCGTGTAGCTGGTTGCTTGTGAGCCTGAAAACCATGGTATTATACCCAACCCCGTCACTATTCTTAATCACTCATTTCTTCCATAATTTTACGAAGATTTGTCAACATCTATAGTAGACTGATTCAATGAATTTCCCTTCCATTCGCCATAACGAAATAAGTTGCAAAGCCAGCAAAGCTAGAGAAATGTGGATGAAGCAGGCCCGGCGACAGGATTTTCGGGCCCCTGGGCAACTGAGTGATCCGGGCCCCCTAAATGCCGGCAAACCCCCTCACTCAATTTAGACCAGAACTTTCAGGTTATTTTATAACCAAGACTTACCTGATTATCAGCTTTTTCTGCAGAAGAAACTTGCACACTCTCATACATAATCTTTTGATTTGCTATAAATTGTCCTTTTTTTAAATTAAACACATGTCAGTGGAATGGGATGGGAAACAATTTCAAAATGAAAAATTTTTGACGGTGTAACACACTTTACACTTTCATTTTAAAGTAATCAAAACTATGATTTACTTGAACTTGAAAATTTTATAAAAATTCATAATAAAACGTACTTTTCTTTTTTTCAAAATTAGCATATCCATATTTTTCTCCCATATTTTCGGAGATACGTCGAGATAATTATATCACTACCAAATGAAATTGAATGCAGATTATTCACTTCTACTAAGCTTTGCTTTCACTACAACTCTTTCAATCAAACATAACAGCAGGGAATGGGTAAAAATAATGTAAGTTAAGGTTTTAACGAACAGAAAATATTTTGTTGTGCCTCAATATTAAGTTATTTTCGATAATTTGTTTCCTTTCTGTGTGCATAATTAAAGTGAAGTAGAAACTAAAGTTTTCCTAGATGAATAAAGTCTAATGTGACCTATAAATCAGGTATATGCATATTGTAACGCAGGGAAAATGAAAGATTTTAGTAGATTTTCTCGATGAACAACCAAAAGCTCCGCGGTGTCCGAAATGTACCTTTCTGCATGAACCTCCTAGGAGGGTCAAAGGCTTGGACTGCTGGGGCGAAGGGACAAATAAACGGAAAGACGTCCTTAATAGTGTCCCTCTGGAACGTAAAATAATGTTTCATGTGAAAAATATAGGAATTTTAAGGCTTTGAGGGTGTGAATAAGAAGTTTACTTTTGAGAGAAGAAATCTTGAACGCGATTTCGCGTACACTTACAGACCTTAATATTTCTATATCCCCATGATTTTAAACGTGTAGAGCCGGTGGAGATCAATAACAATGCACACATATTAAAAAAGGCGAATAAGAAGCGTTATGTTCCTTATGGCTTGAAAAATCTTACTCGCGTCACGTCATTTCCAGCTCCCGGCGCGTCTCAAGCTCCGGACGCGCGCACGAAAAATCAAATGTAATTTTTGGCATTGCAAACGAATTTTCAATTTTTTTTCAGATCTACCTTTAAAAATCATAAAAAATTGATTAAATATGAGTCACTTGACAAGCACTTAACATGCCAGATATTTACTACTTAAAATGTATTTTTGCGTGAAAATAGCGTCCGCCATTTTGTTACGTAATTCACCTACATATAGGAAAAAATCTCCCAAAGTCAAGAACAGTAAAGTAAAAGTGAGGTTTTAACAGACATACTAGTTTTTTATCCGACCAAATACCTCCCACAGCGTCACCCTCAACTTAAATAGGAAGACGTAGAAAACTGAAGTCGGGTGTAATTTTGGAATTTTGGCTATGTTTGAGCCCCTGCATCTCGGTAACGGCGACAGAACATGACCAATGACATGCCATTCCATACTTGCCAATCAATTATGAGTATTTTTTACCAATTTTCATGATTCTATCTCCAAAAAAGTCATTTTGGGATTGTTTCAATTTATTTCGATTTCAGCGTACTGTGCATCGGTTCAAATTTTCCTTCCTCTCCTTTCTATTAACAAAAACCACACAAAATAATGACAGTGCGTGCATGGGCCTTGAACTTATTTAAGTAAAACAAGGAAACAAATTTAGAAAAATTTCACAAGCATAAAGTGTACATCATGTTTAAGAGTGAATAACTTTCTGAAATATGTATACCTATATTCACAAAATTTTAAATACAAAATATTTTTTTGCTTCCCTTTTTTATTTTCCCTGGGAGTTAAGGATTGCAATCCCGGAATCTCGAATGAAATGACAATCCCGAAATCCCGGGATTTAGTATAAACGAATCCCGGGATTCCGGGATTGACGTACACCTTTTCGCTAACAGGTAGCGCTAATAAATAAGTTTTCTTGGACATGAAATTCAACACGGTAGACGTCTGAGTCCATTGACTAATATATTTTCTTGGAATAAGTAATTTGTCATCATTTGTAATACATAATAAAACGGAAATGAGCTTACGGTGCGCGTGTTAAAGACATAGTGATCGCCAGCATTAAACAAGATGGACTAAATTCCAGAAAATGTTGACTAACTTTTGATGATGATCCCGTAATCCTGGGATTGAAAAATCTCTCTGGGATTGCAATCCTTACTGGGAGGCTAGGTTGGGGGGCCGCGGTCCCTCCCTACCCCCGTGTATGGGCGCTCACGTATACAAAACCAATAACACAACACTAGAATGTGTAGCTTGCTACTGCTAATCTGTAACTTTGACTGTAGAATGAACGATTATTTACAGTAAACTAACAAGTAAACAATGGACTTTAGACGGGGGATGGGGTTTCTTGTCGTTCAAGTTACAATATGTCACTGAGTGGCGAATGTTCGCGGCAAAGGGAGGGAAGGTAGGTCACAGCGCCCGCGCTTCTCGCTCTATCGTCCCCATCGCCCCAAAACCCTCGATGAGCACAGTAACAATGCTAACGTCATACTTCTCTATTGCACCGTAACCACCGAGTGGTTACGATTGCACACTGACACACGTTCTACCTTCATTTGTTTTTTTTTCACTTTTTAAACAACAAAATTTTGTATTCTTTTTGGCATTTAAATTTATTCATACTTTAAATTTTTATTTTCAATTAATTTATTTTGGCCCGGGCCCCCTTATGACCCGGGCCCCTGGGCATTTGCCCCCTTTGTCCCCCCTTGTCACCGGCCCTGGGATGAAGAACCTATGCGAAGATGCACAAAACAATCTTGCGCTTGGAAAGGTGGAAGCTGCCTATAGGATATTGAGGAACCACTTCAAAGAACGGAGCGCATGGTGTAATGCCACAAGGGACAAGAATGAAGAACTTTTAATTGAAAACGAAGGCAAAGTGAAGAGATGGAACGAATATCTGGAATAGTCATACTAAGGAAACAATCTCAGCACGAAGTGATCGAAGAGGAAAGCGAAGTCAAAGAGGATGATAGGGGATCAACAATATTAAGATCGAAATTTGACACACCAGTAAGGGACCTTCGCATGAATAAAGCTTCTGGAATTGATGATGTTCCTGAGGAGCTAATGAAAAACGTAGGAGAGAACACTTTAACTCATCTTCACAAAATCATCTGCGACATGTACTCAAAAGGAGAAATACACAGGGACCTGCCTCGGCAACACTGTGACTTGGGATGGAAGAAGCTCGACGGACATCAAGCGAAGAATAGCCTTAGCTTAAGGAGGCTTTCATGAAGGAGAGACAATTACTGTGCCCAAGCAAGGAAGCACTCCACTCTGTGGATCAGAGTCATGGAATATCGGGAAAGCAGAAGAGTGAAGAATTGAAGCTTTGAAACATGGTGTTAGAGGAGAATGTTGAACATTAAATGGACAGATAAAGTGAGGGACGCAGAAGTGTTCAGAAGAGCAGATGAAAAAAGGACAATGTGGAAAACCCTACGGCAAGGAAGAACCAGATGGATTGGACATAATACCTTGAGACGCAATGAATTAGTTAGGAATATAATTGAAGGGAAAATTGAAGGTAAGGTGCCGCGAGGAAGACCAAGGGACAAGTCTATAGGGAAAATAAAGAAGGAAATGAAAGAAAAAACATATCAGGGCGTGAACAGTGACGTATTTGTGATCTCTGAGGCCCCCGGTGGAATCTAGAATGAGGACCCCAATGTTATAGTCTTTTACAACTATATTTACAATTCCTCTCTCGCGAGGCCCCCGGCTGCCGCCGGGTACCTACGCAATATGGTAAATACGGCCCTGGGCGTGAGGGATTAAACACTGAACAGGGCAGAATGGAGGGCTGCAGTAAACCAATCCTAGGGTAGGAATACTTATGATGATGATCGAAAAAGCTTCCCCCAAAAAAAATATGGCAGCTTACAAATCTTCATTTGTACCATTTGACGCATGATAAAAACGACAGCTAAAGCAGCACAACGGACCGATAATATTTATAACTTTGGATCATCGAGCCTCATTTCTCAACTCCTTTAGCTCATTAGATAACGGAAAGGCAGATACAGCTAGCCTGTTCTAACGACTCATCAATTGGTTGCGAGTAATTAGCCCAGACAGGAAAAATGTGAATGACGACTTATCACCGTTAGAGGCCGAACACAATATAGAAATCACTAAGCATTTCAGTCATATTTTGAAGATATACTGGGTTTTGGCACAATGTTTGGCAAATGTTGGGGGACAAGGAGAGCAAGGGTTCTTCGGGAATGGGAAACAGTTCCAGTGCTTCAGAAAGAGAGGAAAAGAGCTCCTCTCCAGATCTCCAGGGAGGGGGGGGGGGTCCAGCGATGCTAGTTATACTTATGTTATTTTTATTTTTTAGCTTTTTTATCCGTGAAAATACTTGAGGTTAGTAAACTGGATTAATTGCACATTCGATACGTAGTGAGGGAATATATATGGCAAGTAAAATATTTTATACATATGAATTATGGCGGATGTTAGGGTAAACTTCTTCTACTCCACGTCGACGACATGTGGCCGCGATTTTTACGAGTTGCATTTTAGAAGTTTACGTAAGCAACTAGAAATCAAGTAAACGGTTTACGACGTATTTACGTACATTTCAAATAAATTGAAGGCAAAATGATTATTTGTCTTGACTGGGATAGCTATCTATCTGTACCATCAAGTATACCCAATACATGTCCTATCTGCCTTCGCTGGTCAACCAGACAACATATTACTTTCGGTAATGACTATTTAATGTTTAAACGGGAGGCTGTATATACAGCTGCTGGATGGCATTAATTCGTTTGTGATAATGAACTTTACTAAAATATTGACTCTGGGGTATTTTGTGCCCTTAAAACATTTCCTCAATTAACAATTTCTGGATAAAAATAAGCATGACCATTATGAATATACAAAGCTGATATTCTTTCAACTCCAGAAGAGATAAATAAGAGTTTCCTCAATAACATGCCAATCTCCATATTCATCGGATGAGCCACCGAATCCTAGGCGATACAAGTAGGAACCCTGATTCGGTACCTTTTATTCTTTCTATTTCTTCTTCCAGGTTGTTTGTTAATTTACCAGTATGTGCTTGAGTTAATTTTGTGCTAATTTTTTCTATAAATCCACCTTGCTTCAATATGGCTTGAATGGTTTTTCTCCTATGGGAAAGGAAATCAGCAAGTAAGCCATGTGCGTTCAAGCAAGGGTAGAGTGAGGGTAACACTACACCTCCCTAACACTCTAAGGTGGGCAGGGTTGAAGGTAAGTGGGGTAGCTGTGAGAACACCAGGGAGTGTAGATGGGTGGTAGGTACACCTACCCTCTATGGAGGGTAAATGTTGGGTAAAGGGCAGGTAGCTACACTCCACAGGGCATACTATGGTCCCTCTACACTCCTGCTACCCTCCATGGAGGAGAATATTTTTACTAGGGAAGCAAGTCTGAAACCTGACATAACCTGGCAGCAACTATAGCTATATAATAGAATTTAGTCGATGAAGGTACATTGGAGGATTAAAAAATTAGGAATTAAATGAGTGTGATAATACAATTAAAGGCATTTTTCACCACTCACATACTAAAATATTCATCAACACACACTTACTTTTCTGTCACCCGGAAATTTTCATTAAGAACATTGACTGCCTTGGGAATTCTAGGTTGAAATTCAGTGCAAATGTAAGGAACCCTATAGTTGCACTTGCCGTAGGCCTTGCACTAACGCCACCAATATTGACAAGTTGCCAGAGTCCTGCAGCAAAGTTGGCAAGGTTGGCACCCTCCATGCAAGTCGAGTGCAACTTGCACAGAATGTGACAATAATGACAAACATGCAGCAGGCTTGCATCTAGATTGCCAATCTTGGCAATTCGTACGCTAAACTCAAGCAAACTTGCTGCAACCTTGCGTGCCATGTGGGTTGATAAAGTATTTGGTATATGCCATTTGTTACTTTCTCCTCTGCTCTGGTATAAGTGACACTTTATTGTGTGGTTCATTCTCAAGAAACAAGTGAATACTAGCTGTCATGGAAATGTAATTATGCTTCTCTCCAACTGAACAAATATGAATGCCAAGTTCAACAGAGCACCTGAATTTCCAAGTGTCGAATTGCCCAAGGAAATCCATTGGATTTCTGGGTATGACTAGGTTTATGTACTAATATTTGTCTCTGTAGCATTTATAGTTGCATTGTTCATTAAGTCAGGCATACATGTATCACACTCAACTATATTCCATAGATAAAATTTTACAAATAAAAGCCATACAATTAGTGATGGGTAATGGTTTAATACTTTGAAGAAAATATTTACATTTACCAAGAAGCAAAATTTTATATGAATATGAACCATTCCATTTGAGAACTCAGAGAGAGTCATTTCAAATTTTAATTTAGCTTTTCGATTTTGCATATAGGTATGCATAACTTCCTTTCACTTGGTGAGCCAGGTATGAGTATGGAGAAGGATGTGAGACTTTTAAAGAGGAAGAATGGAGATGATTCAATTGACCCTCCTCACTAATTTCCTGCACACCCTATTGGCCAAAGCCAGGGATTTGCACCAAGAGAGGGGGATGAGGAAAGAACTGCTGGGGAGAACCTGGTGGGATGCCAAGCATGAATGGAATTTTTTACAGCAGCTGCCCAATCAAATTATTTTGGGTCCAGGGGCAGAAGCAACCCATCCAGTTCCCACTGTTGTGTTTGACTATGTATCTACAAGGAAATAATTAGAGCATAGGAATCACATACGGTGACACAATTGGAGCTCTTCCAATGCGATGAAAAAGAAATTTTAACAGTTTTGAATAAACTTCAAAATTATCCCAAAAACCTCAAGAAGCAGAGAGGGAAAATAATTTTCAATAAGTTTCTCTAAGGATATACTGGGGGCATATAAATTGAATAGTTAATTTGGCAAATAATTCTCCAAAAGTAACCAGTTCACACCAAGAGTCTTCATTAACACAAAACATGTTTTCCTTTCTTGCATTGCCAATGTTCTAATAAAAGATTACATTATAATGAATGAAACCTTGATATTATTAAGAAGAAGCCTTCTTGTTTTGGGGTTCATCTCACGAGCACTCAAAAGGACTTCACAACCTCTATATTGGACAAATGATAGTGAATTATTGTTGCCCTTTTGTAGTATTATAAACTTTTTGGCTCACCATACCCCATGACTTCAAGTATATTGGTGAAGTGTTGAACATTTGGGGGGTTCTACGAGGCTGTGACTTGCGATAGCACCTCATAGGGACACTATTAGCAATACATGTCAGTTTCACATGACACTCACTCCTTATCATCACAGTGAAAACCATGATAGGGGCTGGAATGCATTCCATGGGTTGATACTCATTGTGGACTTATAAACCTGTGGGGGCAACCCACTTACTGTCCCTTGGGCAGACAAAGAGCTCCAAAACTCTCAATGGTATGTGACAAAACATACTCAAGTCAGATCATGCCTGTAATAGCACAGATGCAGTGCTTGAGGCCAACCCCAAACACTTGATTAAGCTAAATAGAAAGACCAGAAGATCGGAAAATAAGTAATGTAGTAACAATTAATTTAACACAGATTAGAATAATATTTGCTTAAGCTCCCACTTACGATAAACATGAAAGAATCTGACAACATTGAAACTTGATAATATTCTCTTTTCCACCAAACCTGTCACCATTTGCTAATTTTTAAGATTACACATTGAAAGTTTGCTGTACAAGAGTAAGGTTTTTTAAACATTTTTCAGATCTACAAATACAAATTTGATTGATGTCCCACAAAAATGAATTGCAAGGAGAAGTACACCCTATGGAGGCCACTTTGCTAATTTGGTACTCTGTACCCTTAAGAAACAAATGTAAAAAAATCATATAAAATGATTGCAAACACTATGAGATTTAATATGACTGTGCAATTGGTGGCATTGCAAAGAAAATCAAATTGCTCTAGAGTCTACCTGTCTCAAACCACTCACTTTAGTGATGCGGGCTACCAAGATAATAACGGTCAAAACTTGTTTCTGACTTCATTTAGAAATGAGACATGACTGATCTGGAGCAAGAGAAAGTGCAATAATATGTTTGAACACATGTTTTCAAAGATGCAGCCATCCTACTCTCTTCTCAGTTGGTCTCACACCAGAAGTCTGACTCAATTAAAATAGTTGATGTATCACCATTCTGTGAAGAGCACACACAATTTATTTACCATGAAATATTTGTCTATGTCCTCATGGTGAAAATACTACATTTCCAGAAAAACCAGTCTTTAACTGACTGATTATGTTTCTTCAGTTAGAATAAAATATTCCTGTCAGCTTAACATGAGTGAGAGTGTAAGAAAGGCAATTTCATCTGAAATTATAAATGCCATGCATAAGTATCACTTTTTGATGAATTACTTCATTTCAAAACTTACCCATCACTTGATCTTGTCTCTAGATCCTTTCTTCAATGCAAGCATTTTTCATAACACTCTCACACTATTTCTACAGCCTGTCAAAATCCTGTGCCCTTAAGATTCTAATAAATTTATTTAGATTTAAAACGTCAATTGATATTCAATTATTATAAAAACCGTTGTAGGCGACTGGGATCAACCATGGTTTCATACTGAATCATATCTAACCCTCCTGGGAGAGAAGGGCAACCTGCACACCACAGAAATAGGGTCGTTGACTAGGCCTAAAGGTTTTTGGTAACAGGCATATTTTGGTATGGGAAAGAATTGTAGGAGTTATAAAAAATGACCAGGGATATATTAATTCAGGAAACATAAGAGTAGCTAACTTCAGTCTGAGTAGAAGTTTTCCCAAAACTAACAAATAATATAGGTACATTAGGTTTTTCTAACACTTTTTGCATCTCCCATTAAATGTACAGATGATAAACACCATGGTTTACAAGGTGATGGCCACCAAAGGAAAATGGATCGACAAATATCTTTACCCTCAGAGATTGAGGATAAATTTTAAAAATATATCACACAAAAACTTTGTAGTAACACACTCTAAGTTTTAGAAGTGGATCAAAATTCCCGTTGAATTTTAGAGCCAAAAGTGACATCCACTGCCAAAAACCGCCATAGGAAAAAATTTCATGCAGAGTTCTCATGCTCTGGATTTTTTGCCAATGATAAATGGCTGGACTGCTCCTCTCCTATCACAAAGGTGGCCTCAAAGGCACTTTCACCCATTAGCTGACACATTTATCTGAGGAAAACAAGTGGCTTCAGAGTCAAAATATTTCTTCCAGTGAAGGATGTCAAATCCTATGCTTCACAAAAAGGAAATAGCGCTCATTCTAATCTTTTAATTTTCACTGCCTAGAGCATGTTAGGAAAAGGATCTGTAAGCCCTACTTCCGAACACTACCAAACAGATAATGGGAGCCTCTCTCAGAAAATTTTAACGAACGCAGTTTGAAATTCTTAGAATTCCATGAATGTGAGGCAAAGAGGATTCCAGAGAATTCTTTGCATTCAATGATTTTTATCGGAAGACAGGAGGCTCAAGTAAAATAAAAAAGAACAAAATTGGAAAAAAACAGAGCCATATTTTTCAGTTGGCTGTTGTGAATGTTTCATTTTTGAATGTGACATTATTTTAAAAATTTTCACTCTACAGAGCTTATTTTTTAGAAGCTTTTGTTAACAAATGGCCTCAAAACCATTCCTGAACAAGAGTAAAACATATTAAACTCTTTGGACTCCAGCTCTCACCCTCACTCAAGTGTCCCAACCTATCTGGTCAACGCATTAGGGCACAATATGGGTGACGATATAGAGACTGGCCGAACCTTCATGGGAAAGACAAGGGAAAGATCCCATGGGTAAAGGAGCTAAGGGCAGAGCCAAAAAAGATGAGAGCTGCATCAACCCCCTAATTGCCCTAATATCATAATCCCTCCACCTCTCCAGGGATGGAGACTCTTCTTTGACATAAGTCTTGTTTGGTTGGTGGATGGCACAGTGGCCTGCTCCTGACACACCCCTAACCCTGGGCTGATTACATCCAATCCCTTCACAATGTGGATATTCTGACAACTCCCTGCTGGGACTCCACCTGCTGGTGCTGCTGGTGGTGTTGTGGATGTGGGGCCACGTGATCTGGGTGCGACCCAGGGGATGTGGCAGGCGAGGCAGCTGGAGATGCCACAGGGGACACAGGCTCAATCTCAGAGCCAGGGTAGGAAGAAGGCAAGTTCACCACCACGGAGGCTGTGATGGTGGACGATGTGGTTGAGTTGGGCTTGCCGATGGAGACGAGAGAGGCTGAGCCGCAAGTGCCTCCGGACACTCCCCCTCCACTTTCCCGGCCCCTCATCCCCTCTGGCAGGGCCCCTGTTGATGCTCCACCATAGCCACCACTGCCCACATTCCCCGAGGTTGAATGGCCAAAGCCTTGGTTCAGGCTTACCCTTGAGAGGCGGTCTGGGGTGGGCTCACCAGGTGATGATCGATTTGGCTGCAGGCGTATCTGAATATCATTCAATTCTTCCTCATGGGTTGACTCAGGTGTTGCTCCTCGTTGATGCTTTTGAGAGCCAGGTTCAGCACCCTGAGGAGGAGAGCAGTGGTGAGGAACTGTGGTTTGGACATTTACCCTGCCGCCATCCTCCAATGGGTTTAGCCTATGAAATGGTTTTACAATTCATGCTGCTAATGTAGGCACTCAAAGAAAACTATGCTATAATAATTGGGGAAAGCTGTTCTCTGAATTAAATTTGTGTAAGTGAATGTTTCATAATAGAAAGCCTTGAAATGAGATGCTTGGAAAAAATTTTTCTTTAATTTTCAATGTATGTATTATGCTATTATGAATTATCTCTGGATAATTTTTGACATAGTTTAATGTGACAATTTAAGTGACTCTCCTGATTTTTTATTTGTCTCTCCTTATATGAATCAAGGGTAATGAATTGATAAATACAGTGTGGCAACTGGTTGTAAACAAATTTTAAATATCCTTTGCTTGGTTTGATGTGATTTGCCCATAAAAAATTTCCAGGCAGAAAACATATAACAAACTCTTCTTAATTTACAACCTAAATTCACCAGATAAATACATGACAGTTCAATTTTTTCACAATTTTCTTGTTTTAAAAACTCAATTTACTCTTTCACGAAATCCATCCACTGATGTATCAATTAAGAACTATTGTTTATAGTGAGACAAAGTAAGGCATGCTAACAGAAAAAAAGCTAATCATTTAAAAAATAAGGACTCTAATTGAAAACCAAATTCAACAAATTTTTGAAACAGTACATAAACTGAAGGTATCACTGTATATCAAAAGTTTGCTGGAAAAAAGCTAATTAAAACCCATGCATTATTATCACCTTAATTAGGCACATAAGGTCTCTTGAGTTTGTTGATTTTACAATTGGACTCAATCCATAATTATTCTATTGCTAAAAAATTAAACAGATTGGCTTAGGATTTTAATTTTGCAGGGACTTATTATTTCAATACGATAATCATTACTGGTACGTAACAGAGCAAAAACTCTTTCAGCGTTCAGCACAAATAAATATTGTCCTGAGCTCCAAATGGATAATAAGAAAAATATTTCCATACCTTCTTTGTTGATGATCATATATGACATGCTGATTTCTCTCTCTGGAAAAATAGGTAGCCATTTCAATGGTATAGAGTTTACAATCATGAGCCTTCTGAACTGGATTAGAAGTAATTAGAGTGGGACTCTGTTCAATATTAATATGCACCTACTTTATGAATTTATCACTCCATGAACAACTTCTACTAGAGGGTAAACTTGTATTGAGAACAGTTAAATGTAATGTTTTAATGGAAATATTTTCAAGAAAAACACTGCAATTGAAATTCATAGCTATGTTTGGTTTTTTTCAATTACATTTTTAGGACTAATTTGTGCCACAATCTACCCACATCTAACTGGTGTGTGAGCACATAAGTGGGGGAAGGTAGTCTATTGATGTTGGAAGGAAGTCACATATATGTTCTGTGGATTTTAAAAAGTCGTAAATTTAACTATTCCCCTATGTGCCTAATTGAGGATCAATGAAAAAAATTCTCATAGAAAGATCAAAGCATGGCCACTTTCAAGTAAGATTTCCTTACTCTATCTTTTTAATATACAAACCATTCACTGTATATAGTGTCAGTATAAGAAATTGGTTTTTCTTCTCTATTGATGCCCTCTGCTGAGTGAACAGTCAGAAAACCCTTTTGCTGTCAATGCATTGATATATCAGCCTTCTTGGGTTGAGCAAAAACAACCAGGTCTGATCAGCTGATTTTATTATTTTTAGGTACCTATCTGTTATAATGGTGAGTCTCTGCTTCAGATGATTATTTTGTATTAATTATATCATTTTTCAAATCCAAAATTTATCATCATAATTTAGATAAATATGAAGTTTCTTCCTAAAATTTCATAAATTAATGTAAAATAAATAGTCTTGAAAACTTCACTTGAAATGGGCTTGTAGGTTTTTGCACAGTCTAACTACAAGATGCTGTCAGTAAAAGGGTTAAATTGCATCCTAACCAGGAGCAATAATTAACATGATACAATTTTTGTTCAAACATTCATGACACCTTCTTCAGTGGTTAGCTGAAGAGAGTTTTAAGGTATGGCTAGGCAGACTCTTGATGTCCTCATTCAAGGGGCATATATTGAAATTGCAGCCATTTCCAACTTTTTAAAATGTCCCTAATAAGAGTTCAACATCAAAACTAGATAGTTAATGAGGTGTGGTCTCAAGCCAAGAATTAACAATGTTGCACTGAGGCTCATGGATGAGTCTCAGTTACCAGGATTTTAAATGCTCTTGAAATTATAAAATGAGTTCATTAGCTTGTTCTACAACTGAAAGGAGAGGACATTAGTGGTTCAAGTTTGGAAACAAACTTTAAAGAACACTTAAGATAAAGTTTTCAAAACTGACCTTATTTTTCCACTGAAAGGGAAACTAAAATTGACTTTGGCATTCTTTCATAAGTGGTCAATTAACATTACAGAGTATTAAAGACTATAACATACACTCCAGTTACAGCCTCAAATGGTATAATTGGACCATTACGTAAACAAATTTAGGCTATGATGTGTACTGCTTTTGATTATTTCATTTCACAGCCTCTAGTTATTTTGAGCTTTCTTAGAATACAAATAGGTTATTATATGAATCCATATACTTATCACGAGAATAATTTTATTTTTATTTTTTTATTCAAAAAATAAATAAAAATAAAATGAAATGACATGTTATGAAAATGTATTCTAAAATATAGTAATTAGTAGTAATTAGGTACTCATGTTGTAATTTAGCATGGTAGTTGTGGGTTAGTCATTAACATTTATTTTACTAAATGACCTTCTCTGTTGATGCAGCCAAAATTAAATTAAAAATATCAATGTCAAAACATCACTGTTGAAAAAGGCTAGTAGAGATATTTGTGGTCCAGGAAAATTAAATGAGCATGAAATGCAACCATGGTTTATCTGAGAAAATATTTTATTCAAACTTGAAAGGAAATAAAAATACCCTGAATTAATGAAGACGATAAAAGGAAAATTCCCACACTTAATGATTTTTTCCATGTTCCAAAGCTCATTGTGAAATATGTGGTTAAGGCATAATGTGCATTTCCTCAAGGTGACACTGTGAGGCCCTAACATTCCTCACTAAACACTTTCATGACCTATTTCTACAGGATAGAAATCCTGTTAGTGCCCTTTCCCTCCCTGTGACCATGGCTGCATCAATTGATTAATGTTTTTCCCTGCAAGTGCATGGGTGTTGCATCACATTCCATTCTCTCTTATTCAAATATTTTTGGTTAAATTATTATAGTTCCATCAAAATGACAGTAACAAAAAAACAATATCTTTGAAATAGTTTTTTTCAATGATTATCACCATCACTGATTCATATTTTCTCTTTTATAACTCAATAATTTTTGACTTCATGCATTTAAAATGACTTGGACATGGTACTAAGTATACTATTTAATTAGCCTATATTAATACCTTTCAGGTTTCATCATTTAATAAAATAATAAAAAGAGGATAGTAAACACAGCTAAGCCAAAATTTTAAGAATAAGTTGTCTTTCCTGGAGGGTTTGCATGCACCTTCTGTTATGCAAATGAATCTGCAAATTTCATATTGTGATCCTTCAAACTAATAAACCAGTACTTTTTGTAGCACAAATAGCACAGCACATGACATGTGGTTGGTATTACAAACTTACCTGTCACAATGAGGGGTAAATAACTAATCATTACAATGGTTATCCCCTAAGAAACGAAATAAAAAACTAAAGACATGTCAGCAGTAAACTTTTAAGTTAAGTTATGATATTATCTGAAGGTGAATTTCAAAATTTATGCTAAAATTTTAGAATACCATATTTACGACCGATCAGAAAATGATAAAAGGGACAATCTTCTAAGCTAGACCAGAAACAGAAGAAATAAAGAACGAAAATAAATAAGGATACTTCAATAATAGATCATGGACAAAATATGCGAACACAGTGTTGAATGTACAATTCTCTCAATAACAATCATTCAAGACCAGTTTAAATTATGAATAAATATGTATCATCAAATAACAATAATATGCTATCCTATTTTTCCAGCCTTTCAAATTAATTTCATGACCCTGTATGGGGATGAGGTGGATGTCTTGGCTGAACTGCAAGAACTGTATGTAAGTTGTATAATAAAAATCATATTCAGGAAATCTTTGAGTTACAGTGGGTATCATTATCTTCAGCTCATCACTGGCTTAAGTGTTAAACTTTTCAAAATAAAGGCCATAAACTTATAACCATAACTACCACTACTGATGCTTTCATATATACTTCCATGTGGTTCAACTGTAATATAAGTCAGCCAATAAAAATATTCCTTAAGTCACCAAATAAAGTTTGCAAGGTATACTGAAAAATAAAATAAACTTCAAACTGGATATGCTGATCTCATGTCATTGAATACAAGTTAAGCATTTTCACACCAGTTAAAATTCATGAAAGAAAATGTTTGATGCAATTCAACTCCTGCTACTTCAACTCCGCTTGACAAAGAAATAACATTGCTTCAAATTTTCACTTATCATGAAGTTGCATTCTTGCAAATAATAGGTGTCGATAAAATTAAGCGAGGCATATTTAACCATTGCCATCATGTATTTGTTTCACATCATTGATAATTTAATTTCATTGCACATTTCATGAGTTGGCCATTGATATTATCAACAAATCTCCAAATGTTTTATGTCTTATGGATCATCCTAAACAACAATCCTTGGATTAGTGTAACACAGCTCTCAGCTCAATTCTTATATCAGCTAAACTCTTCATATTCACATAACTCTTCTCTTTCTCACCCAAAACTGCATGCTCTATATGTTTCATGTGAGGCCTGCCTATGCCATTCTTCCCGTTCATTGGTCCTTCCATGATTATTTTCATCAGGCAGCAATTGGTAGCAATTATATCTCAAGATATGGCCAATCAAGTTGTCCTTAAGCTGTCTTCTTCTTTAAGTGTTTAAATACTTCTATTTTCTCCCACTCTTCTCAGAACTTCATTGTTAGTCTCTTGATTGATCCATTTTACCTTCATTATTCTTCTGCAGCACCACATATATATATATCAGTTTTTATGAAGATAGAAAAATCATTCATGCTGTCACTGATTTGAAGGAAATAATAATAATACAAATATATAATGATATAATGTAAGCTGGCCAATATATTGGCCCCAGGCAGTTTTCGCGCAACCATAGTGGGCCGATATATCGGCCCACTGGCAGTATGTGGGTTAATACTGCAACAAATTCTGATGTCAAGATTTAATCTCCCAAATGATCCTTCTCAACATCATTTTCTATTTCGATAGCCGTCACACTGATATTGCTTCTGTTGTATGAATGCTATAAATATACCTTCCCCCTCATCATTTTATCATTATTTTCAATCAAAAGTTCTCCTTTCATGTCCAATATGGAATTGCATCTTGTGCCCTGTACCTTGAAGTGGCTCCACACTATCCTATAGGCAGCTTCCACCTTTCTATGGGGAAGGTTGTACATCTTCACTACCTTTTCTCACCTTGCAACTAATTTCATTACATTATTTGAAACAGAGTTGACCTTCTTCAGTTTCTGTATTTTTGTATATTTAGCTCTCTTAAAATAAGTCTAGAATTTCTGTGATCCAATACTTCTTCTGGACAACTTTTCTTCTCCCCAGAACATCTTTTGTAACTTCCTGTAACTTGGTTTTGCTGTACTCCCATCTCTCTTTCACTGATTTCACAGTCAGGTCCTCTTCCATCTTGTTTTCTAATGCCTTCTGAGAGGCCAGTGTTGTTGAGTTTTCTTCAGTTTTTCCACTTGCCAAATGCTCCTTATCGTTTTCTTAACTTTTTTTGAGTTTTAAGTGGTATTTCATCATCACTAAGTTGTGGTCATTGTCAATATCTGTGGTGTCAACATCAGGGTAACTTTTGCAGTCCTTCACCTGGTTCCTGAATCTCTGCTTCACTAAAATGTGGTCAATTTGGTATCTAGTTCTGCCTCCTGGCATTTTCAAAAGTGTACCTTCTTCAGTTTTTTTGGTACTGTTTTTTTTATTGCTATCACTAATTTGTGTTTTGTGCAGAATTCCAGCAGCCTTTCTCAAATAATTAGGTTTTCTTCTCCTCTTACCTGCTTTTCTACTTCCATGAAATCAACATAGACGTCTTCCACTTGTTTATCTTTGTAGTCCAACTTTGGCATGTAAACCTGTATACGACAATACCTGTGGGCTTGGACTCGATCTACACCATCATTAATCTTTTGCCAAATTGCCTAAAGCTCTTCATGTGCATTCCAAACCTCTTCCTAAGCATTATGTCTACTCCAGCATTACCATACTGTGGTCTGGTGTGTATAATTTTGTAACTTCCATTACAAAAGTCTCCTTTTTTGAGGCAACTCATTTCACTGATTCCACATATGTCTTGATCCATTCTTCATATGTCGAAATTTGGGTTCTCCAATCTGCCACAGGCCCAAAGTGATCTCACATCCCTTCACTAAAATGTTTTTCAAACTCTGATGTTTTTTTTATGTACCCTCTGGGGTAGTCCCTGCCTGGAGATTGAAATGAGGGATTATTTTACCACTGGAATATGTTACTCAAATGGCTTTTATCATGTCTTGATAAAGGAAAAGAGTGCAGTAGCTGCTTCAGTATGATAATGCGCTGATTTCCTCTTGTTTTCTACAATGCAATTTTGCAGCCATTAAAGTAATTGTTAGCATGCCTGTGGTGAAATCAGTGTCGCTGCAATGACCTCTATGGTCTGCAATTCTCTCATATAATGAAGAGCTGCTGCCCTCTCCTCCAGGATATGGATACATAGTTGCTGTTGGCCTCCCATTGTCACTGCATTGCCATAGGTTTCTGTACCACTCGAAAGGCCTTTCTGACCACCTCTGAATGACGTTGCTTTTAGTCCATAATTGCTAATTTGACTACTCAACTTGCCTATTTTGCAGCTAATCTATATCTGGAGTTCATCCCACCATCCATTACCCAGTAGACGCACTTAATACACTTAATAGCAATCCACACCAAACCCACTAATAAACTTCAGTATTTACATTATAGCAGGTACCATTCCTCACATACTAAATGCGCTAAGCCCTTCTCTATCTACATTTGTGGCCACCACATTTGAAATAATCTGAACTCCCTGCAAGAATTCCTTTCAACCCTATATAACTCTCTTCTCTGCCATGGTTACCCAGAATCCCTTCTAAAGAAAACAATCCTTAAACCTTCCTACAACCCAAAACATGCTCTTCCTAATCACCACAATATGCCTCTTTCATTATTATTATAAGTATTTCCTTCTTTCCTGGCATACATTCCCTCAAATTAACACTCAAAGAATTTCCCCCCATCCTTTCCAATTGTACTAAAACCGCAAAAATATTCTGTCTGATTCTTGTTCTGTCTTCTGTCTGTTCTTTCTTTTGTCACCTATAGATGCCTAGCCAACTTAGACAGTTTTTTCACAATGATCTAACCACTCCTCTAATCCTCTCACATCATCAAAGCCACCCCCCTCCCACTCCTTGTAATCGTGTGAGATGCAAAATATGTCCCATCTTCACTATAACTCCACATCTCTCTCCCTCATCCTCTCAACTCTCTCCCTCACTTTCTGTCTCCCACTTGTATGTCCGGGAATGTCACATACCACCTTCAATACAATTTATGCCCTGCTCTCGCTTTCTATATTGGTCAGTGCATCACTCCCCTTCATATCCGGATGAATAACCACGGCGGGTCCTGCAACCTTTCTTCTCTGCACTACTCTCTCCCTGTCCCTAAACATGTCTCAGAACATGATTTTTCCTTTAACAATGCTTCAGAGTTACCATTCTTTCCTCCCTCCTTACCACGGTTCCATCCATTGTACTTCATGTGATAGAACTCTCCTGAATGACTCCTGGAAGAATTTAAATTTCCTGGCCTCTTCTACCTCCCTCCTCCCCTCTCACTTGCTCTCTCCTCTTTTCACTAGTGTTTCTATTCTTGTGCAGAAAGATGGCACTCCTCTCTCCTCCCTACCTGCCCCTTTGCATCCTACAAACAACCTGCAAACCTACAAAACATCCTAAAATCCACCGATCCTCTGTCATGCCCCAAAAAGATCACCCAACTACCTTTGCCATGCAACCGCCCACTCCAATGCAAAACCTTCACCCGATCACTAACTTTAACCAATCTCCTAACAATCTGCACCCACTTACCACCTGCCTACTTAAATATGAATCTAACTGCTCTTCTAAAAATGTAGTCTAGATGCTTAGTTGTAATCACTGCCCGTCCTTCTATATAGGACACTGCACTACTCCGCTCTCAATCTGAATCAATGATCACTGCTCTTCCACCAAATGTGGATGTAACTTTCCTGTCTCCACCCACTCAGCAAACCACAACCTTTCATTTGACAACTGCTTCTCACTCACCGTCCTTGAAACCCTCCTGGAAACTGCATCTTCCCTAGAAGTTAAAACAAGAGAAATGGCACATATTCGGGCTTTAAAAGCATTCAGATCCCCAGGAATAAACATTTCGCACTAGCCCTCCACCATTTTCCTTTACACCTCTCCCCACTCCACTCTCGACCCCTTCCACAGCATGCCTCAAAATCATCAGTCTTCTCTTGGCTGAAGAAGGTGCTTGACGCGCTGAAACAATTCCAAGCAATTGTGAGTGCCCTTTATTTATTTTGTGTCTGTCCTTGTTTTTGTGTTTTATCCTCGCTCGTCGATAACTTATGTACGTGCTCCGCTGAGCTGTCTTCAATTGAATATATGTATGTGTGTGTGTTCTGTTAATTCTTTTCTTTTACAAGTTTGCTCATCTATATTTTCAGGACTGTACAAGTTGTGGATAAGCAAATAGCATAATAAGAGCTTTCTTATGGCGCATATCCACAAAAATATACAAAATATAGCAAATTTGGGGTTGTCTTATGCTTCCAAATCCAAAAGAAATAAATTAAACTCTTAAGGAAAATTTGACACAAAGAAATAAGTAAATAATTTTTAATTCTAGCTTAGCTAAATGTTTAGGAATATTTTGTTGACTCTCTTACTTTACTCCTTGATTTTGATTTACTCTTTTATAATGAAAATAAATTATACTCCACAAAATTTTAAATATGGCTTTATGAAATATAAATATATCGGAGCACTTCAATACTTTACATCTAAGTCAGGACATTGTTTGCAAAACCTACAGTTTATCCAGTATGAATTAGCTGATGGTTTATCGAAAAAAGTGAGGAAGGTAGGAAATTATATATGATATTTGTGCTTGCTTTCATTAATTTCATATCCCTTAAAACTACACTCTTAATATTTTACTGCACTTCATTGATTTTCATGGACAGATAGTAAGAGCAGTAAAAAACTAGAACTATATTCCAAACATTGCAGTTACAATGCATGATATGCTTGGAAATAATCACTTTTAATTTCAGAACTCAATACTTTTCTTGTATTCTCACAATTCCTTTAAAGATACTGTCATAAAAAATCCTATCAAGTAAAGTATTTCAAAAGGTCAACATATATAAGAATACTATAATTTGTTCATGCTCCCTTATGTCGTTTTATTTTATTCTAATTATGTATATGAAGAATTATTTAAAAATAAGATCCTAATAACAAAAGGGAAATTCACTGAAAAATACAATATAAAAGTATGTGTTAACCTGTAATGGTTTAAACACATTCAACGACTACAAATAATGCTGGTCAAAAAAATATTTCAGTATGCATTATGAAAGAAATTTAAAAAAGATTATAAAAATAATTGCATTTTGAGTATAAATATGCATAAAATATACTGAAACGTTATTTTACTCTTAATGTGCAAAATATTTTAATATGAGAGCTAAACTTCCTGCACATATACAACTACGGAGAAGTATTATACATCAAATAACTTTCTGAGAATTATGACATAAATAATTATTTTGAATTAAGTAGTTATTAAAATAGCTGACATTAATTCTTCTTGGAGTAACTACATTTGATTTTCCTAAATCCTTTTTAATGAATTAGCAAAATTAATTTTTCTGCAGATTTATTGATTTTTACGTTAAGTATAGAAACAAAGAAATACTTTGGAGGAGAGGTCAGAACAGACAGAGAAAGAAGAGATCATCATTAGTGGAAGTCTTTCCAGTTAGGTGCCACACTTGATTCAACAGCAAACATTGCTGTGAGCATGCAACATAAAAGCTTTTAAGAAAACCCAAGGCACAGGAGAGAATTTCCTCTTAGAGGAAAAAACCATAGTATACATGTGCTAATAAGGCCTATGAAATCAAGGAAATGTACATGGCTAAGGGATGGCGGCAGCAGCAGCGGAAAACATCATAAACATTAGTGTTACACAACATATACACAGAAAGAAAGAGAAAAGAAGTGAGAGCGGTGATTTTGATTTACCTTGGTCCGTACTTCGATCTTGTCACTATAGACAAGGACAACTCGGTCCTTGCCCGGGCTTGTTGCCAAGAATGGGATGCTCTTCACGCGGCAGCATGCAGAGGAGTGGTGGTGAGTGGCAGGCGGTGGTGGGCCATGGGCCATGCAGAGTGGCGCATGCGGGCACATAGAGACGAAGGCACACGGCCCGAGATGAGTGGTTGCGGTGGAGGAAGTGGATGATGGTGATGAACATGATGGTGATGTGGTGATGGTGTATCAGTGGAGAAGTGCACACGGGCAGACGGAGAGCACAGACACAGTTGAGATGCCATTCAGTTGTTTGGGTTGGCGGGAGGAAGGAGCGAGAAGAAGAGAGAGGAAGAAGGGTCATGAGGAGGAGATACCACCCTTATTGCCCAGGGCAATGGGCTAAATGAGCGGCCAAGGCACTGGGAACCATAGCCCATTTCCCCTTCCCCAGCCTCTCCTCAGCAGCTCATTCACCTCTCCTCCTCCTCATGACCTCTACGGGGTTCCAGGTCGGTTACTGAGAATACTATGAGGTGAAGGGTAAAAGAATCTTCAGGAGTGAACAAGGATGTACAGAGATCATGGCCTAGGGTGTTATTTAGAGGTTTCTGAATTGTCTGAGTGACAGACTCAGTGAGTGAGTTGCTATGGCAAAAAATGATTGGAGTGACATGGGCAGCAAATATGACTTGCATTGAGGGTTGTTGAAGTGGCTCCTGTAGGAATTAGCCTGTAATTTAATGTAGCTTCATGCAGTTTTCAAGAAATTTTCACATATTTCTTATTTCAGTCAGGTATGAACTAGAATGCTTTTAAATCAAATGATGTCTACTCAGTTGCCTTTTGTGCTATATCTTGACTGGGTGTGCATTGCAAATGCTCTCTCAGAACATGTGCAGAGTAATGAAGTATGACAGACAAGAGGTCATATCAAAACCATTTCAAGAGTCAATATGTACTGTCAGGCACTGAATTCAAAGCAGGTGCAAGTAGTGTAGATATATGCTGGATGATATATTTTTTGGGAAAATCAAGTGAATTGCAACAGTAACCCAAGAATATTATTTTTCATAAACACAATTTGCAATGCTTTTTACAATCTTCAGCAAAATTAGTTCATTGGGAGTGCAACTTCTATGGTGGTTTCTTTTTTTCCCTATTTCGTTTTCATGTTAAGTATCACTATACAAGAATTTGCACTTGGAAAAAATGCCACGAGTAGGTACAAAGAAATTGAAGTATCTAGTTGGCAGGAAGAAAACAATTATGTGATAATCAAACTTATCGTTTCTCCTAAATGTCAAATGAAAGCTTGAAAGCTTCAGTTTTATTTGCAATGAATTTTCTGCTAAATTCAGCCTTGAGCATAGAGTCAATGCTAGAGGGATGATTAAGAATGAAGGATTCCAAACAAAGCACTTTTCCACAACATAAATAATGATTTATTATGAGGCACATCTTGCCTCACTGCCATGATCAGGTACCAGATCAGTCTGTAACTGATGATAACTCATATAGTTGATATGTGTAATGCAGCTTTCTTTAAAGTGAAAAACGGATATACATATTTTGAATTCTTCATAATGTATTCTGTCCACCATGTGAAACCTGGTATAATAAATCATAAACATATCTTCAAATCTTAATTTCTTGAATAGTGAAGGTGAAAAGTTATATTACTAAGAAAGTATTACACATTTTAATTTTGTCCACCTGTGTTTTTACTGCACAGTGATTACTTAAAAAAATAATGAACTTTTACTTATGCACCTTTCAGGTCCAAGTCATGGTAAATGTTGAAAATTTTGGTATGAACGTGATTTTTAAGGGTTAAAATATTCCAAGGTGTGTGTAGTAGCTTCCCTTCCAAGCAATACCTAATTTAAAAAATGCCTCTTTGGCAAAAAATATCCTACAAGTAATAGTAAAACTTAGTTATTGACTTCATTTTTTGGGTTATAAGACACACAAAATATGAGATGAACTCCTTTCTTAAGGCATTCCAGATATGAGTGCATTTTGATAAATAAAGAGGGAATTTTTGAGATAATAATAAGGAATCAGAGAGTAAGATGCAGCAATGGTTTTAAGGTGATGATAAAAGAGAATGGAAAAAGAGAATGAAAACTTTAAGGCCCAGCAAAATCAGATTTTCCACTCTTAAGATTCTCATGTAAGAGTATTTCTCATAGCAGAGAGAAAATACTCATTTTCAGTTGATTATTTGCTTGATTACCACAGTGAATTTATGTTTCAGTGTGCGAAAAGAGTAGCTATTTTAGCCATAACTAAACAGATTTAAATCCAACTTTGCTGTACATGATTGATGAAAATCCTCATCGACCATTTACAGCATATTGTGCTTCATTACCTTACAGTAATGAAACGCAACAGTCAAGCTGTTACAGGAGACTGGTAATGAACACAACGAAGAATTTTGCCACTATTCATTTAACACAAGATAAAGATAAGGGTAGTCTCATATTGGACAATTATTGAAGGAGTTCATAAAAGTACCTATATTACAAATATAAAATATGTATACCTACCTACATAAGTTTTATATTTGTCACTAGTGTACAATAAATTTCTTGTATGTGGTCTCTAGTTGCACAAGTGCTCCTCTATTATTTGCATCCAAAAATGAAGACTTAAAATTATGACAGATATTGAAGTTAATTGGTTCAGATTATATTTTTCAAAGCGCAAAAATGGACATTTATGGACATTGGCCTATTTTAAGGAGGAACATAATTAATATTGATGTCTGAAATGGTATACGAGGTGAATGAAAGGGGTTGGAAGGGGTAACATTCCATCAGTGTAAAACAAATTTCATGAAATTTATGAAGTGTAAGTGAACAGATGTTTGTACACTATGAGTATTTACACTATATATTTAAATACTACAATTTAGGTGCACTGTCAAATCTTTGCATTAACTGGCTGCCAATTGCATCATTTTAAGAATCAGTGAGTCAATTTCGTTCAGTGGTGAAATATCAATGATCTTACCTTTTGTTATTAAGATGTAAGCTGTAAAATGGATTCAATTTTCTGGAAAGAAGTGCATCTTATAGCCCAAAAAATATTTATTCTGCAGAAAAGAAACAAATGGCCATTCAGCAAAATGCAGCTTATAACGTTAGTTTGTGAATGTAAGTTGGCACTAATTTAATTCTTCCATATGTCACTTCTTTTATATATGTTTTAATGCAAGAAATAAGACAGAAATTTAGTGAATAATTTAGTTATCCTTTTTATTCTTTTTTTAAATTCTATGACATTTTCACTTGTCTTCTCATTTTTGCAACAACTTGAAACAGATGAAGCGAAGCAAAGAGCATTACAAATTTATGTGCAGCAAAAATACATTTTTAAGCACGTATAATAAAAGCTCTCCTTAATTATCCATAAAACATTTCTTAGACAAATATGCAACTATTTATAGTGCAACTGCTTTGAATGCGAGTGGCATATTATATGATGAAGTACTGAATGAGATAATGTAGTGTAGCAAGCCATGAAGCTGTGTGAAATGATGGTCATATTTGTTCTAGAAGAAGGATTTGGAAAACTACAGTCAACCAAAAGCTTGGGTCTTGATTTATTTAAGATTTAGCAATGCTACTTACAAAATTTCTTTGATACATGGTATTAAAGTGAACCCTTGAAATTAAAAATAAATCCATTACAGGTCTAGGCAACACTGGTTACAATTAAAATTGTATGATCCAGAGGAGCTTAGACCTTCCATATGGATGTGTATTGCATCGCTTGGTTGTGTCTTGCACCCAAGGGAACAATTATAAAACCAATGGCTCTGTAAATAGTAGATAAGTATTTGGAAGTGGAAAAGCAGGAGGGTTCTATTGAATGGTCTGCCTGTCAGTTAGAATCGTTAGAGAAGGGAAGAAAGGAAATGATTGATACAAAAATATTCTATTTTTTCTCTACCTCTGTCTACTGCTATCTGCTAGTCTTCAATAGAGAGGTGACCCTCCTGAAAGAGATCTTTCATTAGTAGCAGTAATAATGATAGAAGTTACAGGTTGACACTTTTAGGAAACAAAAGTAGAGGGCACAGTAAAAATTAGTCAACAAATCATTAGTAATCAAAATGGCTTTTGTGATTTGTAAAAAAAAAGGAATGGAGGCACAATTTTAAGCAGGAAAAATCTCTCTAAAACAAATACAAATTTTATTATATTTAGCTGCATTGAGAAAACATGCTCTTTGATAATTAATGGAAGAAAATATTACAGAGTATCAAATTATGTAGCTTGAATTTTGGTAAACATATTGAACAAATTGATTTTTACAATGAGGCTTAATCAAATTTTCTAGATACACAATTGTAAAATGCAGCTAATCACACAAACATACAGCCTTATTGGGAAACAGTTAGTTAAAATATCAATCAAAAGTTGACAGAGCAAACAATTAACTAGGTATTTATACTTATTATGAAAAAATTTGGCTCATATCTACAGAGGCCAAAGAACACTGACTGATGAAAGCACATATAAAATTAAGCTAAAATGGTCTATACAAAAATTATTTTAAATGATTAACTGGGATTTATTGATAGCCATTCAGTAATATCTCCATATAATGATATTTTAGCCACTTACTTGGATTTTAATTTATAAATATTTTCATTGTTCCTGCTTTGAATTCATTGCTCAGCATTGTTACAATTCCACAGCATTAATCATTTTGGCATGTATATGAAAAGTCTGCTGAAAGGATATTCTCAGCCAAAAAACATAGGTAAAAATATTCAGTAATCTCAGGTTGGAGCAGTAATGGACTTCATGCATAACTGTTTCTTATATCCTTTCAAAAATGCTATCTTACAGGTATGTCATAAAATACAATCTTCCACAAAAATAATATTTAAAGTAAAATCTATTTTAACCTGAGCAATCAGGTGATTGGAAACCTGAATGCATACAGCACCAAATATTTAAATAAAAGTCTGTGTTAGGAATAATACAAATTTTTACCACTTTGAATGAATAAATCAGTTTTTACCAAAAAGTAATGCAATTTAGCCTTCAAACTTCCTATTCTCATTCAAAATCTATATGAAATAAAAATATTTAGGAACTTCTCAATATCAGTGGATATTGATAAGTAATTTTTACCATTTAAATACATTAGATTCTTCTCAAGTAATTATCACTGCAATAGAGAGTATTTAATGCAAGTGAAATTGAATTTCAAAGCTTGATGTAAAATTTTCCAAAAATTTGATGCACATTGCCGCAGTATGTCATGTTAGAAATTGCTGTTATGTAGGAGCTTTTTATGCTTAGCAACATTGATATGGTATTTGAGTGAATAATAGGTATATGGATATGATATTTGGGTCCTTTTTTGTAATGTTTATAATTTTCACACCTGAGAACATTGTGCATAAAATATTCACCGGCGTGAGTAATAAAAACAGAACACAAAAAAGGAGTACACACACATATCTGAATATTTTAGTAGGACACATATACCTTTTTCTACAGGAAGAGGAATAATGAAGAAATTTGAAAGCATTAAGGAACCATATACAAGTGAGTTCTACTGTATGAAGTTTACTGGATGAATCTGTGGGAGGGAGAGGGGAAAGAATAGAAACTCGGAAACCTTTGCATAAGGAAGAATCACGTTTTGAGGAATGCTTAGGGATAAGGAGAGAGGAATGCAGAGAAGATGTGTTGCAGGAGGCATGGTGGTTAATGATTTGGATAGTAAGGGGAGTAGTGCATTGGCCAACATAAAAAGCAAGGAAGAAATCACATTGAAGGTATGTATTGTATGGTATTTGGTAGGAAAGCACACCAAAAGTTATATTCCTTCTCTCTCTCTCTCCATTTGTGGCCCCTACATCCATAACAGCCTGTACTCCCCACAAGAATACCTTTCGATCCTACATAACTCCCTTCTTCACCGTGATTACCCAGAATCCCTTCTAAATAAAAAAATCCTTAAATGCCTACAACCCAAAATATCCTCTTCCTAATCACCATGATATGATTTCCATCTCTATTACCTACTTCCCTGGCACACATTCCCTCAAATTAATGCTCAAAGAACTTTCCCCCATTCTTTCCAATAGTTTTACCACTGCAAAAATATTCTGTCTGACTTTTTTTCAACTACAGATGCCTAGCCAACCTGAGCAGCATTTTCAAAATGACCTAACCTCACCCTCAAATCCTCACTTCCTGTATTTGCACAATATGCAAAACAAGCCCTATCTTTACTGCACCACCCACAGCTCTCCTTCACCTTCTTAAATCTCTCCCTCACTTTTCATCTTCCACTTGGTTCTCCACCAATGTCATTAACCACCTTCAATGTGATTTATGCACTGCTTTTTTTATTGGCCAATGCACCACTCCCCTTACTATCCAAATCATTAACCACCATGCCTCCTGCAATGCTTCTTCTCTGCATTATCCTATCTATCCTCCCTATCCCTAAGCATTCCACTGAACAAGATTCTTCCCTTAACAATTTTTTGCGAGTTACTACCTATTCTTTCCTCTCTTTTTCCCAGATTGATCCAGTAAACTTCATACTATAGAACTCGCTTGTATGTGGCTCTTTTCTTTCTAATGCTTTCAAACTTAGCAGCCTCAATCTGACACACAAGCTCCAGCTACCTTCTCTGCCATTTTATCCAACCATCTCTCACACTCTCCTTTCTTTAGTATTCTATTTCCTATTGAAAAAAGTGTCTGTTTCCTATTGAAATATTCAGATACATGTGAGTGCTCCTTTTTTGTGTTCTGTTTTCATTATTTTCACCCATACACACATACATCATAAAATGCAGAAATCTCCGTGACAAGCCTAATTTTTGACATATGCCATAAAATCATTTCCAGTGGATAAAATTGTTACCTAGCCCATCTAAACAATTTAAAAAATGAGTACAGTCAAGTCCACTTATATCAAACCCTTTTATAACAAATTCCTGGCTATAACAAAGTAAAGGTAATTAGGTACCCGTCAAAGAGAGGCTGGGAAAAACTGGTCCACATTTAACAAAGTTTGGTTATTACTAAGTAAATATTTAGCCCCCTCAACTTCATTATAAACGGGCTTGACTGTATTTCCAATATTGAATCCTATCAGTTTTTATATGTATTTAAAAATACATCACTGGATTATGATGATAAATTTCATTTCGAAAAAGGGATATCCCAATGAAAATATGTGAACTCAGTCGTTTGTTGTATCTTACAGAATTGAAAATTGACTTCTTAGACATGGCATAAATATTTTGCTCTTTCTCTTCAGAAAAAAATCATTACAACTTGATTACCTACACATTATTTTGAAAAATTTAGGACTCCAAGGAACTAATACCCTCCAAGAATATCCACAGGATCCATAACTAGAGATTAGTGAAAATATCAATTGACAATATCCTAAAATATCCTAAAATATTTACAAAATCCCCCTAAAGAGAGTATTCTAAATATGGAACGGATGATACTGAAAACATCTATGTCACGATTATTTATATTTACAGAAACTGTATACTGGTGCAAGATGCATCAATATTTCTGGAAAAGTTCTCATGCGTACATTATTTAAAAAACATTATTAAGAATCTCTCTTTTTAGATCCATCAACAAAAATACCTAACAGGGAAAAGATAAAACCAGAGCTAACATTACTATTGATACTACAGATTTGAAATGTTCTAAAATATTATTACAAAGCGAGATGCACTGAAAACCTATGCCTTGAATGTATCTATGCTATGCATCGACTATAATCCCAATCTGATCTTCACTGTAGGCTGTATATAACTGTAAATTTACATTGACAGCATTTTTCACAGGAAATATACTCAGGATCTTTTTCAGTAACAATATCACAGCTTATCCTATTAAGAATAAGGAAGTTGATGCAAATTAACATGTAAGTCAGTAAGTCATTTAGATGTATTGCCATCTAAATTATTATTGTTAGCACTATGCATCATCAAAATGGGGAAGGTGTGAAAAAGAGGATAGCTAAGTGATTAAACTTTTACAATGAACTAATCCTGTTCTTATTCCTAGCTATTTAAAAGTTGAGTAGCTATATGGAATAACATTTAGTAATTATTGGCCTGAAGTGGATTATTGAGGCCGAGACCTTGTGGAATTCCATGATGGAATTGTGCAACATGATTAATGGCCTGATGACTAAGGATGATTTTTCTTAAGCAGCTTAAAATTTTATTCCTCTTAACAAATACTTAAAAAAAATACTGGAGGAAAACATTAATTTTCTGAGCAAATTTGCAAGGCTCAGTAAGAATAATATTAAGTTAACAGAATAAAGAGCTTGTTCTTGTATTTATTTTATGTTCTAAGTTTTATGTTCACTGGTCATTAACTTGACATTAAATATAATAATTATCATGCTGTTGTAAGACGCTGCTAAAAAAATTCTGCACTGGTATGAAATGTGATATGGAGGTTTTACTGTAGTAGCTAAAAATGAACCCATTATCATAGGCAAACAATGTTACTCTGGTGGAAGGATTTCATCATATAATTTTGATACACAAGTACCAAAAATATTGGATTTATATAGCCTAATGTAGCAGGCAGATTCCAGTCATGTTGGCAAATTTTGAATGATTCAGAGGACATAAAAAATGAACAGATAACAAAATTTGTTTTTTTGCATTTGAAAATTTTCTCAAGGAATAACTGTTCCTTTTTCTTTGCTGGATTTCACATGTAGGTTGAAAAGTGTTTCACAATAGCATGATTCTAAAAAAACTCACTTTTACACTAAGTTTGATAATTGTTATCTGTATGACTTTTCCGTGAGCCATTAAGGGGGGCAGGTTTTGAGCGTTATAAATATTTATATATAGTGGTATATACCACTTAATGGTGGCTATGACACTGGCTCTCAGGCTGGAATTAATATTGATTTCAGCTTTCTCTATCCAGGGACAAAGATAAATTTCTTCTCTTGGCACTTTCTCTGTCATATACCTCAATCTGATCTCTCATTTTGACTATTTCAGATTTCATGAAATTTAACCAGAGCATGATTAGGAAACGCTAATGTGCTCCTACTGACCCTTGAACTCTTGAATCTCACTGAAAAAAACAAATCTAGCCAAGATCAAAATAATATTGGCAGAAGATAAATTTTAATTTTTTCCTGAATTCCAAGACTCCAAAACCTGTCATGCTAAGTCCTTGGTTGATCACAAGCTCTCACACACACAATTTAAGTATCAACCTGTTGCTGCACATTTGAATTTTCCAGCAATTTTATGTCATAATGCATAATTCTGTTTAAAAAATTATTTATTTGACCAATAAACTCGTAAAAAGCAGTGAAAAAATATCAATAGGATATTAATGCAAAGACTGTTGGTGATAAATGGTGAAAATAGGTGAACTAAATAATGTCACGAGGAGTGTCAATAGTATTACATCATAGAAGTTTCAAACCAGTATTAATGACAATGCTTGATTTATAAAGAAATATGGTGTAATAAATACAAAGACTAGAGCAAAATATCTTATGTAGTGACTATTTATGCATTTGATGTAATACATAAATTTTCAAGTACTTCAAAATGTTAAAATCATTCTCAAGCTTGCAGAGATGCAAATTTTAATCATCATTATTTTGGTGCCAGAATATCAGGTTCATTCACTTAACTCTTGAGCAAACAAATTATAGATTTGAAAGACTATATGTATTTTCATATGCCGAAATGGTATTCAGAAATATAATGATTTTTATCATGCCATGGTCACGTAGGTTTACAGCTGTAAATATTTACAGAGCAAAGAACTGGAGGAGATCACCAAAGAAGACCTGCTTAATTTTGTAGTGACTATGGCAGATAAATTTATGCTAATGCTAGAAAATTAAAAGTTTTACCCATTCATAGCATTTTATAGTCAGACCAAATTTTACAGCTGTTGTCCTGAATCCTAATAGTCTTGCTATTGATATGGGTTGGAAGAGTTATTTTTGCAAAGGTTTCATTATCATCAATTATGAAAGCATGTGCCCATATAAAGAAGCTAAAAGTATTTTTTACCTAGATTTTTATTCACTTATCTCCTACCTTGACATCTTTATCAAAGAAGCTACTCTAGAATCAGTTACTTATAACTACAGTAGTTGTGAACAATACCCAATCATGGGGTTAACATTGGTACATGCTAGTAAAGTTATCAAAGAGGATATCATTACCATCTAGTTAATCCTTTCCACCAGGCTAACCTGAATGCCAGTCACTGCTAAAAATAATTTTGAAAATCAAGCAGATTTTAGTATCTATAATAAATACAACAGGATATATGGCTCTAATATACAATGACATCATCTGTCAGCTGCTTCAAAAGGTAAATGCACACAAGGTTAGACTGACATTTATAGAGTTAATATCTACCATAGAAGTTTCACTAGTAACTTATGAATTTCTAACCACAAAAAGCAGTTAACATGAGGTACTTCTAAAAAGAGACAGTGCAACAGAAGAAGGAAGAGAGGAACTGAGATATTTTCCTCTAATATAGGGATGAAACACTCATTGAGAATTACTGACACAAAAAAGAAGGTTAAAAGCTTTATACAACACTGCAGCTTTATAAAAAACTATGTTAAAAGTAATTGAAAATATTTCTATTTTATTTTGATGGATGATTTTAGCATCATCTTATGTTGATGATAACATTCTAAATAACAACGCGTAGAAATTCATTATGCATCAAAATTATTTCTATTTCCAGATTATCCACATTCCAAAAATGGCCAAAAAATCACTCTCTCACTTATTTCTTGGCTGCTGATTACTTTCTTGCATTTATCAAAACATTGTAGTATTATTAATAACCCCATTTTTAGAAATGAGATGAAATGCATTACTTTTTCAAGACTTAGCAGATATTTGGAGTCATTTCCATCTAAATAGTCATTAGCATTGCAGTCATACTTGATATTTGCTATATTTTCTGCTATGGTAAATTTAGTCTTTGATGAAAATATCAAGGTGGCCATTTTTATGAAGAAAACTATTCAATTTTTATTCAAAACACTGAGGTCATCGGACCCCATTTGTATACAAATATCACATAATTATCAGTAAAAAATGGTTATTTAATGCCATATATCTAATCCATTGTGGAGATGAAATCTGCCATATGGTAATACTGAATAATGTGCTAGTGAATTCCTAAAGAATGAGGAAAAGTTTTGAATTTTGCTTGAATCGGACTATCATTGAAATTTCTGTAGTATGCATGATACTTAGTAGAAAAATATAAGAGTGCTAAAAGATGGGTTTAGCCACGGTGACATACTACATCCAAAAGTCTCAATAGAGCAGAGTTGAGTGAAGCTAAGAAGCTAATATAGGATTGGAGTTGGCTTTCCAGAAGCACACTATTGTAGCATTTACTATTTTCATGGAACTACCGCAGGCTCCATTTCTTGGTCCATGAGCTATCTGGGTATTGGTGGCAAAATATCCTGCTGCTAGTTGTTGCATTCGCAGCTACTTTTCCTCTAATATTTATTACTTCCTACTCGAGTTGAATAATGATCATTATTCAAATTAGCTGATATTACTGTGATATTTCACTATCAAGTAGATTCTCTTATATGTTGCTAAGAATGAAACATTCTATTTCAACCTCATCTCCTCAGAGAGTTGAATTCCTTTCAATAGTTTGACCCTGCATGATATTCTTTTCAGCTATGGATACTTTTTTCTCCATATTTTTCATTTCAATGAAATGGAATGGATACAGGCAAGATCCTTCTCAAGAAATAAAGTTTTTGAGGGCAGGATGACTATCAGCTGTATAGGGCTAAAATCCTTCCTAGAGAATCTACCATAGGCATGTGTGAATTCACAGTTAACTGGTAGCATCCAGAGTTGGCTAGTATTTTGTCTGTGTACTGTACATAGTTAACTAAAATGAGGAAAAGAGCCCATTTTGATTTTATATGCTACACTCACACTGGAGAGATATGATTGGCTGCTGAGTAAACAGCATCATTTTCCCTTCTCTGATACAGTGAAAACATGAAAAGATGTTGTACATTTTAAATTTATCATTTCACAAATCTATCGATAGAAATATTCTTTTTTTGCATTTACAAGGGACACTAATGTTTCGTACTAAACGTAGGCCCGGCTAACCTCCCTTTAGATTTTCAATGGTGATATTTAGCTCAGTAAAGAAAATACCTCCTGCTACTTGATTTTTGGTCTTGCATATTGATTGTTCTCTATGTACACACCTTGCACTTCTCTCAATAGTATCACATGATGAGAAATACTATCTTCAGTTTAAACTTAATGAATTCCTGATGTAAATTTTTTCGAAATGGAAAGAAATTGCTATTCCTTTCTTGTATTGATAATGACCATATTGAATTGGACTATGACTATTTCAGGCTCTCAAGCCAATCTCTCCCTGCCAATTCCTCTCTCCTCCATTATCTCCTCAATCTATGCTGCAATAACCTGATACTAACATGACCTCTTCATAAATAGAAACAATTTCATGAAATGGGGTGACTAAACTTCACTATTCTCATAACGTTAGCGTTCAAAAGTAACGTTCTCGGAACATTACGCGAACGTTCGTGTGCTGCGTGGGACCTATTGCCACAGTATTCTTCCACCACTAAGCAAAAGCATTAAAATGCCCAAACACTGAGTCAACAACACTTTGCCTCAAACACAGTAATTTAACTTTCAAGATCTTGAAATGTGGGTCACTGTTTTCAACACATTAATCATTCATAATGTTACATAAATTAAAAAATGAAGAGCGCTTATTTTAATGTTATGCCGTAACACTATCAATACTTCTGTGAGAGTTTTATCAATTCCCGTATCGTAAAAATATGAAATAAATAATTGCAGGAGATACGGTTCCTTTGTGATCGGATACAAGTATATTGTTCGCACGCAGCATGAAATCTATTTTTCGTCTATCGCGGTAGGCTACCACGTAAAACCACACAACTACCTCTGGAACGCTGGTTCGCTGAATAACTTTGTTCACTTCGTTTTCGGACTTCCGCTCATCACATCGTTCCAACCCTTCCAACTCGTTCGCCTTATGATAGTTAATGGTGGGGATAAACAGCCATTGTGGGCTTTGCAATACCGGAATTGCGTCAACAGATACATTCTAATGCTTGGGCCGCTCTAAACACTCGAAGTAATTATTTATACTGATGTTAGCGCTGTAATATGAGATAACTTACGCGAATTGTTCCTAGATGGTTAATTTGTTGATTAGTACTAATCTACTTACTTATTAGATTGATTAGTACTAATCTACTTACTTATTAGATTAATTAGTACTACTCACGTGAACCGGTAAGGAAGGTTGGTGTCTACGGACCTCAGGAAATTATGCAGTAATTGTGAGTTTTACACCGGAACATACAAAGCGGAATAATAGGAGCCAGCAGGAATCTACATTTAAAAGTGGCATGTAAAACCTAGGCATCGGCCGCCATATTGTATTCCTGCGCTTTCGTATCTTTTTGTACATATTTCGTAAACGATATTTCCATAGTCAATATCTCGTTCGTACACAATGGATGAATGGAGAGTACAAGTTGGCGAAATGAGCTTACATATAAGCGTATCTTTTTGTCAATGTATACTATCCTCATATAAAAAGGAAACGTACATCTGGGCTATGCGGGGTGGCACCGAACTTCACTGCGTAAGAAATAGCATGACGACTTCAGCATAAAAACAAATCGCTTAAGCGATCGCTTCAACAAATTTCCAATTAAATATTTATCACAATTACAATAAATATGTAATTAAGTTTTTGTAATCTTACACTGAACGTTTTTAAACGTGAATGTTTGTACTTTAAATGGTTTCAAATTTAGTACTAAGGTAATTGCTATCAATAAAATTGGAAAACAAAATAATTTTGCCAGAAGAGTAATTATTACAATGATAATGGTCAATTTTGTCATTTTCTTTTCAAAAATTCTCCAAAATTAATGTCTTCTTCAGATTCAGGGAAGTCTTGTGAATGCGGTAATATTTTGGAAAAATATCAAGTGAGTATTAAAATTACTCCTTGGTATATTATTTTTTTCAAATCACATACCATTTCCAAACCACATCCTAAAAACCAGAGGATTATCGTTTCACAACATAGTCTCAATAATGGATGGATACTATGCCAGTATGATTTAAGGAATGAAAATTACCTTTCAAGCCTTTCATCTAGTACATACGATATTTTAGTTCTGCTCATAAAATATACATTCTATAGATTATTACAACTAATTAAAGCAATTATACTTTAATGTATAGAGGGATTGTTACTATCCAGTCAATGTCATCTGCCCAGAAGTGTCCTTTGGCTATACTACCTATTTACATAATAAAAGAAGTAATACTTGATTAGATTACAAGTTTTTAAATTTTGCTGTGCTTCTGAAGTGCTGTGTTTCATGTGCATAGTGCGTAGGATCTGTGATTCCAACAGCATCATTTTGCAGAAAAAAGTTTTTATTGAGGAAAATTTGATATGGTGCAAGCATGGCTGCCTTAAGTTTAACATGTATCTTATTGCCTCCAAGCCTCATGTTTGAAAGCTTGTTCATTGAACGAAAAGAGAAATGATGGTAGGAAAAAATGTTATTCCTCTCTAATGCAGATAAGTAACGAAAAATCAAGGTGTACTTTTAGATAAGTAACATGCGAATATTGCGGAAGATGTTTATTTGGCTTATGAATGTTATGAATCACATGCTAAGTTTCTGAGAAACATTAAAATTTATGATTTTTTACAACTACCCATTTGGATACAAAAATGTAGATATATCCAGAAAAATGTATCCATTTCCACTTATTCATACGCCACGTAACTTCAGTGAAATAGGAACTACAATTTTTTGTGGGATTCGTAAAAATCATCTTATGTATTAAGACGTCAACTATCCAATAACATTTTCAGTAAAGTTCATCACAGCTGAGGGATAAAGCAATAAATAGCTAACATGTAGAGAGATCTTTTATCACAATGACAGAAAAGACTTAACTTTTCTTTTGAGGATGTAACTAGCCTCCTGGTAACGCAATTTACTATCGCACAATTCAAGCCACTCGTGATCAAGAATCAAAGAAAATTCAATGGCAACTTTTAGCTACTAATTTTAAGGAACGTAGGAATTTTAAGGAAGTATATAGTATGTATACTATATAGGCATACTAAAACATACTACTACTCTACTATATGCTACATGCCTAAGTATACTACCTACATAATAGAGACCACACAAACGGAATTTTTACTCAGGTCAACGTTATTAACATTGTATTTCCATCCTAGAGGGCACGCAACCTTTATGTCAAGAGTGTTTATGCAGGTCACATAAATACAGGATGTAGCGAAATCGTTCCTCGATAGCGCCATCTGCTGTTCATGTTGTTTAAAGTGACTGGAGCGACTCTGAGAAAAACTTGCATTTACGTTGCTATTTGTCATTTCCCTACAATTCTGCCGAGAATACGCTGACGCAATTTTTCCAAGAATAACATTAGAAGTTAATTACACGTATGTTAAGCATTAAGTATCGTGAACAGTTATGCGTGAAACTTTAAATTCTTGTTCTTATACCGCATCCAAACTTTGGAAAGCAAAATTCATTTCAGCTATGAATACAGCTGAAAAAATGCATTTTACTGATTTAAACACATAGCCTAATGGCACATGAGAAACATTCGTTATAGGCCGATCACACGAGTACGTATTTTTACAGATTTTCCGCTTAACACAAAATAATAAATATTATGTTATTACAATGGTTACTAACACATATCAAGGTGTCCCACTGACTTAAAATTCAAAAAGGCATATTTAAATACAATTTTCACCTAAATTTCGAAGACCACGCCTAAAACTATCAATAGTAACGGCAACTTTGTATCCAGAGATCGTATTAGCTCAAATTTGATTGTTATATCTAAAGCGCATAATGTTGAGAAAAATGAGACTAAATGTCATAATCATGAATATATTATAGGTAACAGAGAATATATTATTACAGGTATTTCTAAATTCATTGGCCATAATACTATCTTCGTGGCTCTAACTATTTTTGTACATACCTTTAGAAATAGTAAACTAATACTTCTCGTCATATAGTTTTTTAAAACATTTAATGAATTGATAGGTGCAATATTAAATCCGTGAAAGTGTCAAAGGTGTCGAATTCTCAATCTCCAAAGCAAGGCTTTTAATGCTCGAAGTCGAACTCTTTTAGATCTCAACGTGTTTTCTGAGAAAAACTTGCATTTACGTTGCTATTTCTTATTTCCCCTACAATACTGCCGAGAATACGCTGACGCAATGTTTCCAAGAATAACATTAGAAGTTAATTACACATATTTTAAGTATTATGATTGTTTGGTGTGAAAAACTAATCCTCTATTGAACAGGCAACAATTGTTCTGCCTTATAATCGTAGACTGTTATAAAGTCAATATTTTATACGAAGTAAGTTTACATGGTATATCTACTTCAAAGGAGATATTCCAACTACTACATTCTTTGTTTTGTTAAGTCATATCCTGTTTATGTTAACAAAAATATATAAAATACAACTCTAGTATTATTTCCATTATTGCATGTATGGAGAGTCTAACTGCATAAATAAATTTAATTAAAAGAAATGTGGTTCTGGTAATTTTCCGACGATCTTGAAAAATTAACGCAATATACACTGACCCATGATTACCACTCCAGCCTTCTTATGAACTTTGAAACGGTGTCGCAAATGAGAAAGTAGAATATAGAGAGCCGCAATTTCGCCGATTTTGAACGAGGAAAAAAAGACTACTATTAGTCGAAAAACCCTAGATCCATGAAATTTGGAAAGCAAAATATTTGACAAAGCGCAGGATTTTAAACTTGTTTTAAGAGATGAAAACAGGCTTTAACGTGGTGGCTGGTAAAGAAGAAACCATAATAAAAATTGTGCCAATTTTTTTAAGGATGTAAGGCTATATATGAGGAATATTGAAGTGATAAACGTGACTTAAGCCAAACGAACCATTGAATTCTATGATGAATTTGAAGTCACGAGTGAGTTTATTTTTATTTATGACTTGAGGAAACGAGTCATTAAAATGCACTTATGTGGTGTACGAAAATGATCTGTCTAGACCATTGATGGGCAAACTACGGCCCACGGGCCAGATGCGGCCCCCTGAAATGTTCTATCCGGCCCGCGCGGCATTATTCCTAATCCCAATTCGATCCAAATTATGAGAAACTTTTAGAAATGCAGTCACAGTTTCATTCATCACATTCTCTTTCATAGTATTTCAGTCATTAGACTTGGTATCACAAATAACAGAAGAATTTTGTAAAATGTATCATTTTTATTTTTAAATACATTGTATTGGACCGCCTAAAGTTTTTTTCCTTTCCTTTGGCCCCCCTTTTTAAAAAGTTTGTCCATCACTGTTCTAGACACATCTTAAAACACTGACTATTATAATGACAGATGTGTAAGGATAAATTTATCCTGTAATTATCTTCCTGTAAGATACAGATAAATTCCCGTTGCATCTACGAAACCACCAGAACAACTTCCGTCACTCATTTTTAGGGAGGGTGTGAAATGAATAATTCAGTCAATTTATTTCTCTTCGTTTAGTTATCGTTCTGCTGTAAATTCTTAAGGCCCGCCGGTGTACATCTGATTTTATCTCATATCTTCTCAAAGTAACGCTGTGCATTTTTTGCACGAAATACCTCATTTTTGCGGTGTAACTATTTCTTCACTTCTTCTATGAGCGAAAACAATATAGGTTTGTAATAATTAGCATGCAGCATATGCTCATTGGAGCTGAAGGCCGCAGGAATACAATTCTGACATTGAAAAATGTGCAGTAAAGGTATCTAGATAGTAGATGTATGGTGAATGCGTAATTATACATATATCACACATTAAATTAAAGTACATAGGATAAAATAAGTGTTTGCACGGCTTCGCTTTGCGACTCTTCGAAACGTGTAGTGAGCAGAGAAATTGACACTTCGGGGCCCATCAGAAATAAATGGATACCTTTTCCACAACGGCGACATTATACAAACAAGTGCCACCCTGAATACCTAATTGTTAGCCATAATATTGACCTCAGATTGAGGAGCAGCATATTAAAATAACAATTTTAACTCAATCGAATTGATTTAAAAGTAAAAATTTATAAATCTATCCCTACGTGATGAAGGACCATCACTATGAATACGATGTTCTTGTATATTATACTTTTCCACATCCCATACACATAGGAAAGCTTAAAACTAAATTAATTAACACAAAATAACATTTTACCCTATAATGGAGAAGTAATCTGGTACTTGATTTTCAATGGGAATCGGATCGTATTCGAGGAAATAAATTCCCATAACCAAGCACATTCATGAAAAAGGCCATACAGGAGTTTGAAAGAGAAAAATGTCATCATCCACATTAAATTATTTGAAACTACTTTAAAATAGCTGAAAAATACTTGAGTACATTCTTCGTAACAGAAAATATCCTCCTAAAAGTGAGAGTTACATGAAGTAAACAGTTTTGGGTCAGTTTTACGGACGTTAATACTTGCTTCAACGATAACATTAACAGCTGCCTGCTGCTGACTTATGGTACTGAAACACAGGAAAATACCTGATATCTCTGGCCGCAGCAGCGACCACAGCACGCATGCAGCAATCCAGGTTGACTTGTTGCTGAATGAGCAGGGCTGGCCAACGGTGACGGCGATCCCGGCCTCTTTGGTTGGCCATTGTATGGAACTTCCATTTCCACGAACTCACGATCCTGCAAAATTGGACGTAAAGTTAGAACATTATGTGAAAATACCTTCCAGTAATTGGTAAACACAAGAATAAAATACTTTTGAGAGGGTTGCGCGCGTATTTTTTGGGATGAAGATGAACTATAAGGCTAAACCTTGCTTCTTTGTTTAGATGCTCTAGGGAAAGGGCTACGTTAAAATCATTATAATCAAAAAAGATTTAATATTGTGATGAAATCGATAAAACGGAGTTATTTCCTCATTATTAAAAGGAGAGGGGTCATGGTGGCTTTGTGGATAGAGGATTGGGCAACGGTTCAAATAATTTCCACAGAAATTACTAATTCACGGCATGAAAAATAACATTTCCTGTCAGGATACGCGAAAAAAATCTTTGCTTTCAAAATCTGACTTACGAGTATACATGAAAATATGAGTTTACGGGTATTCGGGTGCAGATATCTTCTACGGAATTTGAATCATTCAAAAGCGAATTTCGTTTGAACTGTAAAATAGAGCCAAATTACGAAGTAAAACATTCAATCAGACCAATAGTAGCAATTAGAAATCTCAGGAAAATCTTTTGTGCTTGGCATGAATATATTTTGTTTTTAACGTTAGTTAACAGTAAATATATTTCAAATTTTATACCTTAATTTGCAAATCAAGAATTGATTTTAAATAGAAAAGAATATCTTCATACAAAAAGCCATGACAATTCTGTTTTCTATTAGTGTATTTGACCTAAATTTTGGGTTTTAAAGTATTAGGAAATATTACCTTATTTCATAATTGCAACATTAAGAAAGATTGTTTGTAATATGTTCCAAATGAGCCATTAACTGAAAGGAGGGATTAATCTTCCCATATGTTATCGACAAAAGAATGGAATGAAGAAATACTCTGGACACCAATGCATATTACAGCAATGACATCGAAGGTACCGTATCCAACTTTTATTAACGACGAAAACCATTATTGGAGTTAGCAATAGAATTCATTTCCTCCGGCAGTATGAAGCAGGTATCGAACCAACATACATTGTTGATTGACCTTGTTGAAGTAAACAAGTCGTGAAGAAATTGGTAAAAATATCGCAAATATTTCATCAGGATCCTAGATTTTTGAAGTAAGCTTCAGTAACTTTAATGCTTTCCAACAGTGACATGAAATCTAAAGAAATCTCGATAAACTTGTAAATTAATGTAATATTTTATGCACTTTTCGGTAATCCCCACACTGAGTTAAGTAGCCTAAAGTTACCAAAATTTGACATTCAATTATTTATTTGCAAACCCTACTATAAATTAAAATAGTCTTTTGAGTCATCCATAAATGTTCATTTACACCATAAAATAAAGTAAAGAAGATGTGTATTAAGATTATTATTTGCCCTAGTCTTAAAAATTACTACTTAAGTGTCACACACATGAAGTTTAATATACAAAGATACGAAGACATAAAATGTTACAACTTCGACGAACATCAACAGTATATGACAAACTCGTAAAAATATATATGAAGCTTAATCGAAGTTTCTCCCACAAGGCATTAACAGAAAATATTATTAGTCTAACCTGGATGCTCAGTTAAAATTTCAGCGGGCCTTCTTCATCCAGCTGCTCAAACTGCAGGATTTAGAAGATTAGGAGGGTAGTTCATTAACTTGCAAAAAAACAACAGGCTCGTGACTCCAACAGTAATCCAGTTTATTCCCTTAATTTGATTTCCCTTAATTTGATCCAACTCACGTTTAAAACATAAAGGTGGTAAAGTTTCTTACTTCTTTTCATATTCAGCGTACAGTGCACTGGTTTACGGTTATCATGGTAAAAAAATGAATGGTTTCTAAGAAGCAGCGCTAGATTTCACAAAAAAATTCCCTACATACATTTTACCAAGGGTGAAACCTACACTTTCAAATATATAGCCGGGGAAACGCGGGAAAAACTCGGAAAGGAAAGAATCCATAGCTTAGACAAGTCACAATAGAAAAAAGTATACCATAACCGGGCAACAATCAAAATAATACGAGAAAATGACGACGAAAAGGGAAATAAACGCCGACATTATCGTATTATGACTAATTTTACTTCCAATATTAGGCAAAGTCTAATGCTTTTATGAATGTACATACTGTGGTTTTCTCCAGACAGCGTAGAAGATGGTGATGCTGAAGCTCGAATATGTCTTCTTCGCGATAATTATCATCCATTTCTTCACCGGATGCCTGAGCAGCGAGCCGGGCTTCTGCAGCTTTCTTTTTGCTGACAAAAGCAGCTCCAGAGGACGCCTTGGCAATTCGTATGCGTGCCAGACGCGCTTTCTGCAAAGATAAATAATTCCATCCAAATGATTACTTGCCTCTACTCAAAAAGTGTCGACTTGATAAATCCAAGCCGCTCGGACTATCATTACAGAGCTTGACTCCTCTGATGCTAAAACAATCGAATGATGGCACCACAAAACTGTTGACGAATTAGAAAAACAATACCCCGAATAATAATGAAGTTAACGTACGGTGGACTTGGTTTACAATGACGAATAATATTAAACAACATGAGTGTTAAAGTGTTTCATCATTTGAAGTAAACATTGTCTTAATTCTGTGTACATGAATAGACTGATTAATTCCTACTTCATCAATAGAAGGCTAAGATGAATAACTTAAGTGCCCGGCGACACTTATGATCACCTTTCAGACTATAGTCATTTCAGACTATAGGTTGTGGTGGTAGCGATTTCTCGCAGTCTAATCAAGAACGATTATAATTTTTCAAATATATTCAAAATTTTCAAATAATATTTTTGAAGATACGATGATTTCAACTGCTCGAGGTATCATCACCTTATACGTGTTGATAATTTGAAATGTAATTTCTCTGGGGAAAATGAACGTAAATATAGTTGAAAATTTTTTATCATCCATGAAATGCTTCAAAGTCACAAAAAACATTACTGAGGTAGTTTGTAAAAAATTGAAAGCAACTCCCAGGTTTTCAAAATGTAAATCTTAGATTATTTCATATCATCTATCGTCGTTTAACTAAAATTATTCGTAACTTCCTTTGTGTTAAACTACCACAAAAATGTTAATGGTAGCCAATGAATAACCTTAAGTAGTCTGGCGTCAATGTCCGCATTGATGGGAGATTGAGATGGCAGATTTTCAATGAATGGCCTGTGTCTTCAGCCGTATTACGAGATTGTTGAGTACGTGTTCTGATGAGTGTCAATTAAAATGCTTCAAAAACTGATATAAAAAACTGAAAACTGGTGTTTTCCAAAAAAAGCCCAAATAGAATGTTTAGCATGCGATAATAATGTCTGTCTTACTGCTTGTGCTGTTTGAATAACTGTTAACACGAAGATTTTTACACAAAGGGAAATGAAAATATATTTAATCAAGGTTTGTATTACAAATAAAAAATAATATATTCCTAAATTTTTCAAAATTTGGCAAACATGAAATACGAATAAGAAAAATAATATCATCTGGAAACCATTTTAATAGCCCGGAAACTTTAAAAATAAATTTTTTCAAAAACTTAAAAAACCCTGTTAGCAAACTATAACGACTTCATCAACTATACTTGATTTTAATAACCATTAATATTCTCGTCACTTGAATCGTAGCTCAAACTTATCTTCCAGATTCGCAATTATTCCGGACCAGTCCCCTATTCCTTCATTGTACTCATATATTCTACAATATTTCCATTAACGTTGCCGACAACACTCTGATGGACATCTTTTCGAAATAAAATACGCTAATGCATTGTGATTCGTAGTATTCTCATCAATACAATCGTATCCAGGTGTTCTCTCTCCATAAGAATCATACTGATATTCATCAGATAGAAATTATTTTGCTCTCTTCTCCTTCCTCCTGCTAATAATCCTCAGTGCGAACTCCGCCGCATTCGGTATTAAACTTCTTATCTTATAGTATTCGCACTCCCCTTCTTCAACGCCATTTTTGATTTGGAATTAATACAATTTCAACAAAACCCTCCAATCATACTCCGTCTTCGTATATCCTAAGAACACCTCTTAAAAATCAATCTCTTTCTTCTCTTTTTAGATTCTTTTGTGACGCTGATGGAATATTAACGTTCTTCATCGTTCTCCCAATATTTTTTTTTCACGCAACGCCTTCTTTACCTAACGCCTTCACTAATTAGTATTTCTGGCCCGAGTTTATTCTTACCCATGTCATTTTCCTATTATATACCCTAGATGAAATGCTTTTTAATCACTACAATACAGCTCTTCCTCATATTATTTCTCCAAGGCTCTTCTGTTTCTATCAGTAATTTTCTTGATCTAAACTTGACACATGGTAGCGTCTTCCGTTTATTGCCCACCGGATATGTGGACCGTCTGGTCACTATGGCCAGAGATTTCTCCAAGCTTACTAGGGAACAGAAATTGTGACGATGGTACAACGACTCCCTATTCCCACAGTAAAGTAACAAAAATAGCGTTGTACCATATGTTTGTATCATATTTTGATAATATACAAGATTTTGATGGGTAAGTAAGTTCGTTCAGTGTACTGCGATCGCAAGAGGTGTACCCTGCATATGATCATATAGCATCTTTTTTAAGGGAGATATATTGTAATTTTTAGCTAATGTGCTAATGGAATTTTCCAAAAATACGACTGCCTTCGCCCGTAACTCTCCCTTCCGCAAATGGCGCAGCAACAACCTGAATTGGCTACAAAAAACTTAAATTTGATCGTAAGATCGTAGTCATTCCTAAGTAAAGCCTTTTAAAGAAAGCCTTATTGGAATATTAGGTGAAAGGAAGCCATATTTTCAGCATAACCATACATATTTGTATAAATACTAAATTGTATCAAAAAGGAAACTTCAGACTTGAATGGATACGTAGATTGGCACTCCTTTGATTCTACAGTTTGCACTAAATATACTGTTTTTGCTCATCATTCAAACCACAAAAATATTTTTTATTTAATAACAACCATCATACAGGTAATTCTGCAGGCCTCATTTAGACTGATTATGAGAGTTTCTCGGAAACAACCAGTTTAAAATAAATGATTTTAAGAAAGAAATCAGCTTCTTCTAGAAAACTAAAATTTAGTGAATTATGAACAGAACAAAAAAATAGTTACCGGCTCCTATGCCAAATAGTTGTAGTCTCTAACTTCTTATGAGAAATACTACTAGCATTACTAACTCTAACGTCTTATCAGAATCATTAATAACAGAGAACTGATATCGATGGAAATCTTTATGGCAAAAATCGTGACGTGGCACAATGGTCACATCGAAAAAAGCTGGACAAAAGTCCGAAATTGCTTTATTGTTAGATATAAACTTAACACTTCGCACTGAAACTCACAAAAAATTGACAATCAAGATATTGTAACCTCATTAAATCATTTATAATGGTTCCTACCCGATAGTTGGATGCAAGTGCTCAAACCATGACCAATTTAAGGTCATGTTTTAAGCCCTTGCTCAAAGGATTTAGTTTTACCGTAGCTAATCTTTAGCAATACTATGTTCATTATAATTACAAACGATATTGGCGAAAGGAAATTGTGCTCTAGCATTATTCAGGATCTTAAAATATATTTTAACCGTGCGTTTTTGATTTTGCAAGCCTCTTACACATTTGGCAGCGCTTCCTGTTCGTCGATCAGTAGTGGTTTCTTTTTATTTATCCGGTGTACTGTTTTACGGTATGCGGTACATATCTGTCTTTTTGGTTTACATAAATATTTGTATTTACGACACCGCTGTTCTTTACTGTTTTTCATTGTAATGTCGTTAAGTATTTTTGAAATTTTTCCTTTGGAATAGACTTTTCGGTGAATGATTTACCACGTGTACTTACCTAGAAATTTAACTAATAGTGACTAACACCGGAATTCTGGTTTCTTTTCCTTGACCTTGTCGGAACTTTGCAAAGATTATCTCAGTTAATTTATCATGTAATGGCTATAAATTTGGTCATGTTTGAGCCCGTAAACCTAACTAACGGGTAATAACCATGCAAACGATGCATTCCTTCATTGGAAATCTTTTGTGAGTATCTGTTCATAGTTTTTACATTAAAAAGCAATCATGGACTTTAGTCCAGCTTTGTTTTTCTACCACAGTGCGTCGGTAAAAAAGGTCATTTTTATCGCCCTCTTAATGGTACGAGCCTACATGTGATTTACGCTCTAAATCAAATGAGAGTTCAAATACGATTAGGTATTTTTATATGCGGTTGTAAAATTACAGTTATCTTTGATTTTCACTCGTAGCGAAAAAAATCATTACAATATTTTTTTTAAATATTTGGATGAATCAATATTGAGACTTTAATGTCTTGATATATGAAGAATGATGACTTTTTTGCGGTGAATATGATATGAAGGCTCGTGCATCTATCAATGCCACGGAAAATATTCTGAAGACAAATTTAAATATAAAAGTTAAATGGAAAATAGCTACAACCCTCAAGTCGGAAATAAATTGACATTGAATGAAAATGACACGGGACGTACTAAATTCGTTTTCAACAGAAAACCTAATTACGGCGTATTAATAAAGCACTTAATGAAAATTCACAGACGAAGGAACGTTTAATGGGGAACATATGTATTTCAGAGTAGCGGGAAAAATTACAGCCATGCTTTAACAGAAAACAAAAAAATTTAACCTTTCACTACAGCTTGCAAAAAATTAAATTATTTCTCTTTTTGACTTAAAAATTATGTTTCAAAAATTTGACAGAGCGTTTCCCGTTTTAGTATCCGAATGCCATTCGTAAAACATAGGTTTCATACCATAGCTTTTATCCTACCCTCCTAAACACATGAGAGAAATGTAGCAGAAGACATTTCGGTAGAAATAATGAGCTCATATTGCTATTTGTGAATGACTCTTGGGCAAAAAAGTATATTATTATCCTATATATAGAAACAAAAAATTGAAAAATGAGCAAAAATAAATAAGTAGGCTTTAAATTTTTACTAAAAATTTCCTACAAGAATGCATGACCACATTTCATAAAGTAGGAATTAATAACGGTACTGTAATTTTAATTTAGGTTGACATACAAACTGTATTAATTTTTATATGTACTTTTGGATAACACTGACACATATTCCAACAGTAATCAGATTTCTGCTTGTAGTTTAGTTTTCAATACAGATAAAACTGGATTTTCTCAGTTTTATTATTAAAACGACAAAAAAGGTCAATTAGCTTAATTGCAGAAGGCATTGGACGTTAAGGCACTGATGGGTGTTTGGAGAGGCACAGAGATTGATTGTTATAGTTAAAACACCTAAATTAATTGAAAAATGTGAAAAGTGTGTAAAGTAAAAGCGTTAAAAAGCACTGAAGCACATCAAGTCAACTAATGATTGTTACAAAACTTTTCAGACCATGTTCTCAAAATATGTGATTCGTGTTAAAATACGTACTACTACGTGATATTTAATGATGCGATTACCTCCAATTTAATTGGTTACGCAGATGAATTTTGTTATTTCCACTCATTACATACTATAAAACTACAAATAAGTGAGAGGAGAGCAAGACCAAAAATAGACTTCAGAGTTTTAATAGGTGTGAGAATTAGGAAAGCATAGTAGAAAATGAAATTGAAGAACATATAAGAAAAAAGACCAAACTTATTATAAATATTCTTCACAACAATATGAGTTTAAATGAACATCTGAATTTTGTGAAATGTCCATCCCTCAAATTGTTAATATGATTTGTGTGCTCTCTGCAGGTACGATAAATCAAAGATGGGTGAGACTGAAGTAAATAATATATCTCTATCGAGTGTGATGTTGTGAGTGCGTAGGTGTAATTCATAGGAAGTGAATAAACGTTTGGTCTTTCAGAATGTCATGTGATTCAATTGAATGCGTGTGCAATCGCAAAGACTGGAGACAACAAAGATGACAGTTGGTTACCAGCGCCTGGTAAACCTGAACTGGAAGAAGAAACTCTAGAAGAGAAAGTTACAGAGATTACGAATATTATCTACTGACGAACACTCTAAAGATTAGCAATGCTACAATATTCAAAGACAATAAATCTACTTTTCAATAAGAACAGAGAACAAACAGAGAATAATTATTGTCATTCACAGAAATTTATTCGAATCAAAGATTTCATGCTGAAAATTAAATGATGCAAGCAATCTAAGGAGCAAAATCGAGCATATCAACTAAGACAAAGGAAATAGAATAATTGAGCGTTTATATTTTGCTATAGTGCTCTCACAACATACAAGCAGGAAAAATTGTAAGTTCATATAAAGTATCTAGCAATAGTCAACTTTCAGCATCATTTCTTCAAGGAAGAAACTATGCTTACGAAGCCCAAGCATAATTTACAAAGAGATAATTAGAAAAATCTATACTACATACATTTAAAAATTTTACGGAATTGTAGATACTCTATACTCCTTGGACCAGGAAACTGGCCTCTCTACCCTGAATGTGTGAATTTCACACGCCAATGGCTTAGTACAGGGTGAGTTCTACCCTCACCTATCAACCTTCGGGTTGAACACCAATTTTTAAATTCTCTTAGTACTACATATTTATTGTTTTGAAGAATGCCTACTCTTGGTTTGTCATTGATATCTGGCGATTGATACAATTCGAAAATATAATGTCTTAACCACAGGGAAATTAAAATTCCGTAATCATTGATGAAATAAAATCCGAGGATTCTCGCGAAATCGAGTGGAATTTGTACATACTGAAATAATGCACGTGCAATTTTCTAACAAAATAAAAGTCTTTCCTTCAACCCGGGTTTCAATGTTGATACTTGACCTGTCACCTGACGATTATTTTAATACATCATCGTCAATGTTGATACATGATCGTCAGGTGTTAGGTCAAGCATCAACATTGGAATCCGGGTCGAAGGGAAAACTTTTATTTTGTGGAAAATTGCGCGTGCATTTCTTCAGAATTGACGAAATAGTATCCCGGCGAGTAGAGCGTTTGTCTACAAACTGAAAGGCTTGGGTTCTAATGGTGTTTCTAGTGGCTCTTTAGGCACATCCAGAAGCACCCCATTTGGAATATTCTGGGAGAAAATCTGTCAAAAACTAAAAAAAGGTGCAGAGAAGGAGCTGGCCCTGACTCAGAAATTCTAATTGCACATGCTGATAACCTAGGCTGTTAAAAAGTTCTATCCTCTACGGCCTAACTATGTAGCGTTTGAAGACTTCGCATCGCAGTGTTAGAGAGAAAGTTATTTCAACTTAATTCATAAAACGCGGATGACTCTATTCCTATAAGATTATCACATTATCTAGGAAATACAGCAACTAAACATTCAAAAAAGCTAAAAAATTGTGGGAAAATCATCGTGCGACTAAAATGCTGCAATTTACCCCAACTGAGCTTCATTAACGGCTTCCCTCTGAAACGAATAATGCGCAGGAATTATTTATTTTGAGCCAAGTTAAACCACACTCTGTCGAGCGTAGAGGCACAACATTTCAGGAAAAAAATAGCAACCATTGGAAAAGTTATAAGCTTTATTTTACAGCTGAGAATTGAGGTTTTAAGAAATATTCAAGGAAGTTAAAAATGATTATCAAATCCTTCCGTACCATATAATATTTTTCTGGAAATAATTAGAGCGGATGAATTATAATAATGTTAATTTATATTTTTAGAGCCCTCATTTAATTTGGTATCACCATTGCCTATCCATCGGTATAAATATCCTGGTTATACCTTTAAAATATAATCCATTTTCAGCACACGCAATAAGAGTTTGCATTGACGGCAGACATTGCACGGTGCGTCTCTAATTAAGCAGCTGACTTTAATGATATGGTGTGCGCTGAGTTAAAGGCTTATAATAATGCCCACATAGACTTTTCGCATCAGCTACTAGTCAATTACATTCAATAATTCCGCCTAACTGCAAACAAAATAAAATTTTTATTTCTAAATATTACCTGGTGGCACAAAATACATTTTCCTTCAGGCGAAAAGTATCTTTTAAAATTCCCTCTTTCTGCTTAGCATTCAAACATAAAACAATAATTTGACGTTATTCTCTAATATAGCAAAACTGTATTAATTTTAACGCCTGATACACTAATACCAAATTACAAACGCAGTTAAAAAGGAAATATGAGGAGCGAAGGCGATTTAACTGATTGGAATGCAAAAAGTTCCACGACAGATGGGAATGAATGAACCTCCACCGTGGAGACTATAATATCTAATACACATACCTTCCCTATACGTGGCAATAACTGCGAGGGAAAAGATACCACCGATTTGGAATGAATATACTAGACCTTGCATTCCCAGTTTTGCTATCTAAAGGATTACGCACGTTATACAATAACAGTGCATTCATTATAACTACTCAATATGATGCAATACTGTGGTCATGCAATTGTTACTGCGTAAAATCACCTAAAATTGGTGGTAAAGAAAGTGAAAACTACTTCTAAAATTTTTTTTCAGAAATAGCATGCGATCAAGGCAATGTAAAATATTTTACCAAGCATCGCTCATTACTACTGGTAAACAATTAGTGTGCGCGGGTAATATCAATCCCTTTCAAGGGAATTTGCCAGGCATTATTAATGAATGACAAAATTACAAAGCTTGGCAATCAGTATTTACATCGGGATTGATTGAAATCTAGGTGGGAAAAGGAAAGACATGCCGACTTAGCGCTTTTCTCAAAACTTGGAAAAAGTAGTATACGTTACGTGTTTTGCAAGGCGACCTATGGATTCCAGTAAGTGAGTTAGGAAATTTAAGAGAAAGAGAGAGGAGAGGTGGGTAGAAGAGGATGGAAAAGCGGGGGCAAGAGGAGGCAAGGGCTTTATAAGTTGCACGAGGGAACTGCTGGACGCAAGACCGTCGAGCAGGAAAAAAGGAAGCGGAGTTTGCGCGACGGTCAAACGCCCCTGCAACGCTCTCGTGCATGGCTGTCAAATGGAGACTTCCTGCAGCCGTTCGGACTCTCAGGAGCCTCACTTGTGGAAATAAAGCTAAGGAGAAGGGGTTCTGATGATGCAAGAGAGCTCGAAAGAGGCATTTCTTATTTGGGTCGGGGGAGGTGGGGAGGTTATTATTTATATCGGGCTTGGATAATGATTGCTCGCGTCCAATGGAAACTGCTAGATGGCTGCCAACTCCATAATATGGGTACTGTACCCGTTGCGCTTTCCTCTTGTCTGCCCGCTGATTTTGGTGGTAGATGCGACTGAAGTTGGATACGATAACAGGCACCGGCAAAGCGATCACCAGTACTCCACTGAGAGAGCAAACACCTCCCACGATTTTACCGGCAATCGTCTTGGGTACCATGTCACCATACCTGCAAAAGAAGAAGATTAAATGGTTTCACAGGCTACAGAAAACCATGAAAACCTGTACCAACGGAATCAACTACTTCCTTCGGTGAAAAAGTCGATCAAAGATGAGTAATTACTAAAACAACATCTAAGCGATTAACCGAGCAGTGAATACTCATGGTAGATAATGCTAATACGACACTAGAATCACATCCGGGCCATTATGTGACCGACTCCACGATAAATAATTCACATTCGTCTAAATAAGCATTCCTGACGTTTCTTCGTCACCTGTTTCCACTTCTTGTGATAGTGCTTGGAACCTAGAGGGGAAAACCTATTGTGGGGTAGCAAGTAGCGAGCATGGTACAGTTTTCCTGATCAAGTCATGACGCCACCATACAGTTATTTGTATAACCTCCAAGTAGGGATAGGAACACTCCGAAAAACCATGCAACCCTAGAAAACGCTTACAAATCTTCGTGGGATGGGAGAAATTTGCATATAAATTTTAACTGCTTTTAAAATTATTCCGAAAGTGAAAATCATTTTTCAAGATTAAACAATGCAAACCACTTACATCAACCACTTATTTCTCAATGAGGAGATATAAACGACGTTTCTTCTTTTTGACGAATGCATTAATAGTTTTTTAATAAAAGATCCAAGAACAATTGCCATGTAGATATTACGTTGATTTTTTCAGGTGAATCCACTAAAAACACAAGTGAGTACTCAGTCAGCACGTGGGCCACATAACTGTTCACATATGGAACCTAATTGACATGGCAGGCATGAAATTACGATTGACAGAAAAATACAACAAGAGAAGGCCTTAACTACTTGAGAGGGATTGTGGCAGCCAAAAAGAATGCGGTTTCAATCGGAGAGAGCCTTGTACAAAAACACTTTGGAGGGGAATGCGTTAAAAGTGTTTTTCTTACAGAAATAATCAAAGAAACGGATAATGAAGTATAAAAATTAATTATATCATAGTTCTTTAAACTTTTTTATGCATCATTGTATATTTTTTTACCGTTTGCAAATCCCGTTATACTTAAAGAATTATGCCTTGAAGGACTGGAAAATATCCACCACAACGTAGTTTGATAGCTCAGAAGGTAGACATACCTATCTCATAGAAGGTGGCATCTAAATAACTTAGTTTTCATTAGAAAGTGCTCTACTTAATTGTCTTGCAAAGATATTTTCCCTATTGTTTAATTTAAGGTCAATATGGCTCAACTTGGCCCTACAAACAAGCCATTTTACGATTTATTGGATTGTGTGTGGTGTTTATTCGGTATAAAATAATTATTAATTAATTAATGCTAGGAGTACACGAGTTATTCAACTTTCAAAAAATTTTCCCTCTTTAAGCAGCACTTATTTCTGCTTTTTCAAGGAATAATGAATAATGTGTTGAACAATGCAAAAGTTCCTTCTTATTCCGCAGAATTGTAGAGCAATTACCGGGATAAACATACTAATCCTTCAACGAAAATCTTGAAATATCAAATTATGGTATGTCTGCATAATAAATAATTTCGCATGCTCATTACCCACTCGATATTTACTACGAGAAAATTATCAAATATGATAAGGAAAATGACGCTCATTGAAGTAATAGTGAAGTAGAGATTTAGGAATCAGGAGAAATACTACAGAATATATCCAAAACCAGAAAATAACTAAGATTCCAAATTAATGATGCCAAAATGCAATTCGAAAATCAAGAAACTGAAGAAAACTATACAGAAAATATTCCAAGTAGAAAAAGTGAAGGCTTTCCAACATAGAATAGACTAAACAAGGTAACTTAGACTTAAGATATAAATTAAGGAGAGTATCCGACTAAGATCTTCGTGAAAGAGGGACAGAGAAATACTAAAATGGACGTAAGGGAGATTCAAATTAAGCTCCGGGTAGAGGAAAATAAGCCAAAAAGAAGCTCTGGATTATCGAAAAGCCATGAAACTCAAAAGTGAGAGAGGGCTACAGAGTAAATATTTATAGGAAAAAATATCACGTTTTTATTTGCCAGCATTATAGTCATAAATATTTACTGACAGAGACTTACAGAAAAATCTGAAAGAATAGTTAGAAAAGCAGAAAAAAATTAAGTTGACTCGGAAAAGTCATTAATGAGAAATACGAGAAAGGTGGAAAAATAAAAAGTGGTTATAGTATGCACCAGAAGAGGAGGGAGTGTATCCCATGTTTAACTTATAAAATATCTATTTTAAGAGATTTAAAATTTTAAGAAACTATTTGTAAACAATAACCACAGGTGTATCAAGACTAGAAGGCAGTAATCTGCGGTATTCCCTAGATGAAGAGAGCATCCCAGTAGCAAAAGGATCCGCTGACTGCTGGTAGCACTACTACCCTATTATAACACTAGTAGGTTGTAAGTAATATCTAAAGCATGCTCAGGTATGGAAACTTGGAACCTCGAATAATACACGCAGAAAATACGGAACTAGAAGTATTTGAAATGTACAACTACCGAAGAATTATGTTGATAAAAGAAAAATCTAAAGCATCCAAATAAATGACTCTAAGAAGCATGGGTTAAACAAAGTCTAAAATTATAAAAGAAGCCGAATTTTACATACATATTTCGAGGCACGAAGGTATCGTAAAGACAATAGGGTATCCTATAATTTTTTAATCGTCCTGATCGAAAGTTTATAACCTCTGGAGTACGTATTTTAAGCAGTTCGATTTTAAAATGACGTTAAGTATTTTTCCTCATTAATTAAAAATAAAGTGAAAAAATCAACGCTGCGAAAACGCGACGGCAAACTATCGCATGTCGGTAAATCATAAGTGTGACGTGATACTCTTTCCTCTATCAGCCGCGGACTCTTCCAAGCAGACGTTGGGTGCACTCCGTGAAAGCTTATTAACTAGTATCGGAGGTATATTTATTCAGTTAATTTATTTATTTAAAATTATTTATGTAGTTGATTCATTTAAAAACCGTTAGTATTCATTTTATTAAGTATACCGTGCAGTTCGCCCCTCGCCGCGCGAACACGCGCCACCATGCTTTTCGGTAGTAGAGGACTCCATGAGCGGGATGCTTTTGAGCCTATAAAACGACCATTAATACCATTTTTAACGCAGGAGACTTTTCGCACTTTGATAGTTTTCACAGGCTATTATTAATTCATACTCACTAGAGCTGAGGGGCTCTGAAATACAATGGTAGGTTCAGGAGACGAATATTTCCTATGCCTCGCAACGTAAACCAATTACGTCAGCAACAAAGCAACGCATCTCACCCTTTCTGAGCTTTTTCAAATGGTCTTAAAATTAATATTTCACCTTCTAGTAAACTGGGATTTCTCAATCAAACTTTTTGCTTAAAATGAAAACATTTATGGTAGGGCACGAATCGCAATTTATGAATTCTGTTTATTTTGATGAAGGAAACTGCCCTATTGTCGAGAGGAAATTGGATAGTTAAAATGGTAGAGGAAGATCTCTACCTCGTATAAATGCTTGCGATTATGATGAATGAAGATGTGTGTATATATGTAGAAGACCATGAAATATACCAAAAAGAAGAATTATGTTAATGTCAAAGTTTAGCAGAGGACTTTAGCTGAGATCTGGTTCAGACCGATCAGATGAACGACGGACGCTTGATGAACAATAACTCTGTGTTCATGAGGCGGTTATGTGAAGTAAGATTTTAGCCTAAAATTATGCATTTTATCATCAAAGAAACAATGAAAAGACAAACAACAATGTGGTGTAGAATTTCTGCCATCATCGAGTGCATTAAAAATTGCCCGAGGAAAAAGTTTCCCGTACCGGTATATGAACTACGGGCCTTCAGATTTACATGGATTGGCCTGGAAAATAAAAAGTCGATGTTTAGTGACAGTTCAGGAAACATCCTTTCCCTGGCAATATTCATCTAAAAAAGAAATGCCAGGAAAAATACCAAAAAATTCCATTCCTGGAAGTGTTCTTTATGTTTTTATATATATGGTTATAAAGAAAACATGAGGAAATGGATAGAAAGACAAGTAAATGAAAATAACATTTCTGTCCAACTTGAAGTAGTTTTGTAGTTGACCATACACCAAAGAACACAGTCTACATGGTGGATCTTCTCTACACAGTATTTAAAACCTTTGGGTTGGGTTTGATGCAACTAAGTGCGTCCACCAGATACAGATGGCGAGTTGACCTCTATATATGGGGGTTAGATAAAAAGTAAACGAATTTTCTCGTTGAATAAGCTGTTATGAACTGTAATTGCCGTTACTAGCAGCTGATATAGTTCTAACTTTAGGTAATATATTTTTTCAGTCGGTATAAAATGATACAGAAACCAATGAGGAAGCTGTTACTTGATGATAGAGGCCGCCAAGAAGAGAAGGAGAAGGGAGCAGTTACTCTTCCTAATATGAGCGAAGATGAGGACAGTAAAATGTAAGCAGAGTAAAAATTTATTAAGTTAAGACCCATTAAGCTGTAAAGGGCCCCGGAGACGAGTTATCCTCTTGGCTTCCGGTCTCATGCGGTGTCCCACAAGGCTCTGTCCTCGGACCTCTTCTGTTTACATTGTACACCCTTGACTTGCCAAAAAGTATTAAATATTCTAAGTATATGCTTTATGCGGATGACTTACAAATTTAAATTCATTCCCCTCTTGATGAACTCCCACATTACATCGATGAAATTAACTGTGATATTTGTTCTATCGGCGAGTGGGCCAAAATCAACTGCCTTCAGTTAAACCCAATCAAAACGCAAGCAATCATTTTTGGTAATATTAGACTTTTAAACAGTATTGTTTATGATCGCCTTCCACCTTTGCGTGTTAGTTCGACTACTGTTCAAATCAAAAAGACTGTTCGTTACCTGGGACTTACTCTATCATCAACCTTGTCCTGGGATCAGCATGTTCTTGAAATATGTAATAAAGGTAATAAGACTCTCTATTTACTCAAGTTGCATAAGAAAAATCTTCCTTTTTCTACCAGAGTTATGCTTGTAACTTCACTTATATTTCCAATTATGGATTACCGTATATTAGTCTATAGTGATTTAACAAATACCCTTAATATGCATCTTCAGCGATTACTTAACAGTTGTATTAGATTTATATTCGACCTACGCAGAGATGATCATGTATCTAAGTACGCAGCTGAGCTGAATTGGCTACCACTTGACTCCCGAAGGAAATACTTCATGGGGTCTTTCCTCTTCTCCCTCTTCCGCAATCGAAATCCTGAGTACCTACTTAACCTCTTCACTCCTAGGTCATGTGTTTCTCAAAGAATAACTCGCACCGACCTTAGCCTTTTTCACATTCCATATGCTCGTACCAATCTCTACCTTAATTCCTTCCTTATAACGGCTTCCAGATTTTGGAACTCGCTGCCCCTCCACATTAAATCCTCCTCCTCCCTCCAATCCTTCAAAATGAAATTGTATATATATTTAAATAATCGACATTAAATTGTGTCAATTTCGTTCATTAATATATTTTGGCGTTTAACTGGTCTAATTTCTGTATTTATTATGTTAATTATGTATGTGTAATTCTGAATTGTGTTTATTTGAGCAGAATGTGCATTTTTGTTATAATGTATTTGCTCTTATGGGTTACCCCAGAGCATTAATAAATATTTCATTCATTCATTCATTCATTAATTTACAAAGGCCTAGGTAAAATAGTCCCCATTTGGACACAGTTCAACGTTTGAGGCTTAACTTCGTGAAACCACGAGATTGAAAATGAAATGCCGCGTTGTAATGTTCCGCACACATTTGTGTGTGTGTATGGAATGTAGAACGCGACGCTTCATTTCCAATCCCCATTTTGATGTTTGGGTGAGATCCCGGAGGGAGTAAATCAGTCAAGTATTCAATGGAACTTAGAGTTTGAATGTGAAATGTGAGATAACTACGGACCTACGGAAGACTGGAGAGCCAGAAGGAGGATTGCAGAGAATTAATCTGCGCGTAGTGGAAATTAGGTAAAATGAAGTTCCTGGAGAAGACTTTTGGAGCGAAAGCTACAGAAAAATTTAAATATACTGTGGGAGAGTATGAGACACAATCATACCGAAATTTACAGTAACATCGTACATCACAGAGACGGCTTGTGTGCAACGACGATTATGTCAAACAGGGATTATTTCGGTATAAATGCCACATTACCAGCAGCACAATAAGTACAAATAAGTTAGGTAAAACCGCTGTGAGGTTCCGTAAACGAAAAGAAATTTCTGTCACATACCAGGCAACTGACATTCTAAGGCTGAATGACGCCCGTTCTAAGGCTGGCGGACCGAGACAAGAAGTAATCATTGCGTCTGTCGCATCTCAGGAACTACAATGCCTATACGGTGAAGAGACTGGAGGGAAATTGTATCTGTCGCGGTTCAATACCGAAAAAGAAGCAGTCTACATTGTGTCTCTTTTGGAGCATTTCGGATGGACACATTCAATTCATCATCTATACCATCAATGAATCTCTTCAGACTTGGAGTACTAACATATTTACATGATATTTTAGAGTCCCAAGACGAAATATTCCACATGGGTTTATTCAAGTAGCTCATAGTTGTTTTACATTACTTGTGAAAACGTACAATCGAAAACAAATTGAATTTTGCTTAGATGACTTGACGCACATTATTTTCGTGATACACCTCAGAAGAATACTTCGGAATCACTCGAGCACAAATTGGTTCAATTCAAATTTTTAGCTGTCAGGGTAAAATTGTTTTTGTTTTAAAATTTTCCAGGATGAAAGAAAACATTTGTCACCATTCGATGAGAGCGAGATAATGCCGGTAGTGGTTATTTCTACATCCTCCCTCCGTTCCATGAATAATCCTACCTCTACTCAGTTACCCACCTATTTTAAAATAACGCAAATGATATCAGTTGTTGGTTGCCTTCCCCAAACAACTAATTCAACTCACTATTTCGGCAATGTAAGCGTAGGTGAAATATGAGACGGTTAAGTATGAATGACAATGGGAAGGAAGATTCATGTTGTGTTTCACTCGTAGGAACTGCAGGAGATATAATGAACGTTTTAGGAATCTGCTTTTCCAGTAGCATAAAAAACAGTGCACTTCGTATAGCCACCTTAAATCCCATTATATTAGCAATCACTTTCAAGTCACCGCAAATTTCTCCCATTAAATATTCCTACTTGATTGCATTTAGAAAGGCAACCATGTTTTCATGCGTCTCCTTCATTGGGACTGAGCGTTCATTTTGGTGCCCCACTCGTATTTCACAACTAAAATACAAAAAATATGATTTTTTACGTATTTATTTACAGACGTACCTTAAAATATTCAGATATATCCTTCTCAAACGTAGCAAAACTTATCTGGTGAATTTTTACACAATCTTTGCTGATTAGTTGACATTGCTGAAGCAAAATATAAATGAAAAAAAACATCACCTCACCTCACACAATAACTAACTTCACAAGGAACAAGACATAACAACAAAGCATACGAACTCCTCCACTACTCTTCTGTAATGTTGCCAACCTTGGAGTTCATTCATAGGGATCCCAAATATCATATCACTGAAGGAGGAATTGTCAAGCATTGACGATACCGAATCGGAAGCAAAAGAAACACACGCTTCCTAAATGCTATTTATTTATTTTTGGAAAGTATTGCTTTTCGGAATTATCCGTTTGCGCTGATTCAGAATTGCAGTAACCTGACTCATTATAATACACATCTTTGAACTTCATCAGGCTTCGTGTAGCATACCTGGTTTGCATTTTTGAAACCAATTGTACTGCGTGTGAGGTGGTTAGCCGCACTAGCACACATCAAACGCACATTATTACTATTTATTTTATAGCATTAACCTCCGAATCTCCGGCGAGCATCGGGTTTCATTACCGTCCAAAATGCCGGAGATTCGAGAGGGGTTGCATGTGCGGGTAACTACGCCGCCACAGGCGGATGGATGGCTACCCTGCCTTCAAATCCTGCTCACGGAGCAGACGGAGAGATCCACGGAGAACATCCTTCTGCATTACTCCTACGAATACAACCGCTCTCACCATGCACGCTGGAATGCACTTGATGTTATCGATCAGTGAGCCCTTGACACCACCGAGCACGCCCACCATGACGACTACCGGTTTCACAGAGTAGCCCGCGAACATTTGCCCGAGTTCGCTACTCGATCTTGATATTTGGTTCGTTTTTCAATGCCTTCCCTGCCTCGGCTGGTCCTGAAAACTCGAACAAGAAACACACGTGTTTCATTTGCTCATGGGAGACATTGTCGAGGAGAACGATATCAGGTTTACCCGCCGTCACCTGCCTGGTGGTGGGAAAGGAATAATTCCTCGAGCTCTTCCATCTACCGTTATCCATAACGGACTCGATATCTCCAGGAGCGTGTGGCAGCACAGGATTCACGTCGATGTCGTAATAGTGTCTGAGTTAGCAATAGATCGAGTCAGTCCGCTGCCCTTTCTGCCGAGTGGAATACGAACGCCCGTGAGCGAACGCTCTCGCTCTGCTTCACGAGAAATATAGGTTCCGCGCTGTAAAACGCACGACCTGTCATACTGAGGATAACCCTTTTATGCAGGCACTCTAGCTCTCTACCACCCAGATTTCTTGGGAGATACAACCTGGCGACGGAGGATTACAAATAACCCGCAGAGCAGAATGGTCCTGGTATACGCATGCGTTCTTTGCATATAAGCTGTAGAGTTGATGACTTAACGCCTCCAGCTGACCTTGGCATGTTTCGTATCCCATATCCGTCAACTCGACCCGAAAACGAGGTAACGGTACTCGAGCGAGTTGATAATACCATCTTGGTTCGAGAGCACGAATCCCTGGGTTTCGGTCATCAGACTATTGGAATGCAGTAAGGCAAACGTGAGTTTCGATAGTCCTTGTTTGCGATATAAACTTCCGCGAATGGGATTCTCGGTGTGTTTGCGGAGCAGGATGTTTTGCTCCACTTTCGTTGTATGGAGTTATAACATGTCTTCCTTCAGCGACAATGAGGATTTTTAATATGAATATTTGGCAGTCTAGGTCCAAACCGAGTCAGTCCGCTGCCCTTTCTGCCTAGTGGAATACGAACGCCCCTGAGCGAACGCTCTCGCTCTGCTTCACGAGAAATATGGGTTCCGCGCTGTAAAACGCGCGGAATGCCGTACTGAGGATAACCCTTTTATGAAGGGTTATTATTTATAAGCTCTCTACCACCTAGATTTCTTGGGACAACCTGGCGACGGAAGATTCCGGAGGGAACGACATCATCCTCCTTGTCCCCTGCCAAGGTTTTGCAACTCGCTGACGGTCCATTTGATGCAGCCAAAGGTAAAGGTCATAGGGCGGTAGCTTTTTGTATCGAATAGTTCACCCTTTTTCGGTATAAAAATCGTGCGCCCCTCAATCAGCCTGGACAGATTTTACTCTGATGCTGACAGGAAGGATGTGACGTTTCTGGCAAAGTTTTCTGGTTTGGAAGAAAAAGTTTTTCCACCAGAACTTATTCACTGCATTCTTTCCGAGAGCAAGTATGTTCTTGCCAGAGAAAGCCTTCTTCATATCACCTCCCTTAACTGAGATTGAACCATCCATATCTGTTAGGTGGTGGCCACAAAACTCTCTGAATGGGGCTATTGCTGAGGTGCCTTCGATGAATGGCTTCGACGTCTCTTACATAGCCTTCCATAAACGTTCCACCTCAAGGTCAGATAGTGGTGTATGAGGACAGATGGAGGAGATCGGTAGATACGGGATGGTTGAAAAAAGAAGGTGGAGCTCTCTTTCCCAGCGTTGGTTCTGTTGATCAACTTATTCTTCACAGTTGTAAGTGGCCGAAATCCAGCTACTTCGTGCTGCTTGAGATTAATCGGTGATCTTTATTCAGTGTGTGATGGTCTCTCCGGATAGCGCGAGTAATGCGCTTAATCTACGGAGTAAAGACCTGATGAAAGATAGTCCATCACACACTGAATTCCCGATACCTGTTCTCTGGCCATGCTAGACGTTTTTGTTAAGGCCATATCTATAATGCCATTCAACTGGGACAGCTATTGATCTCGTAGAGAAATTCTATAATGGATGTTTCTCTACCCGGTAGACGCCTCATTGTAATTCAGCGTGCCTTCAAATCGCATTTGTAGGGCAGAGCCGCCCTGATTATTGGAATTATTACTGTCTCGAAGTATCTTCAGTTAAAGGTAGATTTTTGATGAGATAAATGTAGAGTTGAAATAATGAAATCAAATAATGAACTCGCGAGAAACGCTCGTCCAGAGGACAAAATTATTTCCAAGCTCGGGTGAGGAAGATGAGGTTGAATAGAGCAAAAACAAAAGTATATGAATGTAACTATACCAAACGATGCATTTAAACAAATAGACAAACCAAGAGCAAACCAACAAATTGAAATATTTTTCTCATTCAGGGAAATCCTAACAACTTGCAACAATAGAGCATGGCCACTAAGACACCCTCGAAAACGACGAAGTCTCACAAAACTAACTGGAGACCGCCGCACATAGACAGCAAGTGACCTCCTTGCCGTCTCAACTCGAACAGAGGGAGTGAGAGGGGAGGTAAGTTCCAGGCATAAGGAGGGGCTGTTTTCGGCAAGGTCAAAGGTGGAATGGGGTTTAACGTGGAAATAGTCGATAGGTAGATTTTGAGGGGAGGTAAAGTGGTATGGATAAAGTGGGCGAGGTGGAAGTTTATCATTGGAGCATTAGGAACTGTTTTCTGACACCGGTGGGAGCACACCAAATAACGGCCTGTACGATGGCCAAACTTCTAGTCTTCATCCGCACTCAGGGGGGTATATAAGTGACGGCAACTCCGGTGAGGCGGCGGCGCGGTATGTCGGCGCGGTTTGGCGGCACGCTTTGTCGGAACGCTGCAGTCCGGAATCGAAGCATTTTGGAATCGTTGGCATTGTTGGCGTCGTTGGCTCCGACTGTCGTCGGACTGTCGTGAAAGTCCTTCGGCTAAGTCCGGAGGGTAAATAGTCCGCGAGGGGTTATGTCCAACGAGGGGTGGAAAGGGGGGGGGGTACAAAAAAATGCCACATAAATCATTAATATTTATAAACATCCCCATGCACCTAGATCATCCCAGGTAAAAATAATTTCTTGGCATAAGTAATCAACTTTACGGCAATATTAAATAGAAAATGCAAAGGAGGTGAACGCGAAAGAATTTCGGAATGAATTGAAAAATTTCGTTAAGCCTTAAAAATGTTTTGCACCTACCGCAAATGCATTGCTAACTTCTTGATGACTTCCGCATGGGGCTTTGATGCTGATTTGAATGTGAGTAGCACGTTTTTATTAAAGTTAATTAAATTTTAAGGAAGTCCTCTAGCGCTCTCCCGCTCCATTGTAAAGAGTGGGGAAGAAGAATCGATTCCGTCCTTTTCCTCTCGTATTAACTTCCGTCGTTCTTTTGAAAGATCAATTATATATTCGACTTTAAAAACCCAATTATTATGCGTTCGTTAATATAGGAGAGAGGAACATTTTTTTGTTCCAATTTGCGACAAAGAAAATGGGGAAGACCGATAGCAACTGAATGAAAATCGGGGAACTATTTTGGAAAATGACTCATGGGGTTGCGACATTAAGAGTGTTAATTAAATAAAAGGATAGTTAAGCGTGTTTCACTCCATAAATCGACTATATCAATTTTGCGATCAATTGATGAAGCACGCTGTCGCCACCCTTCTATTACAGTGGATAACTTGGCATTTTCGAAATATAAGGAAACACGGGCGATTAGGACCAGACAAGTTGGCTTGCAGTTTTAATAACCGTGAGACCTTCTTACGAATCCTTGATGTCTTTACATTCTTACATGCCTATTTAACCACAGTATTGCAGCTGGAAGCCCTCCTTCATGTCCGCGGTGTAATCGGGGCTTTTATTCTGAACCAAAATCAATATTCTATTAACCAAATCGTTGGTTGGAAACGAAAAATGGATTATAGTGAACAAAATTATCTCCTAACCAGTACCATTCACTCATAGATCAAAAATTAAAATAAGCAAATGTGACGCCCACGAAACAGAGCTGCACTAAAGATTCTAACGTCATCCACCTCCCGTCCTTGACTATTTTGAGAAAGACTGGGAGGGAAGTGGAGGTGGGGATGTGAGGTGTGCCTGTACAGATTCTGACGCATCCTGTAAATAACCCAAAACTACTGAAAAACAAAATATTTTCGTATGCATTTTGGCGTGACTAAAGCTGTGCTGAAGGTTATGTACTTTTTAACAATTAAAATTTAGCCGAATACGCAATGCCTTTCGAAATACATCTAAGATGGAGCATGGGTTATCAACTACATACTTCCCTCGGCAGAAACAGCTGTGTGTCCGCCCATTATAATTGGGTGAAGAAACTATGCAGTCTCGGTTGTGATTGGACGAAGTAGATGACGTACAAGTCTTTTGCTCGCCCACTTTTCTGAAAGGGTTATAAACATCAGTTGTCCGCCTCTTATAACTCGAGAACGACTAGACAGATTGAATAACATAAAAATACGGATATTCTTATTTTACACACTCCATCAAATTCGGCAATTAAAAACATGGTGAACGACCCCATTCTTCCTCTCCAGAAGTAATTACTATCAAGTGGGACCAATAGTGGACCCTTTTTAATACGCTCCTACCCGATAAGATCGTAGAGTTCATGTCTGTCTTGATCCCCTCTAGAACTCAATCGTACCATCCGACCTTTTATAAATTTACAATAATGGTACCATAACTAGTTTCTTTGGATGCCTGGGCATACAAAGACCACCGGGAATGGGGTAGACGACGGATTTATGAAGAATACTTTGAACGAGGTTAAGTCCCCGTTTGAGTTGGAGCCCTTTTAATGCCTCTAGGTTGCTGTAAGAAGTATAGATTTGAGCAAGAGAGAAAACGGTGACGGTATGTACGTGAGAAAAAACTACGAAGCATTACTGCCTAGTCTCCGTGTCTCCTATTTTCTCTCCTATTTCCATCAGTAACAGTAATAGATAGGAATTATTTTCTATTCAACCCAGAAATAGCACCAAGGTGTAATGGATTATCATCATCATCGGTCAACAATCCTAGGATTGTCGGAACTTCCAATCCTGCCAAGTGAACCTAGTAAATGCTAGGATTGGTTTGACGCAGCCCTCCACTCGATTCTTCTATCGGCCAACCTCTTCACATTGACGTTACTCCTCTCTTTTACATCCTTCACAACTTGCTCCATATATCTCATACGAAGCCCGCCTTTTCCATTCTTCCCGTTCACGTTTCCCTCGACGATTGTCGTCATCATGCCATCGCGTCTTAAGATGTTGCCTATTAAGTTGTCCCATCTTCTTTCTAAGGTTTTCAGTAGACATCTTCTCTCCCACTCTTCTTAAGACTTCTTCGTTTGTCACTCGATCGATCCATTTTATCTTCATCATTCTTCGGTAGCACCACATTTCAAATGCTTCCAGCCTGGACTTCTCTGCTGTTGTTATTGTCCATGCTTTGCTGCCATATAGTAGAATGCTCCAAATGTATGTTCTAATGAAATGTTGCCTCACTTCAACGCTTATATTTGCAGCTGTAAGCAGAATCTTCTTCTGGTAAAAATGCTCTTTTCGCTTAGGCAATTCTACTGGCAATTTCTCTTTTACTTCGTCCATCGCTGTTTAGTCGGCTTCACAGGTAACAGAACTCTTCCACCTCCTCGATTTTTTGTTTTCCTAGTTTAACATTGGTCCTGGCTTCCTTTCTTATTCCACATACCAATACCTAATTTTTCTTTTTAATGATATTCAGATGATATCTGGTCATTGTTCTTTCCATATTTCCTAGAGTCTTCTTTAAATCTCCTGTTTCTGTCATGACTGCTATGTCATCGGCGAATCGTAGCATGCCGATGTTCTCCCCGTGGATATTCACTCCCGGAGGCTTTTCTTTGACTTCTTGAGTAATGGATACGACGCATATATCAGTATTCGACACCTTTTGGTGCAATTTGGCTAATACCTAGACTTATGCACGCGTTAGAAGTTGGGTGGTTACCTGAGATCTGTTTTAGGAGATGGCGCTAATAATCGCAGTCACGAATTTGGATTCGTAATAGAAACCAGCCTTTAAATAATATATTAATGCTTTTATAGTGGATATTTGTGTTGAAGACAATTTAATGTGCAGGCATGTTTTGTTATATGCAAGCTGCGTTTAAATATGTGCTTTTAGTTGAAAAAGCAAATATTTATTTTCACATGATCCTGGATTACACTTCAATTATCTCATCAGATTTACTTAATATTTAATATACAGAATCAATGCATCGTCAATTGTAAATGTTTACTCTGGGCGGTAATGGCAATACAGCCACCGGGGAATAATAATGTATGTGGGAACAAAGTAAAGAGACGCATCCGTATGGATCTCGACTGTTTCGGTCAAAGAGAGGTAAAGCGTTCGTGAAATGCTCGAGATAGAGTACTTGATGTGCTGTGCGGTCATTTACCATCAAATTCTTCTTTCTTATTTTTTGCATTAAACAAAAATTAATTCAATGTTTCATCGTTTTGTTGAAGCCTTAAACAAGTAAAAAAATTAAAAAGTTAGGCGTGATGGTATTGTGCAACATCATTCTCGAAGCAGTCTAGTATAAATTAGCGACAAACAAAGAGATCGATTTTTCTCGTATTGGAGTTACTGTCGATGGATGTACTCCATCTACTAGTTTCCGTCAGAATAATTTCTGTAAAAAAATGTAGGTTTTATATTTCCGAGTCCCTACTAAATTCCATCATGTCTTTTGGTATGCTTATGCTTCTCAATTTTCACTAGCTGTATGCCTTTTAAGACTCAAGCTAGTCGCATGCACTAATCTATGCCAGTCGATATCTATGGAAAATTGACCATTGCTAAACCTACAATCAGTTTAGAACTCCTTTTAATTTGCTGTTTCCCTACCTTTCCTTGATACCTATTTGATGTTATTAAGCATTATTTTCCTTGGTGTATCATTTTGTGCAGAAAATAATGAAATATGTTTTGCAAGTTGTAAGTTGATCTTGCAAGCTCAATAAAGGTTTTAAAATAATAAAATATATATTACAAACTAGTTCATTATTTTCATTATGAGCTAGCAGTTCCGAGAGAATATGCAGTTAACGCATGCTTCAGGACCTTTTAATAAAGTATATCTTTCAAAATGTATGTAATTTCCAAGATTCTGACAACTATTAAGAATTGAAGAAAACTTATCATAAGATTTTACTTGGAAAAGTATTGTAACCTCCATATTTTGTTCAAGTGATTTTTTATTGCCGCCAAGAGAGGAAGTCAATCGCAGTTTCAACTTTAGGATGAAGACAGCCTCGTGTCATGATTAGGATTCGAACTCGCGATATTTTGGTTGCTAACACGCCACCCTTGCCACAGGCACGTAGCCAGGGGGGGATTCTGGTACTTCAGCACCCTCCCCCGAAATTTTTTGCACTAATTCTGAGGTTCTGATTTTAACTGGGCATGATAATCCGGGTGACTCTGCACATAATTCAAGTGTTAAAAGTCTAGAAACGTGATCACTAGTTTGATGCATGGGTGTGGTTAATAACTGTTCTTTTCAATCTGATATGTGTGTATGCGTTTAACTTCTGTTCTGAGGCCGATCATATTAACTGCTTCATAATAAGGTAAGCAGTGAACTTTACCATTGAGAAGAGACGGGAATGGGCACTGTAAAAGTATATACCAAGCACTAAAAATTAAGGGAAGAAATTTGTAACATGTTGGCAACGAAAGGACAATCCTGATTCGTTTCAAGTTACGCAACGCTAAACTTAGCCCCATCTGAAGCAAATTTCTGGCTACGTGCTTGACCCCTGGCGGCCGCAGACGGCCACAGGAAATTTATGTGGCCATCCTGTGGCCGCTGTGTGTAGTCTCTGTAGTCATAGACATGAAAAGCCCTTGGCAATAGGAGGCACCTGTGGCCGCAGAACTTCTGTCAGACCTGTGTCAATGGCCACGGAGGGCTTTTTGCCACCTGGGACCATGGCACTTATGTAACACTCCCCCTAGCTGATACATGCAGCTCATTTTAACTATACATACCTTTGCTTTTTCATAATTTTTGGAATATATTTCTGGCTGAAGGCTTAACATAAGCTTGAGAGTAAAAACAGAGCAACGAAAAGCACGGGTTATTGAGAAATCCGTAACTGCCCACAAGTATAGGTGCCGTAAATGATGGAAATGTACGATTGACCATCATTATGGGGTGAAAAAATTGTCTTTCTATTCAAGCAAACAGTAATTGTCATAAGTACAAAAATGTGTCGCATATCATGACCATAGAGTAATTATAGAATAATATCTATACTTACTCTATAGGTTCTCAGCGATTGGCACGTTATTGAGGAAACTTCTATTGATCTCTCCTAGGGAGAGATAAATAAAAGTTATTGAGGAAACAATATCAGTTATGTCTATTCATTACGGTCATGCTTATTTTTATTCCCAAAATGATAGTTGGGGAACTGTTTTAATGGCGCAAAATACCCTAGTGTCAATATTTTCGTAAAGTTCATTATTACAAACGAATTAATGTCAGCCAGCAGCTGTAGGCCTGTAGCTGTAGGACATATGACCTCCCAGTATTTAACCTTCTACTGAAAATCATTACGCAGTTGTCATCTAATGGAATAGGTTGTCAGGTTTCTCCTGGTTGAATTTCTTTTCCAATTTTGGTTTCAAGGCCGAGCTAACTTTCCTCAACACTTTACGGGTGCGATTGCTAACCCTTCCACTACCCTTGCCCTACACCACCTCTACCCTTTCTCTACCCTTTTTCTACCCTCGGATGTTCTAAATTAACCTCCCCCTACTATCCACCTAACGCTCTTGTCGATTTCCTACCCTTAGCCTACCCTTTATTATTGCGAGGGTACAGGTGGCAATCAGCTACTACGTATTTCTATTTACCCACACGGGACTGTATGGCTATATGGTAATACTTCGGTCATACCTATTGATGTATGAGTAGGGTAGGGTACTGCCAGTGGCCACACACAGCCACAGGCCAATGGCCGTACATTATGACCAAATAACCGCACACGGCCACTCATTGTTAAGTTGCCATGGTCTCATACCTGCGTAGCTCTTTAGGCCATGGCCACATAAATGTGGCTGTCTCCTGTGGCCGTCTGTGGCCATTTTCACCAGGGACATTAACGACCTGTCTACCGCTGCGTGCGTGTTTATGTGAAGGAACATGATTCTCAATTGTCTACCAAATGTGCACTTAGATGATATTTGAGCAACCACCTTGCAAAAATGGGTACCAACTTTATTCTTTAGCAGATTCTCAAATTTTGATGTAGAATTCAGCTCACAACTAGGTAAAGTATTGGAAATACTGACATATCCAATTTCATCATATGGTCATGATTTGGATGCTGATAATCGTTGATTATCTGTCCAATAACAACCAAGATAAATTATAATTATCCAGTGATCGTCTTTACCCTTTAATAAAATAAGTGAGGAATTCTGCCCCAGTTTATCAACAAAAAGGAAGCACAGTATCACAATATGTGCGTCGGACTACTCGATTTAAATACCTTATGTCTGAGTACAGGATTTGGATAAACAAAGTAATCAAGTAAGTTATCTGAGGAAGAAAATCAATAGAAAATTAATTTTTGTTTTTATTTTGTTTTTCTACAGTTCGACGTACTCTCTTCCGTAAATTCTTAGTGTCTCTGTAGTTTACTCCTTAACATTGGTAATGAAAATAAAAAATGTAATGAATTATTTTTTGTTAATAAAATGAAAGTTAATATGTTACTATATTAATAATATTAAAAGTAAGATGTGATTAGGATTAGAAGAACGTATTTTGTCAACTTTAGTTGACTCGGTCTTTCAGACCGTGCGTGTTCTCTTTCGTCCCGAATTACCACGCGACCTCTTAAGAGATGAAGAACATATGCTCAAATAAGTTCAGTGAGAAGAGAAATAATAATATTGATAGTATTTGAATCATGCTCTCTTCTATGTTTTCCATTTTTCTTCCAATTAGCAAAAAATGGTATCTGCTGGCAAGACGCTCGGCATCCGTGTCATCTGCAAGTATCCAAACATTAATTCCATTGCGTTATAATTACTAGTTATGAGTATATCAATAGCTACCGATCATGCACCTATAGTGTTATTGATCCAAATTGTTGAAAACAATGAGCATAGATATATGACGATATATGGAACTATGTACTGCTTTACGCATTATACCATAAGAACAATGAAGGCATTTTTTTTCTTAAATAGCATTCATGAAAATTAGTAAGAAAACTGTTTTTAAAAAACGTTTTTAAAGATTTTGCTTCATGGATGCTTTTCAACCCCATATTATAGTTTATTTAGAATTTTTTCATATTATTTTGTTTCATGAATGCATATTTAGTTTTTCTCTGCGCAATTTTGGCTGAGCAAACATATACCTGGAAATGTTGAGGCATCATCAATATTATTAGACTTACACGTAAGCCTGTCTTCTCAAGAGTGGTAGAATTCAATAATGACCTCCAAAACTTACCTGAAAGAAAGATGAAGAAAAGAGAATTAGCTTGGAGTGAAAAATTCTATTACATCGCACGTAATTGACGGCATATTAGCAAAATGAGCAACTATTTTTATTTCATAAGCTCTTCCTTAAACCAGAGAGCTGAATCAATTCATATCAAGTCAACATTTTATTTTTATAATATAGGATAAATTGGTTGATTTAATGAGTTGAATTCAATTCCCCAGTTAAGTTATTACTGTGAAGCGTCCAATTTTCATCTAGCTTATGGCCTCTCAGGTGCCTCCTTGCTGGACATCTCGAAAGGCAAATGAATATGCTCAGCGCTACATTCTCCCACTAAGACAAGGTTTCACTCAGATGCCTTGGCACTTATGATACCACAGGCCATTGGGGGCATTTTGAAGATGACACAATGAAGAATGGTAAGCCAAAGATTCAGATACAGAGGTTTTCCGGCATTGAACAATTCATATTCTATGCCTTATTAATAAAGAATGAAGCAGAGTAGGTTTTAAGACACATGTACACTTGTGAGCATAAAAAGTTAAATATGGTTTAACTAATTTTTTTTGGAATTTAGTCGAGGTCTCGAACTGTGAGGGGAAACAAAGTTCCAACCTTAATTTTTATTTTATCTTGCGGTATAAGAGAATATCATTATAATCTATAGCTATCCTCACTTAAAATATGTTTTTCCTCACGGCAGTTTTCTACAAGCCTTCGGATTTTTTGTGATTTTAAAAATTCTAAAATTTACACGTTTTCCGATGAACCAAATACCTATTTTAGCATGATACTAATTTACACCTAACTTTGAAATTTTCAAACAACTTCGGACTCATGTAACACTTACTAGTTACCAGATCTTTAAATGCTACTAATTGTATTTTTGCAATGAACAGGCATCAGGAGAAGTAGAACCAACCTAAAGTATATGCACACTTTATCGGCCGGAAGGAGGGCTTTTCCTTCCTGCTTTGCTGTTTCCCTTGAAGTCACAGCCTACAGAAAATTACACACTGCCTGCATTTAGCAACAGGCAATGAACAAGGTTTCACCCGGGTATGATCTCAGGACCAGATAGTCAAAAGCCCAATTATCCACCTAATGAGAGGAATGAAACCTTTCAACTCTATAGCACATAATATTTCACGTACAGGTTTTTGAAAGAGAACTCAAAAGAGACTTTCTTAAATGGAGAAATAAATAAAAATAAATTCAGGAGAGATGATTATCAATACAGGCCTTGGTAATGTGCGCACAATTATGCTGACATTTGGATCTAGGAGAGGGAGAATGGTGATCTGAGAGAAAGGTTAGCAATTAGCCTCTCTTTTGCTAATAGTGCTCAAGGGCCATTACTGTAACAACATATTCCTCAACCGGTTCGGAGCTTAGGTAAAATTTGTCAAGTGGAGACTGGAATAATGCTGGAATGTCAATTACAGTTATCCGGTAAGTATAGGTTTGGAGGAATTTATCCTATTCCTCAACCATCTTTTTTACTATCTAACTTCCATTATCACTCTTCATTTCAATTAAAAGCTCAATCTGTCCATTTAATTCCACTTAAAAAGGTACCCAGCGCTATTCTAAAAAAAATAATGAACCTAAAGAAGCTTCCATTCAGCAATTGAAAGACTTTGGTTGGACAAATACACTAACACGGAGGCTGAACACCGGTTCTTGGTCGATTCAGCCACAAGAAAATAAGGCTGACAGTGAATTCCACCCAACAATACACTGTTAGAATAATTAAGAAGCAATGAACTAAGAGAAATCGTATGTTGAAATAAAATATCCAAGAATATTTTCCCCTATGCACCAACCATGTGTTCAAGAACGGTTTGAAACATTTCATAGAAATGTTTTTCAATTTTCATCTGTTTTATCCTTGACCCTTTTTCCAATTCTTTTTTCACGGCTGATGACCTACCGCTGATAATTCCCTTGCGATGGTTCACTTGACAACATGTATATGCATTATAAAATGTTTGACAATATCTTTAGTTCACATACACATTAAAGAACTAGTCACTATTATCCTCCAATATGGATATTTTTACATCCTTTACCCGGGATTCCCCTTATATCTTTAAAAACACTTGCATTTTTGTCCAAAATAAAGTCAGTATCAGTAAACTGATTAATTAGCTCCCTAATCCATCATCCAAGCTTTTATGTCCATTGCATATACGTAGCCTCATCATCTGGGATAAATGTAGAGAAAGAAATAAAACAGCTCGAGGTATTTATTGAGGAGATTTCCTCCTACTTTTTATCCGATTCAACATACAGGCAAAAGTAAACGTTCTACCATCGGTGACAGACCGTCGTCTCTTGCACCTTTTGCCGATGAATGGAATATACGAAATCACGTGCTTTCACGGAAGATTTTATAGTGAACGATGTTGTTGTGGCTGGCTTAGTGGCATGTGAGCTTGAGGAACATTAGATAGCCAACATCCACGGAAATTTAAAGGAACCCCCTATCGTTAGCACGCAGCCTTCAGAGTACCAAGTGAGGAATATAACGTCTTGACCAAGAGAAGACGATTATTGCCGAAAGAGACGCGTTACTACCCAAGAATAATACGGGAAGCAATATGCGTAGGAAAACAACTCTCATATTTCTACTGGGACGATAGCATTATAGGCCACAACGTCGTCTCCTGTAGTCTAATGTTCCAACATATTTCTTTCTCGGAAATTACTCTGTAAAGTTTGCTTTGAACGTGCGAGAGTGTGAGTACTTGTATAAGTCAGCTTCTGAGGAGACCATCATTCGCAGTAAAATAATTTATCTGGACACGTGATTTATACTTTTGCGATAGATATTTAAAGTACTTGCGATACTTTGAGCGACGTTCACAAAAGTTAAAGAAACGGTTAAATTACACATATGGTCAAAAGAATCTGCAGTAAATATGGCGAGAAAGAAATTATTCATGTCACCTATGATGGCAATCGGCCATTATTCACGGGATTACAGATTTTCGATACAGAGCCATTCACAATAAATACGAAAATTTTTTAAATACTTTTATTGCGTCCTAATATTGGTGCGAAGTGATGCGCGGTGACACGCGCAATGAATCTTCTTTATCTCTTAGTTATATTTCAGTTCTTTTAATTAATTAATGTCCATACCACCTACGAGTTCTACAGACATTTGTCTTGATCTATCTCTAATTGCAGTGATTTAAATGCTGTTATATTCCGAAAATCTAGCCTGATAGATTCGAAGTGAAGATGTTTTCACAATTACAATAAATAAAAACTTTGTGACCGCCACAGTTTGTAAAAAATATTCACTGCCGGTTTCGGCTATTAAGCCATCATCAGTTTCTTCACGACGTTCTCAACGGAGGTGGGAGGAGTAGAGGGAGGGGAGCGGTCTAGAGAGTAGTGTGGGGGCAGGGTAGTGCTTAACAAGGGTTACGGAACATGATTTCAATGAGGAGGTTTCCCTGAAGGCTGACCTCCCGCTGTTCCAAGGCGTCCATCCTCCGTCCCTTCTCAGTGAAATGAAGGAATTCGGGCTTGAAGTCACTCCGATGGTTGGTCCACTTACACAAGGGAACGAAAATGATGCGCTTCTCGAGGAAATTTAGACCAAGCTTAAGGCGATCCCGACGAACAAAATAAAAGGTAGCCGAAAAACAATAATTAAAAATCGAATCAGAATATCAATATATTGTTGACTTGTCTTTGTTTTATGTACCTGATGATGCCCTATAGGGTGAAACCGGTTGTGCCGTTGTAATACGTTTGTGTGGAAATACAAAGTTTTACTTCCTTGTGAGAGATTATACACATTAACAAAATTTAGTTAATTTTTTGATTGATTTATCACGTAATGATTGGTGAACAAGGTGCAGTTAAAGTACTAATAAGGAGATAGGTAAGAACATAAGAAACGCAAGTAGACGATTTTCCTATAACAGTGATACTAGGGTTGCGATACATCGTATGCTTGCATGACGATACATCGCATAGCTTACAGAATCGACTGTGGGTTCGGTAAACTATAACTGGCCCCATCACGGCACCGTTGAAGCAGAGTTCAGAGGTTCTGACACTGATTGTTTTATTGATCTGCTTTAAGAGTGTTTTTAGTGAGTTATTGGTTTTCTTAATCCCTTTCCCTGGAATAACTTTCCCTGGGCCACTTGCGATTTCCTACCAAGTTCTGACACGCAGATTCGCGAGTATTAGAGGTGGGGGCGTCCAAAAAGACTTCAGTCCGAGATTTGAACCCGGGACCCTCTGGCCAATAGACCGGCACTCTCTTTGTACTAGCTGCTACCCGCTACCAGCTACCCGCTCTGCATCAACGCTCTACCCACTAGGCCACCACGACCCCCTGTAGCAGAATATGCCATTATATTTCATTAGTATTTATGATAAAGAAAATAAATTCTATATTTCATCACCGTTTCAATACATTTTTTTTATTGCTCACCACTGCTTTTCGTCCAACTAATGGTGTATATTTGGACTGAACCATTTCTTTTTCTAAATACCAATGTTCAATTTTACTGTTTTCTTCTGCTTTGGATTTCACATTTTGGAAATTACACAGAGTAGAAAATCATTCGCCTTGACCGGGACTCAAATCTGTACTCCCTGATTTCCGTGCAGGTGCTCTATCACTGGAGATACCAAGATATCATTCAGTGTGGGAATTTGTAGAGAGTTAAACTCTCTAAAGTTAAAGTTAGAGTCAAAGGGACAAGAAGTTGCCGAACTGCTGGACGTATTATTCCGCAAAGCTGCCTAAGAAAGAGGACGCCTTTCTGCTACTGTGCAAATGGGGTCGTTTACCATATTTTTTTAAATCGCTAAATCTGATTGAGCTTGTAAAATAAAAAGACCCGTATTTTTCCGTTTTTTGATCCATAAATTATTTATCGAGTTATAAGCGGCGAAAAACTGATGTTTTAAACCCTTTCGGAAAAGTGGGCGTGGTGCCACCTCTGACGTATATCGACTTCGTCCAATCTCAATTGAGCCCACGAAGCTACTTCACCTCATTACAATGGGGGGGGGGGCGGCACAGCTGACTCTGCCAATAGGAGCAATTGCGACAGCATTTGTTCGAGCAGACCTTCCAAGAACCCCCCTCCACTCCCTTCCCTTCCCCTAAAAGCAGTCAAGGACGGGAGGAAAATGACGTAAATGTTATCAAAGCAGCTTTATCGGTGGGCGTCACCTTTTGCTTATTTTAGTTTTTTATTTATTAGTGAATGGTTTTGGTTCGAGGATTAATGCTTTCACTAAAATTCGTTTTTCGACCCAACTTACAATTTCGTGTACAAAATTGTGATTACGGTTCCGAGTAAACACCCCCATTGGAAATCATTAGTAATGAGCGAAAGAAAAATGGTAACAATGCGTCGTTTTACAGAATTTTCGATTCAAATGGGCAGTGTACTGCTTGAAAATTGTCATTTAAGAGAAAATCGAGGCAATGCCGGTACCAATAATCAATCCTAACGCCGGTCACTCGATTTAAACCTCCCGAGCCCCAATTAGCCCCATCGCTACCGCCTGGCCACTGGTGCGGTCAGCGCGAAACCCATGCGCATTGGCTTTATGGACCTGTCGAACCCTTCGTGATACATCTAGTGTGTTGGTGGTGGAGTCGGAGTTGAAGTAAGACTCAATGGAGAATACAGATTTGGAATAGTTTCCAGAGGTATGTTGCTCAGGATTTCTTGTCACCGTGTTGTATATCAGCATCGATTTTTTAAAATAAATATTATTAACCATATGTTTTAATGATTAATCCACCATTCGATTACATGATATTTTCTGATGGTCAAATATCTGGCATAAGAAGTATAAGAAAACATGAAACGTAAGCTGTTGGCTGGTGAAACGGAGCGCAAGTAGTAGGTAATTATCGGTTCCGTAGAGTAGTTTTATGTTTACAATTATATTTGCAGCAGTATTTGCAATTGCTCATGTAATAAATCATTAGTTGAGTGATGAATAAGCTTGGGTTGAATAAGACAAGTGACCGTTTTCGGCAAAACTCTTTTTTCAGGCTAAGAAATGACTATGAAAAAATAAGACTCATCACACGTGTTATCGCGCATCTTTGCAGGAATATTGAGGAAGCAATAACAATATATTGAAATTCTATGCATTTATTATGAATTAATTTGTGTCGAAAATATCATCCAGTGAAGAATGGACGATCGCCAGCATAGGTTCCATAAATTCTTTCTTTCCTTTCGTATCTCTCTCGGGTTCTATCCGTCAAATTCACCGTTTACGCTTTTCTCTAACTTACATGACATTTCCCTGAAGTATCACATGCTTTCTCTTCATATTTCTTACTTTCAAATCACTTTTTACTTTTAATTTACTTTTTACAAATTCTTACTTTCAATCAGCTTTTACATGCACTGTTTTCATCTTCCTTCTTTTCTAAATCACATCTTACTTGTCGAAAACCCTAACGTGCAAATTATAAAGAAGTTTCTCCCACTCCTTCGAATCGCGATTTCACACAGAGGAACTATGATCTTCTCAAATTTGATTGGTCGGGCTCGCGGTGCTTAGAACCCATTGAAGAGTAAATGGAGTAAATTTCCTCTCGTAGCGATAGTGGGGTGCCGCTCATATTGTTGGAACACTTTTGAACCTAACTGTGCATGCTACTCAGAAGTGCTAATGCTTATAGAAGTGAGTTAGATATGTATTCACGAGGAATGTCCTACTAATTGGTCAATACCTAGTTAGAAATATATTTATATTGCAGCGGTGTATTAACATGAGCGAATGCGTCAGGAACATGATTTAGATACAAAACAAACTACTTTACCCTCATTTCACCGGTCCATCTGGTTACCATGTTGACTATTACCTTCCCTTGTTGGAAGAAGAATGATATTTTCAATCTATCCGCAGGAAAAATCTCTCCTTTCTTGTTTTTCAGGTCACATCTTGTATTAGGTATACGCGGATGTTTTAGCATATTACGTAAGTCAACGGCAATCTGATTAAATTAAAATTACTTAAATTAATTACTCTAAATTTCAATCTGCTGTTACATAGCGACAACTAGCCTAGTTGTTTTGTTGATCTCTTAACTTGTACAATCATCATAATGACCTTTCGCATATCTTGCCGATCTTATTCGTGTATGCTCTAATTTTTTGATCATATCTTACTAGCTCGGCTCCCAAATACCTGCGGAATATTCTAAATGATGTCCGACCGAGGACTAACGGCATCTTTATCGTACTTTCTCATCGCATGTATGAGAAACCTTTTTACGAATCCTAATCTATGATTTACTGCACCTGTTATTTCCCTGCTGTGCTTCTGTGATGCTACAACTAAATTTTGAACAATCCTACGTTTGATATCTGATTTTGTTTCAATCAATAATTATTTAAGAGGGTGATAATCTTTTGTGCTCTTTTTCCAATAGTTCGCAACTGTACATTTAAAAAATTTCATTCAACCTGTCAAGTAACACACCAATCATCAATTGCTTTTAAATCGTAATCATTATCCATTCGATATTCATGTATGCTTTCGTGTACGATGAGGCATGCTTCTGCATTCCATAACACGCCAGGCGAAGACATGCATTTACGCATGTACTCACGGAATGTACTTCGCCGAATGTACTCTTTTCGGACGTCTTTCGACACTATCCACCGTGGAATACTCAAGTAATCGAAATCACAGCTTAGCAAGACTGTCAATACTCAGCTAAGATGCAATTAAAAGAGACATTGGATCGGAATAGGCATACGTTTGTGGGTGAAGGTCGTTAATATCGATTTCACCGCCAGGGTTATGAATTTGTGGACAGAAATTTGTCACCTCGAAAATAAAACGTCACAAACTGTGAAAAACTTAGACACTCCCACGCAAATATGATTATACCAAGTGTATGGATGATGGTCGAAAACCTGCCAAAAATATTCCAAAACCAAGTATCCGTGAACTTCCGGCGGCCAATGTTTCGACTTCACGTTCACGTGCCTTATGCCCCTCTTTACACACTTTTGTTTACGATCAGACATAAATGGATGACTTATTGTGATTTTATATGACACTGAAGTATAAGCTGCTATGAACTTCATGTCATAAGAAGCAAAAATATGACGTGGAGATTACACTCGAAAAGTGAAAACCAAAGCTATCACCCCGAGGTGGAAAGGAAGTCAGGTACCTTAAAGGTTATATTGGGTAAACCGCATCTCATGCTGAATCCAACGGCGTGTGAAATTCACTAATGACGTAACAGTGTTCTATTCCCCTTAGGACTGGGATTATTAAGATGATACGTTAAGAAAATCACTTGGGTCGGAATGGATGTTCTAAATGGGGATTCACCTGGATTCAAAATTTACATTTTGGGGTCAACGGATATATTTGGCTTCCACATCACTAAAGGCACAAAAGAAGATATGTTAAAAGACGTCGAAACGTTCTATAGCATTTCATAAATAATAATCCACATTTTGACATGCATAGTGGTACCAATTGTCAGCCATGCACTTTGGTTCACCATTCCGCATAACGTTGCACATAACAGATTGGACAGAAAGTCTCAAACTGTATTAGAATGGGTAACGGTTCGAAACAGTAAAATCCTATTTCCCAAATTTTTACCTTCTATTTTGAGGATAAAAATGAGACATCGGTGCTCATTTTAATTCAAAAAACAGCAAGATAAGGTCAGTCCGATCCCTTACATGCTAGTATCCCAAGGTAGACTCAAAGCATTATTGCCAGTCGTCAGCATAGCATATTTGATTTTCTATCGATAAAAAATTATGATTATTTTTCGTAAATTTACTTACATAAAATTATCTCTGGTATGCTAATGCATAGGCAAGCGCTTATATTTTACAGAGCTACGCTATTGAGAACTTTCAGCATATCTTTGAGGAAGCACTCCTTGATTTTGCTACATGCATGCTAATGGACTGCAGTCCTACCGGGGATTTTAATTGAGAAGTTTTCACCCGGAACGGCTCTAGATTAAGTTTAAGATTAGTTAAAGGCTTTGGGCGTCATATTATGGAAATATTTTACTGCAGGAATGAAATGCGAGTTTACAAAACTGTTATTTCCACAGGTAATTTTATTGCTCACGACCATAGCATAGTTGTGGAGAGGCCGATATAAAACCTAGGGCATAGTAGGTAAAGAAGTAGGTAGAAGATAATGTTGGTGGTCCAGGAAGGGAACAGACGGAAGGGAAAATGGAAGGATTTTTTTGGGAATAGACTGTGTGATGAGGATGGGACAAGTATTGCAACTCGCGTGGTTGCAGCGGGAAGGAGGTGATTTGGTAGGGAGATGAGATTTGTTCAAGACTTTGGTGCATATGAAACTATCTGAGAGGTTAGGAGGTCGTTTCAAGGTTAGAGATAGGTATTTAGTTGAAACGTTAATGGAGGTCAGGTTGTCAGAGAGGATAAGGAAAGTTTTTTGAGGGACTGAATACCAGGGAAATGAGTTGTGCAGAGAGAGAGGGAGGTTGTTTTACTCTTGCGTGGTAGGATTTCGGGGGAATAGGGTTTGTTAAGGATTTTTTTGTTGAGAAGGATCTTTGGGTATCCTAATTGGAGGAGGGACTGATGTAAGGTAGTTAGGAATTTGTTAAGAGTGTGGGTTATTGCAAATGCGATGGGCTCCGATGGAAAGAGAGTAAAGAGGGACCTTTTGGTATGGTAGTGAAGGCAGGTATTGTAATGGAGGTACTGTTGTTTGTTGGTGGGTTACATGTCAACTTGAATTTACTTGAATGAGAGAGAGATGTCAATATCCAGGAAAATAGAAGGAGATGCTGACAAAGAAAGAAACTGAAGAGGAGGCGTTGAGGGAAATAAAAGACTTCAGTAAGTTGATGCCATGGGGCCAAAGAAGAATGATATCATTATAACGGAACTGGAGGAGGGATTTAAAGGGACATGTGGAGAGAAAGGATTCTTCAAGGAAGCTGAGGGAAGCTGGTTATCGTACAATGGGCTAAACCTACTTCCCACGGCCCAGCCCCTCGTCTGTAGATAGAAGTTATTGTGAACGGTGAATGAATTATGGGTAAGGATGAAATGGGTAAGATATAGGAGAAATGTGGTAGCAATGTGTGGGTTAGGGCGCTGGTTTAGGAAGTGGTGGAGGGAAGAGAGACCTTGGGATTGTGGGATTGAGGTGTACAGTGAGGTGACGTCGATGCATGATATAGCATTATCGTTGGGAAGTGGAGTGGAGCTGAGCCAATCGAGGAAGTGGTTGGTCTTTTTAGTGTAGATGATAGGCTGTGGAGTAGACGCTGAAGATAAGAATCTACAAAAGCGGAAATGCGTTCGGTGGGTGAATGACAGGAGGAGACAATGGAACAACCATGGTTGTTAGGTTTGTGAATTTTATGGAGGATGTAAAAATGATAAGTGCGGGGATGGGGAGAGACCAGTAGAGCGATGTCTTTGCTGGCGTGACCTTTTACTGGGACTGTTTCCTTTAGAAAGGAAGTAATTTCGTGGAAGAATTTAGGGTTGGGGTCATAGGTTATGGGGATCTATGGAGATGCATCGGTCAGCTGCCTTAGTGTTTCATTAGTGTAATCAGTGACATGATGGACCAACGTAGAGCCTTTATCAGAGGAAGGTATAGCAATATTAGTATTGGAAGGGAGATTAAGATGGAGGGCTGAGACTTCAGCCGGAGACAAGTTAAATTTCGATTTGAAAAACTGGCAAAGGAGGGATCAGAATATTTAGTAAAAAAAAGGTTTCTGAATATTTCTATACAGTGATTAGAAGGAGGAATTAGGGGTTCATAGGAAAGGGAGGTTTTAGTTTGTTGAGAGCTTTATGCATAGAATTGGTGGGTGGAAGAAGAGAAGTTCCAGAAAAATATTCATTTAATGTTGCGGCAGAAATCAAGGGCGCCGATAAGAATATTGACAAGATTAGTTTTGGAGGTGAGCAAGAGCGAGAGGCATTTTTTACACAAAGAAGTTCCGATTGTGTTTAAGGAATGGAAGAAAGATTTACCATCACTTGTTCTGCTGAGGAAGTATTTTCAGCGGTCTCACTAGGAGTAGGCGGAGGCTCTTTGGGACGCGCATTGGGAAAGCACGAACCGTGGGTGGTGGATGAGAATCAAGCTGGAGAGGGCCTTCAGGTCTGGTTTGAACAAGTACAGGGGCGAAGGAGGTGGATCGATGCTGCAGGACATAAGGGCAAAGAGAGGCCTCGAGGGAGAAAAGAAGCTCAAAGGGAGGATAGTTCTTGACAGCTTTTTGGCTCCTGAAATGATAGTGTGTGAAGGGTAAAAAGAAGAATCGAATGGGGCGATCGTATGGGAGAGACTGCGAGCTGCAAGAGCTGACAATATGAATGAGGGAGTGGATACGTGACTAGTAACTTTTAACGAGAGTATTGTAATGAAAGTGGACGGAATACCAACTTTCATATCCCTTTTTCTGTGACATTCGCTGTTTGCTTCCCGCAAAGGTGACCATCGCCCTAGACTACACGAGAAGCGGCATCAGGCCTTTCAGCGGTCAGCCTCGGAGATCATTTGGCTAACCAACTCTTATATCTCGTGTCATTGTACCGTTTGATCGACGCGCGCGGTGACCGGCCAGCGTTACGTATACAATCAAAAATATTTTATTTCAGACATGATACATATAATCTCTGCCAAACTTTTTTAAGTTGTAGAGGAGGGTTCTATCTACAAAATATAAAAAATAAACAAGATCAAAGATATAAGTACAGCATTAAAAATTGGTTTGAAAATTTAAAATTGTAATAAACTGCATAAAATTGTTTATATTTTGTCATAAAATCTCTTGTTACATTTTATAAATTAAAGAATTATAAAATAAGTCCTTTTGCACATCTGTAGTTGAAATAGTCTCGGAGATATAGCGTAAAATGTGTAGTCACTTTTGGAAAATTCGAATTTTGCAACGTTACGGTTGTAAACGGTAAACAGTTGTATGTAACGCAAAATGGCTTTGGGGATTTCATTTCCCTATCAAATGATGACTTTGTGCCAAATTTGGTCAACATCGTTTACCCTAAGGGTCATTTTTGCTGATTTTTTGGTCGAATTGACGTGGAATGACCAATATGTAATATTTAGAAGAGAGAGACATCCTAATGATTGATAGCAACAAGTTATTACCGCCTAAAAAGATTAAAAAGTCAGTAATAGTATCAATCAGTTCATGCCTCCAAGGACGACTACCAAATGACTGCTTATGGTGCAGCAGGACATTTATGCAGTTCTGCATCAGCAAATGCATGTGAAGGGTCACTATCAGTAGTAGAAGTAGAATTAATTTTTTTGGGTGCATCGACACCTAAGGTCATTTAGCACCGCTTCTTAAACTTGAAAACATTAGCTAGTCCGTGGGATCTTAATATTTCAAAAATTTCGAACTGTTCATAAAGGTCACTATCAGAGGCATGCATTTGTACAGAGAAGAGAAAGAGAGCGGAACTGTTGAAACCATGAGTAGGTACTCCCAAGACAAGAAACCAAGAAGTAAGTACTCCCAGAAAAAACAAGGAGTTCGAACGAATGGCAGGAAAACTATTACGCAAAATTTCATGAAATTCCTATCCATACCTTATCACAGATTTCTTTAACAGCAGATACAGTGGTCACTTCTAGGTGTGATGGGTCTCTTCGACGGTAATCTACAAACAAGCCTTCAGCCATTCCTATCTCAACTGTGCTGACAGACACATGTGGCGGCAAAACCTCTGATTCACAGTTCTGAAATCTCAGCATCAAACACCTGCTGTTGATAACAAATTCCATAGATCAAGTAAATATCAGTTTTCAAAAAAACTAAAACAGCCAGTAGCATTTTAAACAGAAGACGAGATGACTTGAGTCTTACTGCTCTCCGAGGCCGACCCCTGTAAGGTCCTCGCTGTCCTCATGTATACTAGGGCGGTGGTCATATCTACGGGAAGCAAATGGTGAATGGCACGGGCAAAAAGGATTTCAGAGTGTGTATACGGCTGTAAACGGGGAGACGAAGATGAAAGAGAGAGTGTGTTGGGATCTGAAGACACCAGAGTACCGTACCTCCGTAGGGTCGACCGGTCGACCCTGACGCCTGACGCCGCGGCCACTATTTAGTTTGTTGTGGATGAATTTTGAACTATTTTAATTTGTAGTGGAGGGTTTTATCTAAAACATATAAAAGTAAGCAAAATCGAGGACATAGGTACATCGTCAAAAATCGATTTGAAAATTTACAATGGTTATAAAATATGTTAAATAGTTAATATTTTGTAACATTGTCATTTATTATATTTTTGCAATTCAAGACCTTCAAAATAAGTCCTTTTGTACGTCTGTGGCATTTTTTAAAAACATACGATAAAGCATTAACAGTACTTGCTTCATGCACCAAAAAAACAATGTAAAGATCAATTCATCTGGCTTACCTAAATATTTGAATTAAAATTAGAAAATTTTAGCTAAGTAACATCAAAAACCCATATCTGAAAGTTTCATGTGATAGCTGAGGATAGAGCCATCCATGATGTTACATATGCGAAAGACAATCATAAATTCAGTGTTGTCGGAGTGGTACCTATTTCCTCTGTAATCAGTACTGAATTTAGTCACAAATTTTTACCACCTGAAAGACCTCATCAATTTCAAAAGAAATGGGCTCCTGATATTAGATATATATAAAGTTTCACATGGGTTAGAAGTCGGGACCCAAATTACCAGCGCAACACCAAATCTTTCTTTTAATACATTTTTCGCCATTCCTTGGAACTCACTCCTTCTCAACGCAAAATTGCAAAATTAAAATTAAACACTTCGTAATATAGAAAAGGAGATCAAAAAACGGGATAAATGGTGAAAATGACTGATATGGCGACTCACATGGTGGAATCTGATCTGTTAAGTATTTACAGGGATCAAAACATTCCTGTAAATGATTTTTCCCAGGTATTGGAACACATTATGAACAAAGCAGGAAGAAATATGGTTGTGGTTAGTGACTTAAGCATTAATATAATGAATGAAAACAATGACTATGATTACAATAACTTGATGTGTACGCATGGATTTTCATCTCTAGTAAATGAGGCGACCAGGATTAGCCAACAATCGTCAACCTGCATTGATCACATGTTTGTAAGATTCTATAATTCTCTTAAATTAGAAACGTTGGCAGATGTAAGTCACTTGGGAATGATCATTCAATGCTCACTCTCGTCGTTAAAAAAGAAGTAAAAAATAACATTAATGTTGATGTGAAGTACCACGAAATGAAATGCATGTAAATTATGATATGTTCTAGGATCTAGCGGGTAAAATAGACTGGATTGCAGTAATTAAAGTAATTAAGGCAATTAAATTAAGGCATACGCCTCGAGGGCCTTTTCCATTATGTTGGGTTTGTTGTAATCTGTGATCGACAGGGCCAAAGTAACAATCAAACGCAACAAAAAGACAAGAAAATTAAAACCTACGATGACCACTTCTCTGCTCATATAAATAAAATGGAAAAAATTACATCCCAAAAATGTGTAGACGAAATCCCAAAAGAACCAGCTTAAAGGAGGAATTTTTAAAATTTAGAAACAATCTAAGGGTTAAGTTGAGAAAGGCCTGCATTGATTATTATATGAGAAAGTTCGAAAATAATTGCGATAATAAAAAATCCGAAAAAAGAGGAGCGTGGGCTACTGAATGAAGGGTACCGGGTTCAAATCCGGGTGAAGCCTTTGGACGCCCCCAGACGAAAAATCCTCGGGAGTGCGAGGTGGCCCAGGGAAAGGTACTGGCCCCCCTACCCTGAATGTGTGAAATTCATACACCGTGTGAATAAATTGTGGCTTAGTCCGGGGTGAGCTCTATCCTCACCTATCAAAACCAACCTTCGGGATGAATCACTGAATGAATGAATACAAAAGCCCAATGAAAGTGAAAGGAGTGAAAGAAATAACTCAACAAAATAGTTCAAAAACCCGTGATCTATATATTGAAAGGGAAAACATGGTCATTACCGATCCTATGATATTGCCATCTGAATTTAATGAATATTTTATCTCAGCTTTTGAATCTAAAATTAATGAAACTACTGCCCACTCCTCATTGAAAAATACATGCTCCATAATTGATTCCTGTCAGTCGCTGTATTTGGAATCAGTATATTGACAACAAATTATTGAACTGGTAAAAAGTTTCTCCTCGAACAAATCACCAGGCTTTGATGACATTAGTATCAATATACTGAAGAGTATAATAGTATGTATTGCACCTGTTTTGGAATATGTGTTCAACCTGAGCATTTTAACCGAAGAATTTCATTCGGCTTTAAAACAGGTAGTAGTTATTCCGCTATTTAAGAAAGGTGATCCAAAGAAATTGGAAAATTATAGACCGATATTGCTCTTTTCAATATTTTCAGAAATTGTTGAAAAACTTGTTAAAAAAGGTTGTTGAATTTCTTAGAAAAACTCATTTTCTTAGCCCAAAGCAATTTGGTTTTAGAAGTAAATAAGGAACCAAAGATGCTTTAATGCATCATTTGCAAAATTTTTATAATGAACTAAATCTAAATAAACGAACAGAAACCTTGTTCATTGACATTAAAAAAGCTTTCATCAAGCCGTATTCAGAGGAAATGTCCTTCAAGGGTTCAACAGCTATCTTTCCATGCGCTCAAAATGTGTTCGAGTGTATAACAGTCATCGTAAATATAACGAAATTAAGGCTGGCATTCCACAAGGCTCAGTTCTGGGACCCATACTTTTTATGATTTATATAAACATTCTTTGTAATCATAATTTTAATGGGCATGTCACAGCTTGCGCTGATGATGTTGCACTGAACTACGAAAGTGCATCTTGACACACTGTAAAAAGAAAGATGGAAGAAGATTTATTATCTCTTAGGCAATGGTTTAACTTTTAACTTTTTAATAGACTTTCCTTAAGTTCCATGACCAAATACAGGGTGTATTTGTGACTCATGCAACAGATATAAAATTGACTGGGAAGTAAAATATCATTCCCCGGACTGTTCAGTAGGACACTGTTTAAATTCCATCTCAATGGGAAATGTAACTGAATTTAAATATTTGGGAGTTATCCTAGACAATAAATTAAAATGGAAACACCACGTCCATTGTCTAACTACAACACTTCGGCACTGCCTCTCAAAATTATATTTCTTACGAAACAAATGTCCATTGAATTACCTAAACCTAAAAATCATCTATTTGGCTCCTGTACAGTATAAACTAAGTTATGGTTTAAATTGCTGGGGGGGAGCCTATGGCAATGCAATAAAGCCTGTACTATTTCTGCAAAAGAGGATAGTACGCGTCATAATGTACAAAAACAGTTTCTCTCATGCATTTCCATTTTCCTTGGAACTGAACATATTGCCTCTTAGATACATGTATTTTTATAAAGTACTAAAAACTTTTTATTTAAGAAGTGGCGACGAAGCAAATTTGTTACCGAGGACACATAACCTCAGTTTTCGTGAAATATATGACGTTTCTTCACCAAAACCTAATCTGACGTTATACCAAAGATGTTTTTTATATATCTCAAGAAAAATATTGAATGTCAAAAACACATCGAGGAAGAAAAAAAACGTTCTTTCTTTTTTTCTTCCTTAATAAAAAAATTTCTATATGAAACAAAAAATTGGCTAGTTCTTGCAAAAATATCGAGGTTTTGTTCTGTAATGTGCATGTAATAAATATTGAATTAAGTGTAAAAAATGAAAGTTTTTGAAATACTATAGTTATTGTCCTACTATATCTAACCTAGTATTTATCCGTCTCACTCGTAACCACTCTTATCGCTGTTTTATCTTTGTATCAATTTCCACACTATTGTCTAATTCTTCGCAGGACTGTATAATCATTTGATGTCTAAAATTCTAATTATGTATTGTTTGTTACCATTGTTTGCATGGATTACCTATTAGTAGCCTCAATAAAGGCTTATTCATTAGGGGTTACCTAATTACTGTTTTTTGGTAAAGAGCATAAATTGGTAAAAGGGCATAATTGGTTCATTGCTCATAAAGAGCATAATTGATTCATTCAGATAAACACCTCACAGCATATCAGTAAGTTTTCGGTCTTTAGTCATTATTTAGTGAGTATATTAATGCCTCTACATTTACCTTCTATTGCGTGAGGTTGTTTCATTCCATCAAAATACTAACGCAAAAACCGCTATTCTTCACTCTTATGAGCTAACTTTGAGCACTCTTTCACCTTTCCAGTCAAGACCTACAGTAGGCAAAGAGACGAAATAGTGATCGGAATTAGTCACCTCTTCACTAACGCGCCACACTTTTCAGCCTACGATAATTTACTTGCAGCGTCTATGAATGATGACCCCTAATTTTATATTACCCAATGCTATGAAATGAGGTTGGAGACAATAATTCTTTAATCGGTGACACAATTTAAATGTTTATGAAAACAGAAATAAGTTGTTTTCCTTTGTGAGGTGGTGCAGTTCCTCTCAAAGCGTTTAATTTTTAGTACATTATACGGGCAACTCGGCGATTATTTTCATGCCCTAATGTCTTTTATTATACATTACTGTACTGCTCTTTCAACCGTAAGATGTAAGCCATTTGACATGGCATTCTCCTGTTCCCTAATCCTAAGGAAATTGATTTTAGGTAAACATTTTTCCGACAAAGATTGAAGTAAAGAGGGTACCCTCCAGCAGCACATTCTTATTTGGTTCAAATTATAAATACTTATCTTAATCTCACAAGTTTTCCTTCTGAATAGGAACATATTTGTGGTAAAAGTACTTATATACGCTGGTAAATTGAACAAAATACACAGCAAGGTGATAACATCATAATATTGATCTCTGATCTGACATCTCAATGCATGGTTGTGTATGTTATAATTAGTTTTTCCCACAAAGGACTTTCGTCGTTGCTATTGTTGCACAGCTTCCGTAAAACCGTAAGTTCTCGATTATTTTGATACTTGGCAAAAATTTGGAATCTTATAATTTTTATGCTAGGAATTACGCTGTTAACGCTGGTAAATGTGCACCCTTAACATCAAAAAAACTCTTACCTGATAGCAGTAGAAAATAGTTCGGGGGAGGAGACTGATAACTGAAATCATTTGCAACAATGAGGCTTGGTGAGTATTTGGGGAAGGATAGGCAGTTTTTAAGGAACAAAAGAAGGGTAGAGGAAAACTCGGCATCGGCTTAAAACTGCCCTAAGCGAAAATTGTTAAGGGATTGATCGTTGATCCGGAGGACGGAGTATGCAATTTGAAATGCTCACCTCAGAGAACTCAAACGGGGACTGACATCTCAATGCAAAATCTCTGCCACTACCCGGATTTGATGTGCAACCCTCGGAATGAAAGACATATTTAGCATCGTATCATCTACTGATAAATAGGCATACATTTCATGAATTAAAAACCCATTGTTTTTGTTGCTAAATATCGAAAAATCACTGCTGAGAAGGCACTTGGTCAAATATTTAATTTAATAATTTTTTGTTTCTTTTTTGACAAAAAGCCATGCATCTTTAACTATAAGTGCAATAAACTCGTTAGATAATCGGTATATGAAATAAAAATATTTCGTAAATAATATGTAAAGATATCCAACTCGTGCAAAATAATGGTGAACATATTGTGGATTTTAGGAAGAAAATCATTCTCAGATGTAGTTAATGGGGACAAACTTTGCATCTAGTTTAGCGTAAAGAAAATCTCCGGTGAAACTCCAGCATTGAATATGAGAAATAAAGTTATAAATAGGTACACAAAAAAGGCAGGTCGCTGAAAAATTTCACCGAGCAGGAATTTAATGGAGGATTTTTTAATATTGCAACACAATTTACACCTATTATAGAACCCTCGGACCAATATTTCATAACCAAGGAGAGGTTTTGGGATCATGAAGTGATTGGCCAATAATTGATTCTCCAAGCACTTCTGATTCCCATTCCTGTCATTCAATGAGCGCTGCAGCATTTCGGACATAAAGCTTCAAATTCCAAAATTGCTGCAATACCCAAGTGTACCCCTTTATCATTTCACAAATACGAAAGGATAACTCAGTCTAGGACAGTCAAACTTCCATGGCATTTTTGCTAAAGAATAGAAAAATCGTAGACAAGAATAGGAGAGACCTACAACGAATAAAGAATGAAGAATGTATTGACGATATTCATAAAATCAATCATATAGATAAAGTCAGTGATTATATAAATGCGTTGTTACATAATTTGCTAAAACTGAGCATGTAAAAATAAAGTTATTACATATAAAACATTAGTAAGCCTTAAATACTTTCTATTTTAAAGTGTTCTGTCACATCTGTGAATTGCAATGGAACATCTTGAAAAATCTGATTTTTTAAGTCAAGTGAAGACGGAGTAGCATAAGGAGCTCTTTCGGCGTTAATGCAGCCGAAGTAATGGAAAGAAATCCAATAAAAATCAAGGTTATTTGATAAATACAATAGGTATGTTGAAGTGAAAGTAAAGATACATATTTGTGTACGTATAACTGTGCATGCCCTCGGAATTTTTTGGACCAAAATCATGGGAATCTTTTCACTAGACCTCGTCAAGGCAATGCATAAAAAAGGCCATCTTTTTTCATGTTATACAAAATACCTTTGTTTTTTAGCCACGTCAATTTACCTTAGCCATGGCAATTCTTCTACAATCGTCCTTAGTGCTACGCCCACCTTAGTCGAAAATGCTCTACAAGTAGCAAAACTGTTCACCTGCTCTAGGCCTATTCCCACCTATTTCAATGTTAAATTTTGCCGTCTTTTTCCTTGACAATCTCGTTTTTGGGCAACGTGGTAACCTAATGGGCAGAGCATAGGGATGGTAACTGGAGGTCCCGGGTTCGCATCCGAGAAAGGTCGATACCACAAGCGGCACAGGGAAAGAAACTGCCCCCCGTTTAAATATGTAAATTTCATCATTCATCATTAAAATTAAACTATGTGCAAATTTCATCCGCCGGCCGTTGCGCTTCAGTAGTTAGAGAGCTCTACCACCACACCATAAAAATCATGGTCTCCCAATTTTCCCTAGATTATTTAAAATCCCAAATTGCTATTAATTTCTTTCTTCATCACCTATTATTTCATACGGCTGTTCTACTTTGTCCGTGTGGCCTCTCGTCGGCATGCAAACCAATATTACGGCTACTTTGATTAGATGATTGCTACTTGATCTCCAACAGAAGTATGTTACCCCTCACCTGTTAACAAAGCCTTCCTATAGAAATTTTCAACGCCCGGCATTTTCAATTCTCGCGCTTGGCTTATTTCCCGCGCTCATCCAACACTGAAGATGACGTCTGAGCACAACTCAAACCAAGCCTGATGTCGAGTAAAATTTACACTTGTAAGAGGTTGCTCCTGTCCCACAACACCTATGATTTCCTGTTAGTCCTGAAATTAGAAAATTGCAAAACCTTTGCTTATAGGCTCCTTATACTGATAGGTCCCTCGAGGAAAGTAGGAAACCTAAAACTCACACATTAATCTTGCATTCTAGCAAGAAATTTCTGGTGAACTAGGAAAATGTGCGAGTTTCGGGACAGGCTATCTTGCATCACTAAGGCACCCATAAGGCGTCAATTTACCTTCAAAAGAATGATAGCAGTCGCTCATCAAATGCCCACCACGAGCACTAGAACCAAAAATTACTAAAACAGATGGTACCACAGAAGAGAAGTTAGAGGTCTCAATCTGCAGAATGACTCTTCGAAGTGAAGGAATTTGTAATGTATATAATAATACACCATTTTAGCTTGCATTGAGAACATGTTAAAAATTTTTATAGCAAGTGATCGTTCTATGAAATTTAGGAAATGAAAAGTAATAACTAATTTAGTGAAGAAAGACACCTTCCAACTCGTGATTTTTATGTATTATGCCGTTAAGCAGTGTATTTCTAAGGGTATGTTAAACAGTAGACCCCTTAGCATCTCGTGCTAAGAGCTAGGAAGTTAACGCCGACGCTGAGTTTCCGTCCACTCTTCTTCTAATACCTAAATTCCTACCTCTGCCAAATTAATCACTTATCTTATAAATAACCTAAATGGCCTTTGCTGTCGGTCGCCTCCCGGAATAACTACAACAACTCAGGTGCCAAGTGCTGTAACAACTCTTTATATCTAAAAGTAAAATTAGTATAAAGACGTTTTGTAACATTAGTATGCTACGAATGATAAATAATTATCCTTAAAAATGAATGACATGTGAACATGACTTTCTGAACATTTGAATGTACCAAAACTACTGGTTAAATAGCGGAGTGTTCCTTTTTCTTTAATATGAAGCCTTACCGCCAATCAAGTTTCACATTCTTTGTGGTTTTATTTTTCGCCAGGATATCTTTTTCCTCTGGCAACTTTCAACAATTCCCAGGTTATCCAAGTAAAGTTGCAATAAGCGAACAGGAGAAATTTTCAAATTAAAAATGGAATTGATCGTTCGACTTTACTTATGAGAGCCACACTCTCTTCTGTAATAGTGTCCATAGATTCTTAGCAATAGGCACTTAATCAAGGAAACTTATTTTTTTCGCCTGGCGTTGAAGGAATATCAATGAATATCAATATTATTGTCGGTAATGCTTAGTTTTATCCACGAAATGAAGAGTGGGCACGAACTACCGCAGGCACGAACTGAAATGCAATGGTTAGTTCAGCAGACAAATATTTCCTATGCCTCGCAACGTCAACTACATAACTGTTACGTCAGCAAGAAGGCAGCGCACTACGCAATTTCTGAGCATTTACAAATGGTTTTTAAATTAATATTTAACTCTCTAGTAAACTGTGATTTCTCAATTCAAACTTTTTGCGTAAAATGAATACTTTTATGTTAGGGCACGAATCGCAATTAATGAATTCTATTTTTTGTATTTTACGTGTTATCTTAAGGGTATTTCGGTTTAGAATATTAATGTCCCCTATTGCACATAGGAAGATTGACGTCTGAAAGTTCTCTATTGTATTATCTTATCTCCCTCCTTTTATTTTTGCGATATAACCTACCAAATTATACGTTTAACAACTTCATAAAACGCATACGCGTTATTTTGGCAGTGGATTAGGATGCATTTTACCCTACGATTGAACAAATATAAACCATAACATATTTACCCTACGATTCTTCTCTTTGGACACTGATAAACCTACTGTAACACCTTTTTATAAGGATCGTTGCATTTCTTCAATGATCCAACTACGAAACGACGCCTATTTCATCCAGGTCCTACTTTCTGGGTGAAATTCTAGGTGTAGCTCTTTAATCCTCTCATCACGTTTCTCGAGTATTGTTTTGCAATTATAGCTTCTTCAATCCTCCTCTAACCATTAACTTGGCAAAGCCAGAGGTTTCTCACTCACATCCACCAAATCAGTAATGCAATCGTTACGTCTAAGATGGTACCTTAAATATCTTGGCAAATGCCAGGACCTTGGGAAAATAGAAAATTTTCTACTAAGAACTCACTTTGAAAGCTTGAATGAATACGCGTACTCGTGGATTACGTCCCAAGTTAAAAGACTACGTCGACTCAAGTTTGGCTTAGTCAACCACCACCGTGACGCACACGTGGGGACTAAGGGTTGAGTTCTGGCAAGAGAAGCACCACGCACTTCGGTGCATGGCCGCCAATGACTCGAAAACTTGGCGACAGGTTAGTGAGAGTAATAAGCAGGGTATTTTTGTTTATAAGTCCATATCAGATACGGCAGAAAAATTTGATGAGAGAAGACGTTGACCTAGCGGAACCTAGCGGACTGCAGTCTCATGAGAGTTCCCTATGCTCTTAAGTACTTCTTTACCGTCCAAAAGTTTTATTCCCTCTTTTTCGTTCCGACACATAACTAGCCTTCTTAATTGAACCAAACCCATTTATAACCCTCTATGTCCATCAACCGTCAACTACTTCTCCCTCTTCGGCGAATCTAGTAATTCTAGTAATTTAGCAATCATTTCTCTCTCCTCTACATAATGTTACCTTCATATGTCCTCAATGTAATTTCTTTCCTCTATTACTCTCCAAAGACACACACTATAAGGCTCTCTCTCTTATATCTCCTTTGACTAAAATTTCTGTGTGACTAAAGTTCCTCTACAAGGAATGCAGTGGAGCTTGCGTGTTAATAAACTTTTCACTTTTTCATTCCAAGTACCGGTATTACAAGCTTTTAACAGTATAATTCACTATTTCCCGAAAAAAGTTTTAGGATGCGAAAATCTAGGATTTAGAAGGACGTATAAAGTTTAAGAATACAACTCATTCAGATATCATTATCTGATAAAAAGAAAGTTAAATACTCTGCTGAGTTAGGTTGTATATGAAAATACAGAGAATATATTATGTAAAAATGTGAGAACAATATGTAAAGCTGACTAAGTACAAAAATATGACAGACACAAAATAACACGAATGACAATCAACTCCATAAGCCATAGGATACCATGAATACAGTGCTCCCTCTTTGGCTGGAGAAGGTATCACGAATCCGTGAAAAAATTATATTTTTTCTTGCACTCCCTTTTCGATACGAATGGTACTACTTTATTTTATTCAAAACTGACAATTCCACCAGCTATTTTCACGTAAAATGAATTCATATATACACTTATAAAATACATTTGTAGACTTGCCTCGTAAGCTACATTATTCCCAAACCACACATGCAACAATGTTTTCACGCAATATCGTGCTAAAAACATATTTTATGCTATTCTGCAACCTACTTAGGTTATATTACACTCTATATTCATATCACGTATCACGCGGACTTGGTGTAATAAGAGTCACACAAGTCTCCAGCTCGCTCTAAAAATAAAGGCCTAATCATTCCATCTATTGACCGCCCTATCGGGTTCACTCCCAAGCTGGCGTTATCAGATACTGATATTTGGCGGTTATCAAGCTTTGCGGCTCAAAAATGCGAATCGAACAAGTCTTCTATTGAAGGACGCGTCTTTCCGCGATCGAAAGTCTGTTTTCATGCCTCCCATGAATTGTAATATTTCCTTTAACTGAGGAATTACACTCGTATACCAGCATTCATAGCGGTAACAGGAAGTGATAAGTAAATTATTTGAGAATTCCTAGATTATCAAAGTTAATTCTTCCAAACCTTTAACATATTTGATATTCTCCCTGCTTCAAATACCTTTGCTTACGCGCATTGATACCCTTCGTTTACCTGCCGGGATGGATCTGAAGATCACACTTGAATGAATAAAATGGTCCGATTCCATTTGCTTCTAAAATGTAATGTCTAATGGATGATGATAAAATGAAATGAGCTATGAATATGCGATATGCTGTACTTTATTCAGACTAGGTCTTACCTTCCATGAAGGCATTCCATTATAGTATGAGCAGGTCTAAAATATAATGAGTAGGTCTAAAAACAATATTACACTGTTCCCCTGTCACTACAATATGTTGGTTGATTCTCAACCATGAGTTGTAGGCCTTGAGGGGCCTTGATTAATATTCCTTGAAGCTCTTCATTTTCTTATTAGCTGTGAAGGTACAATGGCGAATAAGATATGATGCCAAAAGCAGCTGGCGAAAATCAGGCCAGTAAAATAGCAACATTGGCTATGGCATGTACGGTATTTAATTAGAACTTTCATACTTTCACTCCACCTGGTACTTAGTACTCTAGGGACCGCATCTTGTGATGGAGGTTGTTAGGTCTTTATAACACACAAGGTCAGGTTAGCCAGTTATTGTCTCATTAGTAAATACTTTGTACCGAATATTTCCCAAAAATGGGAAATATATTAATTGACAGGATTAATATTTTGTGATATTTTCAATAAGCCTTGAGACTTCACGCATAATATATCTCAGTTTCATTTATGAGGGACACGAAAAGGAGCAAAATGGACAATTTTTGGTTATGTGTATATTTCTCAGGAACTCGACCTGGTCAGGGATTCTATCGTTGCTGAAATTTTCATGTTAGACTCGTCCATGTCCTTTTTCGTACGTTTGTGTTCGGGAAGATTTCGACACATTCTATGAATGAGTTGAAAGATAATATTGCAAAAATCCAAAAGTTAGAGACTCATGGATCATCTATCACCAAATTTATATAGCTCAATTTGCGCCAATATCGTCAGGTGATGAAAGTTTTCCACTCTTTTGATCAACGGCAGCTCGGCGATGGGGGCGCGGTGGTCGGGAAGCGCATCCGTTTTATTGATTGACTGCCGTTTTGCACTTGATTAGCTTCCCCTTCTTCCATCATATCGATAAAAATAAATACTTGGATTTAAAAAGCGCGGAGTTTTATTAAAAGGCAGGTTTTAGGCGATATTATTTTAATAGCAACAAGGGTGACTTCATAATTTCATCATAAAAAATGAACGCTATATTTTCTGTGTTGGAGCATGAGCTCGACTAAATTTTGTACTGGTCAAAACTTTGTGCAGAAATATTAAGGCCTATCTCTGCACTCCATGAAAAAATATTCATTACGGATAAACATGAGAATGCAGATATTCTAATATTCCTAATTATGCAATAAAAAATTGATTCCTTGTTATAATTCCTCGGGGCTGAGCTTAAAGCCACCGAATAATTCCAATGGATTGCAGATGATTGGTAGATCTCTAGATAAGGAGGTTAGCTGCAAAATAATCGAGATTACTCATTGAATAAGCAGTCCTGGACAAAAAGCGACGGCATTTAGAAATGGTATTTGTCTATCCTTGTGTGTAAGGTAGGCCTTTCAAATAATATGGGAACCTATGGCTTGGCGACAGGAGGCCGTCAGCAATGTCGCACCTCACCACTCGAAGTAGAGGGCCGGCCGCAGCTCTTCTCAAATGACTGAAGAAGGAGACCAAAATGGTCGATACCGTGACACTCATTTCATTACAGAGAAGTAAAACTTATTTTAATGGCTGTAGTACTGATTTATGGCAGTTAAAGGGAAACAAAAACATTAATATGCTGGGGAGTTGCAGCTACAATATACTTTTCCTTTTGTCAAGGCGTGATGAATAAATTATTCCAGAGGTTAAATAGCCCCACATTTGAATATCTGGGCCGGGAATACTCAAGAGAGTACATCGGGCATGTGTGATAAACATTTTAGGATAGGATAGAAACACGGTACTTGAGACGACTTCGGACCCACGGAAGATCGGAGAACCTGAAGGTGGAGATGTAAAAAATGAACCTCCAAATTGATAGGAACCAGTTAAATGAAATGTCCAGAAGCAGAAAACTTTTGGAGCCATCGCGACGGGAGTATGAGAGACGTCTACGATGATATCAAGGAAATGATTTAACAGGTAAGAAAAAAAAACAATTATTTTGGGAGATGAGGCCGCTATCGTCGGTGATGGTCGAAAAGGAAGAATTGCAAATATACATTGGGATATTGGAACGAGAGAGGAGGAAAAACTCTAGAATTACACAATACAAACTGGTGGAAGGAAATAAGTATATAAAAAACCATGAACAAAGGTGATATATTCGAAAATTGCTAGTAGAAAGAAACAAATTCGAATTTACCACATTTTATTGAAACAGATGTTCAAACACTGCAAAAGCTGTCGAGGGACAGATATCGATAGTGACCCAAACAATGTGATGATTAAATGTCATTTTGAATTCAGAAGAATTAAACTGAAGAAAACAACGAAGAGCAGTTGGAAAGTAGATGAAGTGAAGAAGACTCAACATTGGCTAACCTTTCAGAGGTCAGCGAAAAATTTGTTGGAAGAGTACTTGAACGAAAAATCAGTGAGAGAGAGAGAGTTGGAAAAACAGTAAAACGGTCTACAGGCAAGCGCAAAATAAGTTATAATGAAAAGGAAATTTGCCATGGAGAAGCCCTGAATCAACGGCAGAAGTTTAAGGCCTATTATAAAAAAAAGAAACCACATTAATGGTAAAACTGGGGAAGGGAAACCCTTCTAAAAAAGAATAATAAACGAAATGAGTCTTAAAGCAAGAAAATCGGGAGGGAGATGGGGATGAAGGATTTGTACAACGTATAAGACGTACAAAACAACCTCGCCATTGGAAATTTGGGAAAAAATGATTAATCGGCCATGTCTTGAGATATGATGGTCCGATGACAAATATCGAGGGAAAAGTGAATCAAAAGGAAGGAAAACCTAGTAGAAGATACATAAAGACGTCAGTAAAATATGCGTATTAGCGGAGCTTTTAATTCTTTGTGAATTGTCGGAGAAATAATCAAATGAAACTGATTAGCTTCAGTGCAAACAATGGACCCACTTTTTTAAATTTATTTTAGCAATTCTATAATTCGTAAACAACAGTAAGCGGCGCTGGTGGCTAAAAATGCACACTCCATGTGTTCATCTATATATATAAAAATGAATGTATGTGTGTGTGTGTGTGTGTGTGTGTGTGTGTGTATGTGTGTATGTCCTTTATGCATTACTACACCATTCATCGGATCGCCATGAAACTTTGGGAAGTTGTTGAGTACATTCCCGAAAAGAGGACTACGAAATCGATATTTCAATATCGATACTTTATCGATATAATATCGCTAAAGTATCGATAAATTGATACATTATTGATACAAAATTGAGGTGAAATTATTTAGTTTTTTAAAAGGAATGTATCGTTGCAATATCGATACTGTATCGAATGTATATCATGTGTTTGTCCTTTATGAATTACTACACCATTCATCGGATCGCCATGAAACTTTGGAAAGTTATTGAGTACGCTCCGCGAAGGTTTCTACAAAATCGATAATTCAATGTCGATACTGTATCGATATAATATCGATAAAATATGGATACATCGATACATTGTTGATACAAAATTGAGGTGAAATTATTTAGGTGTTTTTTATCAAAGTTTTATAAAGTATCATTACAATATCGATACTGTATCGATACAATATTGATAACTTCATGCATTACCACAACATTCATCCAATTTCCATGAAGCTTTGGTTAGTTGTTTTGTTCACTCCATGAAGGTTTGTACAATATCGAGAATACAATATCGACACTGGAGACGGGATGTGCATCCCATTGAACTTACAATTTATTGAAACACTCACGTGCAACATATTCAAATCATCCGGCATGGGACAAATATTTCAGAAATGCCAACTTATTGCTTGGGATGAATGCACAATGGTGCACAAAGCATCGCTCGAGGCTCTGGATCGATCATTGCAAGATTTCCGTTGAATCCTGAGACCATTTGAGAACGCATTAATATTGCTTGCACGACATTTCAGGCAAACATTACCTGTAATTCCTCGATCGACACTAGCGGATGAAATAAATGCTTGCCTGAAATATTCTACTTTGTGACGACATGTAAAGACGTTAAAATTATATACAAATATGCGTGTCCAGCTGCAAAACAATCGATCAGCTGAGATATATTGTATACCCATAAGAATTGTGAAATTAAACATACTATAAACATGCACTTTCCATTTAACCAGATTGAGCCACAGCAACGCGTGGCCGGGTCAGCTTGTATACTATAAAACAAAAATAAAATTGTAATACACATCACCATTTCTCATTTTTAAATATCTCGTACAATGCAAACGATGCTTGAGAGAATCCTTGAGGCAGAATATTCCAAATGAGGCCTAACAAGGAAAAAGTAGCTAACTTCTCGTATATGATCCTCATATTAACCCAGTACTCTTTTGATGAATCTCAGGTTACGATTACATTGATCCATTATTTCAAGTTTGTGCTTACCTCATGAAAGATCATGTGATAGTCTTATTCCAATATATTTAATGGATTCCACATTTGCAAATTTATTATTTCTTATGTAGTAAGTGCTAGGAGGAGAACAATTATTTTTCCAAAAATTCATTACTGCAAATTGTTTCAAATTTAATTCCAACTTCCATGTATCATACCAGTTTTCAATTGCTTCTAGGTAATCGTTCATTCTTTATCGTTTGGGATTAGAAATTACCTGTTCACCACTGCGTCATCGGCAAACGAACCTTACATTTTACCACCTTAATAAGGGAGAGGTTTTAATATATAAATGGATATGCTCTAGGTAAGGCGTTTACGTTCTTCAAAAACAACGGTATGAAGATGCAAATCACTGACCATAAAATATCATGAAGAGTATTCCTGGTGGTTGCTGTGTCTTTGCATCTACATCTACAGAAATATATAGATACTAACCTTTGTATCTACATGTAATGAATAGCTGAACTATATTCAATAGAATAAATACGAGTGTATCAATGGATAGCATAGGTAGTTGAATGATGGTATGAGGAGTTTAAGCTAATCCAACTAACAGCGCGTACGCTTGCTTTGCTATTTTTACCTTTTTCGAATTGTGAAATATACACTAGAATATAATTACTAATCCTTTTTATGCATGATATGTAATGCATGTTTGGTGTGAATTCGCCTCCTGCCACACACCTCTAAGGTGGCTTACAGGATATTATGTTTATGTAGCTTTATTTTATTAAGAATTTATTAGTAGGTTCTTGAACACAAGACAATCTGCTTTTTTTTTAAAAAAAAACGTAAGATTCCTCACACCTAAGCCCTTTTTAACGTAAGATTCCTTCCTTCCATTCTCACTTACCCCTCTCTCATGGAAACCACGTGTTCCGCTACAGCGTTGCCAAGTCTGAACTATGATTTCAGGGTCGTTTTACTAAAAATCTTATTTTTTATCGTAGAGGATCGATAAAAAAGGCCTGTAATCGTGTTGCGATGAAGAGCACGAAAAAAACCCACACATTTTTTGTAACAATTATTGTTTATAAAGTTTAAATTTAACTGTAATTGGTGAAGATCAGCCGTGTTACCACCCGTGGAGAGGTGGGCCTCAGTGAGGGTCTCGGGTCGCTCGCGAAGGATCGGATTAAGCTCGGAATGACCCTCATTAAGACGGTTGACCGTCGGCAGTCCCCACCCGAGTACTTCTAACCTTTTCTAGCCCTCTAGAGACAAGAGATTTTCAGAATTTTACTCTTCGTAATTAGGAGAGTTGAATAAAGGCAAAGTTTTGGCGGAGTTAAGCGTTCATTAAGTTTCTCCGTCCTAACCTCGCACTGCAACTAGGCAGCACCAAAAAGTTGTCCTCGGCTGAGAAACTTACTATGGAAGGAAATAATAAATTGAATAGCAATTCAAAAGTTTTATGCACATCAGCAAATATATTTCAGAGTTAGGTTTTAAGCATACAAACCTCTGCAAACATATAAAAAGAATATTCCAATTATAGGTGAAATGCTGCTGCACTGTATAGAAACATAGAGACATGGAACAAGGCTAAAGTCCTCTGTCTATGAATACTCCTCAAGTCTCGAATCATTAGAGTCACTATTTCTTCACATTTTAAGGCTTTAAGTTCTTCCCCATATACAATTAACTTGGGATTAAGGAGTATGGGATTCGTATTATGTTATATACTAGAAATTTGATAACGCTCACCGACAACCTTTCCTGGCTAATGTTCTCGATTTTTTATTGTTTTGAACTAACTCATTTCTTTCCCCTACCGATGGGGCCTGTCCTGAATTACTTACCCAAGTGTAGCAAGTCCTTTCTAGCTTTAACAATTTCCTAGCCTCCACCTTATAACACTTCGGCTCAGTATTATCACTCGTCAATTTACTTGGTATGTTTTTTTCAACAAATTGCGGGTGACATCAAGAAATGCTTTCCGCAAATTTTCTGAATCTAATCGTTTTTTCATTAAATACATTAAATTTTTCACTTTATCCTCTTTCATGTCATCGTAATTTGCCTACCAAACAAGTAAATCCTTGTCTTTGGTTTATAATGGCTTTTTACGCCTGGGATAAACTTAACATGCACCAATTTATGATCAATAATTTCAGTGTCTGTAATGTAACTATATTTAGAGCTTTTTCGGGTATATTTTTTGCTAATAAGTCTAGAATGTTTTTCCTCTGGCCGGCAATCTAATTAGCTGTTGAATGTTTATTTTTTTTGATGCACTTTAGTGTGTGGCTTTATTCCGCGTACTTTGGCATCTGTGTGTGAACGTCATTGTTTACGCCAACGCTTGAGGCGAAGATTTTTTTAAATGCACCCTTAGGTCGTCCGATTTTACACGGGTGAATTCAATATTCTGATTTTTTGTCACACTTACTCGGACAACTTATCTGCCAGATCTTCGCCGTTTATCCCTGTATGACCTGGAATCTAAGCAAATGTCACTTCTACTCCCGATGCGAATATTTTTTATTGGAAAAAGTGAATTATCTGAACGATAGGATTTCGTGTGCATATTTCAGGAATATTTTATTTCACGTAGAGAGTCAGAAGAGAAGATATCTGAAATCCATTGTGCCCATAGTTTTTAATGCCTCTCGATGTGTAACAGTTCTGCAGCAAAGATACTGCACATACTGGGTAAAAAGAAATGGCATATTTTGGTCCAAAAAAGTGCCCATTTAAAACACATTGTAAAGGCCCGCTACATTGTGACGTTAGGTCCTACAATGGTGAGGCATGTTAGAGTTGTAATCTAATACATAAATATGGGTTGGCAACATATGTTGCTATTTATGTCAGTAACTATTTATCTATATTGTTGTTGTCAACTCTCTGTCAGTCGTTCAATTTGTAAAATGGAATTTGGATGTGTTTGTGACTCGTTATTAAAACATCTCAGTTTAAAGCCGATATCTCAAGATATTATTTAACCTCTAACAAGGCAAATGGCACTGGCAGTAACGTTGTTTTTAATTTTAGTAGTCAGATTTAGAATCCTTTGTTGGGTTGAGGAAGGCTGCATATATTTCTGATTTAATTTATTGATATGAAACCTAGATTTGTCAAAACTGACTCAAGAAATTTGCCAAAAGTCTCAACAAGTTACAACAGTCCAAGCTGAAAAACAATTAGTGAATTTGCCGAGGTAAATGAATACAAATGTTTGGAAGTAAATTTTTTCATTCGTGTAATATTTATGATGTGATTGTGATTTTTGGTGTTAAAATCGTTCAAGAAGAATACGGCGATGATGCCATCGTCAATGTGCAAGTTAAGCTAGATAAAGATGTTTATGTTGAACGTGCTAGAGAACGTGCATAGAGGGAACGTTAAAACCTTTGCCAAAACAAACGTTAATTGTTGCGAATAATGATTGTGGTGATGGGTTTGCTATGATATCAAAGAACCACCACTAGAAGAAATATATCACACTACTGAGACTGGGAAGGATTAAAAAGACCCTTGATAACCGAACATTATGTGTAACTTAAAAATGTACGCTGTGTTGCGCAGCAAGCAAATACTATCTTGATTCTGAATTCTTCTGTCGTGTGTTGTGATATTGGTGTATATGGCATTGTCTGTTCTTGAGATGACGCCTGGTATGCTGAAACTGTACCCACCGTGTTTCATCATGAAGTGAATGCAGTTTGAGGTAGTGTTAGTAAACTCCACAGATATTTTTGTTTTTAAAAATTGTGTTTAAACTGTCTAGATTTAGCAAGTCCTATATCGCGAACCCATCGTTCTTGCTGAAAGTCAGTTATTGCTTGCAATGGCCGAAATTTAGGACCTCTACTCCTGATGCATCCTTAGCAGCGATAGGTTCAATATTATTCAAAAACTCATTGAAATATGCTTAGGTGTCTAGGTTTATAGCATCATAAACAGAAGTTTTACACAATAAAGTTTAATTTAGCATCCAGAATTGGAAAAGTAAATATGGAGTAGAAGTGGGTGCTCACATACGCGCACATTTGATTTTGAAGAGATGATGTCCTTTAACCGGCACTTTTTTCCTCCTCCATTTTAATCTTTCTCGGTATCTCGGGGAATTGTAAAAAATCTTGTTGGGGGCATTTCCGTTGGTGTTACCGTATCTTAGTATAATGCAATATTCAAAGCAACGATTCAACATATTAAAACGTGTATTAGTCAGAGGCGTCTCAACAGTAATCCTCTGAACGCATGAATCTTCGTATGGACATAATACTCCCCACGACAATTCCTGTAGGACCTGGCGTTACTTAAAATGGCAGCGATATGAATTAAGTATTCGTTAGACGTCACTTGTGGTGATTTCATATGCTTTTATTTTAAGAAACATTACATTTCGTCTATAGTGCTTTGGCAGCAGGTAATATTTTTATAAAAACTTCAAAAACGTCCGTATGGGAATAGCTGTCCTATTAAAGATCTAAGATCAATACGCATGGTTCACATCCAAACCTCACGCCATCAGTGACCAATATGGCCCTCTTGAGGCATTCTCTCATTCCAAGGAAAACAAATTGTCATTCACTCTTCAATCTCTTTTTTTTAAAATTAGTTTTGAGCAATTTTTCGTCCGGCAATCCATCTGCAATTAAGGAGGGAAACGAACGTAGTAGCTCATCTGCACAATATTACAATAACGACATTCACGCATCATCACAACAACATGAAAGTAGCATTGCACCTCTTCCCCCCCCCTCCTGCCATGTATCCTCGCGGTGGCCCGCAGGGTATTACGTTTATGTAGATGTATCCAGCTCTGAACACTTGAAGGTGATCCCATGTAAATGCTCCCTATTGTGAGCTGCGATGAAGAGCTAAAATCACGCAGGACGGTGCTACGCTAGGGCTTTACGGTCCAGCTGGCTGCCCGCCAATTGATTATATGCGCCTAGTGAGCGTTTCAGGTGGTGAGTATTTTTATAGTTTATCTCTTCACAGTCAATCCTTCCATTCCCAAATATAAGTATTCACGGCTTCTTCCTTTAGATACGGGATGCTGGGAGTTAAGAAAGAAATAGTCTTAAGAAATAAACTCCTCAAAAAAGGTCGATTCATTAACAGATGGTAAGAATAATCACTCACTCCTCAAGTTTTGCAGCAATCTATTTATTTTGAATTTTGGACTACCTGTATTTTAAATATCTGGCAATGCATTTATCACCCAAACAATATTTATAACATGTTGCATTGAGATTATATCTCCCATCTTCCTGCAAAGCCGAGATAAAAACTATAAATGAGAAGGTGCAAAGAGAACGTTAAGAAATGTCATGCGATGGAACTCCGAAAAAGGTTGACAGTGAATATCAGTTATGTATTGAAATCATGTGATCAAGTAATATCCTAAAATCTCTCTTTATGAGTGAAAAATCCTATTGTGAGGTTTATTTGCGACTCTTCTAAATATTTTACAAATATCAAATATCAAGGCAGAGTGCAATCATAGAAATATTCTCATCCACATGTAGAAGAAGAACGTTTCCAAATTTTAGTCTTAACTACAATTGAAATCCAGACCTTTTAATTAATTCCATGCTCAGGTAACTGACGTCTCTCATGCATAAGCAAGACTGAATGCTATGAAATATCAACAACACAACTGGCACATAGCCAGAGGGGGGGCTTCTGGGGCTTCACCCCCCCTAAATGTTTTCCTAATACTTTTGCTGTTCTGATTTTAACTAATGATAATCCGGATTACACTGCGTATACTTTAAGTGTTATCTTGTCTTGAAACGTGATCACCAGTTTGATGCATGTGTGTGGTTAATAATTGTTATTTTCAACCTGATATGCATCAATGCGATGAAATTCTGTTCTGGGGCAGGTCAAAGTAACTGCTTCATAACAAGGTAAGCAGTTACCTTTACCAGTGAGAAGAGACAGGAATGGGCACTAAAAAGTAAATACCAAACACTGAAAATTAAGGGAAGATATTTGTCAAATATCGGTAACAATGGGCAGAGCTGATTTGTTTCAAGTTACGCTACACTAGCCCCCCCGAAACAAATTTCTGGCTACGTGCCTGCAAAACAACAATAAACTGCGCCTAAGTCTATGGAGTTGATTACGATCACGTTCCGTCAAAGACTATCAATGTTAAGTTAACAAGATTATCGTCGTTGGATGAGTACAGATACCGGTCACGATGGGAAGATCAATTTTAAAGTCAACACGCCGATCGCAGATGTATTCAAATAAGAATTAGGGCAATACCGCGACGACTTGCGTAGGATATTTTAAAATAGTACACAAACATTTCGTTATTCATTACTTATGCCCGGTGAATATTGGATACTCAAATTCTGAGGGAAATGGACATCACTCATGTGCATCTAGATCGCATTCGTTCTCTTCTCTTTTCCTATTGATTGCAAATATGGTATTGGTGAATTGAGTGGTCTGACCAAGTTGCGGAAAGTTCGATGCCTGTAAAAACCAAACCGCAGTCGTAGACCATGGAATTTGGTCGAGATAAGCAGAAGATCCCTCAGGATTAAGCCCAGCGGCGTTTCAAACTTTTATATTCGAGTGAGGGGTCGAGCGAGAGGTGGACGCTTGTCAGCGAGCGGAAGAGGACTGTTCGGAAAATGCATCCAAAGCCTGCAACAAAGCCTGCAAGAGAGTTCACCACGGGGTGGGGTTGAAGTGTTTCCGAAAGAGTTACTCTTTTACAAGTTTCTTTAAAGTTTCTCTCCCCTTTTATAGGATTCATAACCCCTCCACGCCGATGGAGGTGCTCCACTTATACCGGGTGAAAGCATTAAGCCTTTAGGATTAGGTTGGTGTGGCTGGTAGTCAGTTGAATTCACACCTCAAGGACTCCGGCTCAAATCCCGGTAGTGGAAGAGAGTATCGATATATACGAGCCCCAATTTGAGTACTTTTTGAGGGGTACGTCAAGGGTGGCCCTCCGACACCGGGTTCCCCTCCTTTTTCAATCGTTATCAACCGAAAAATTCAACTATTATTTCAAATTTAATATATAGGAAAATATTTTAATGCACAAAGATATTGAAATGAATTGCCACATCACGCACGAAGGTGTACCAATATTTAAATGAGAGATTTTCTTTGATATCATCTAATAGTTAGGTAAATTTAATCGGTATAAGAGACTGCAGATATATTAAAGTATCTTCTGCAGATTTCACGATTTACTGGTTCAATGATAAGGTTTTTTATTCCGCATTAATGGAAATAAACCGTGTATCTAAAATGCAGTCAGACCCAAATTTAAAAACAACCACTGCCGCACAACTTTTTACTAGAGTTAAAAAATAACAATTATTTAGAGGGTCGAAAAGAGGTTTTTCTGGGGAAAAGGGTAAATTGGAAAATATTCATGGAAGTGTGTCATTGCATAAAATGTATATATAAATTAAATTAAATGAAATATTCCCTTCAGAATTTGTGTACCACCAAAAACAGGCAACTACCTCTTCCAGTAATTGCAGGATAAGTAAGATGTTCAAGCGGTTGGCCAATTGAGTGGTTATTGTGTACCCTTTATTTTGTGTACAAGTTTCCGGAATCGATTCACTCACTTAACCGATCATCAAAGTTGTACTGATGAAAAGGCTTCATCATAGCAATCTATAAAAAGGTTTACAGCAAATTCTTGAAGGGAACTTCTCGAAATAAATTCGCGGTAACCAGCGCGGGCCCTGGACATAAGGGCCTCGGCTTGTGCACGGGGTAGTGATAGTTTTAAAGCCTTCGACGTATCACACATCATTTCATATCTGTGATCCCCTCAGGTATACTGGAAGATCTATTTTAATATATAAAATATATTTATATATTAAAATAATATATAAAATATATATTTAAATATATTTTTAGGATACAATATGGTGAAAAGAAACTCATTATTTGTGTTGTTGTAACCTGTTGTAACCCTTGTTGTAACCAAGAGGAATTTCAATCTTCTGATCATACAAAACGTTAACAGCAGTGGCGCAGATCACCTAGGTCTCGCATGTACAACAACTTCATTTAGGAACCAACGTAACCGTCACCAAACAAATTAAGGTCCATTTTTGAACTTATCCAGACTGATCAGAGGGGAAAATTTCTGTGCGCTAAAAGCAACGCTCTTTGGCAAAGAATAGCATCCAGATAAAAAGAAGAGGGATTATGCAATGAATAGAAGCTCTGCAGCCATATGAATTGATGTAATTGAGGTAGAGAGAGAAAGAGAGGACAAGAGAGGAGAGGGTAAGAAAAGTGAGAGGGAGCTGAAAGTACTTGCATCGATAAGTAATGTCTCTGGAAAGGATTTATTTTGTCATAGCTCAAAATGTTGCGCTATTATAGGTTGAATTTGAAACCTATTTAGCGGCACGGAGCTCCAACAGTTCCCAGGCTAATTTAGAATCGTAAGCGTCCGAGAGTCCCCAGAGCATTTACGATCAATTAGCTCACAGAGAGTGTTGCCAAATCCAAGTGATGAATCTTGAAGGTTATAAGAGTCGAATTGTGAGATTTTTGTCAATTAACCTTACATCTTAAATGCGTGAAGGTTTCTCGGGTCCTCACGGGTTATTGCGTCCATGTCCGCCGACGTTTCGATTCCCGACTCGGTCATCGTTTTCAGGGCTTCTGAATGCCGTTTCGCCAAATTTTGCCGAACTTTGAAACCTTATGTCAAGTGGCTAATTATATGAAGTGCTTGAAAATGGTGAAATTTAGTCACTTATTGTGCTAGAAATTTAATGAAAACAATTGAGTAAAGTATTTATTTGTAATACTCGTATTTTTGCGTGCCCAAATTTGCTGTCCAATCCTTGCACGAAAGGTTCATTACCTCATTTTCGCAGCCATCCATCATATATGCCTTGGATCTTACTTTATGCTTGGATCACATACGAGCACGTTCAACTCAAACATCTTTATCTTGCTTAACTTGCACATTGCCGATGGCATCATAATTAATAATCGCATAGTTTAATTACATGACTGTACCCTATCGCCGCTTTTAAAAATTGAGGTTACGTTTGCTATCTTCCACTCTTTGGAATCTAAGTGTTCTTTGAGGGATTTGTTAAATATTGCTTATGATAATGACACGGAGTCAATGCGGGAACTAATTCTTTGTACACGCGAGCTCGAAATTCATCAGGACCTGAGGACTTGTTCGAGCTAAAGTTGTTAAATAAGGATTTGATTCCGCTACTAGATATTTCAATCGAAGGCACTAATGGCTGAAATTGGACTGGTTTGGCTTCGTACAAACTACTTCTAGATTGAGTAAAAACACTCTAAAAAATGAACTCAACAATTTAGCCTTATCTAAACTGGAGGTGCGATTTTGCCCTTTAGTCATAAATCGGCAAAAATGGGCATTTCCATAATTTTTATCATGAATTTTTATTATGACCTATTAGGTGAAAATCGGTTGTGTCAATCGTTTTCCATTTTTGTTAATACAATAAATATTTCCCTAACAAATTTTCTTTTAGATTCATTAAAAGCTTTTTAGGGGTGTTTTAGTGGCTGCTTTACACATGTAACTATGTTCATATTGTTATTAGTAATATATTTCTTAAGTTTTCTTAGTTTCGCGTGGCTACGCGATACGTCGAGATGCTTGAATTCTTTGTTCACCCTCAAAAATGCTATTATCCATTTCCATTATCTTGGAGGCTAAGAGGCAGGTGTAAAATTTGCGGGGTTGAGCGAAGAGGAAGTCACTCGTCAGTTGACTTTCTGAGAGCGAACTAGGATACAGTGTGCGTGGCCTAACCCCTTGGGAATTCAGTCTCTCTCAGACCTCCGTGGTGTGCACTTCGTGAATCTGCATGTCATGTAGCCAAATTTTTCACTTACATGAGAGCGATAGTGAGGATGGCGATTTGGATGACAGTGATTCAGGAGGAGGCAAAGTCACCTTGGCCACTTTGCTATACCAAAGAATGAAATTGGGAATGCTAGCTGTTTTTTTAAGAATTAAAGCTTATGGAGCCACCTATCATTGGAAATTAGAAAGACCACAAAAACATTTACCATATTTTTTTCATTAAAATTTTGTATTTAATTACAAAAACATTATCGACAGAGTATCTTATTGGCCAAATCTATCCCTGCTTTTAACATACTTCTGCTGCTTCCGTTTTCTGGGGAAATAACACTCTTTTTCGCATTCAGATATAATTTTTGTTCTCAAAATTTTACCTAGGAATCAACATGTTTGTTCCGTAGGTCTACTCTTTTCCGCAATGGGCCATGGTGAAAGTAGTGATAAGAAGCCTCTATTAAGCCCTTCTATATAATGGAAGGAAAAGAATGCATTTGTCAGTCTCCGTTTTGTGTCTCGACCAAGGTGAAGGCCGGTAAACCCCCGTTTCGGAGCACGGTCGAGCATAGGGCCTCTCTCACAAAGGGTCACGCGAGAATCCTGGCTGAAGGAGTTGTGGACAATAAATTCGGCAAAGCACAGATCCTCATCCTCCGGCAGCGGAGACTTTCGAACAGTTACGGGCTTACCCGAAAGGCACTCGCCCCCACAAACTTAAACTTTAGGCCTGCCTCTCAGCCCTAAGATATTTGATGCAGATAATTTTGTTGTAACCGCTTATATCATCACAACTTTATTATCTCTTGTTCATGGATCAGATAATCAAGATTAGAGAGCACAATAGCAAAGGGTTTGGTAGGTAAACAATTGTTGGAGTAGCTTATAGTGCATGACGCATGTTTTAGTATTACTAATCTATGCATTCTAGGAAAATACAGATAAATATATTTAGGGAAAATCTTTCTAACCAGTGATTACTTCGTAATTTCGTAGACACTTATCATCTAGTTGCAGGTTAGTCCTATACCTAACTTGTTTAGTGTAGTACATCTACATCTACATCTACATAATACCCTGCAAGCCACCACAAGGGTGTGTGGCAGGGGGTGATTGCTCACCAAACATGCACTACATATCATGCATAAAAAAGGAATAGTATTAATATAGTAGTCAGAACTACACTATTTAAAAAAGATAGAAATTGCAAAGAAAACATGCAAAAACATTCTGTTAGTAGGGTTAGCTTTAAGTACTCATACCAACATGCGGCTACCAATGCTATTCATTGCTAAAAGTAGCTAAAAAGTATTCATTGTTAGTAGCATCATTGTAGATCTTAATTTGCATGTATGGTGATTTTCACCTCCTGCCACACACCCTCGCTGTGGATCGCAGGGTATTACGTAGATATAGGAGCAGATACCCCGTGTAGAGACAATATAACCACTCTCAACAAATGGGGATAATTTTCCGCTTCGAAAAGTCCTAAAGTTGGAATAATTTCAATAAATTTTATTCTGGAGTAAGCTCCGTTCTCTTTTCGCTCGGAAACCAACTTTGCGGCGGCTCAATCACCGGTTAAGATCCCACCTTAATTAACAACAATATTCATCACCTCTCGCTCATTCAGAACACTAAGGCCACCAACGGTCCTTCGTATCCTCTCCGGATCTCTTCCATAGGCCGGGATACTAATTTCCGTGCCGGCTTCGGGGACAGCTCCCATTTCTCGAAAGCGACCTTGTTGCTTCGCCCGAAAATGCCAAGGACGAAATGGAGAATGTCCCAAAACCTCGACGGTAAGGGAGAGTGGGTGGCAGGGGAATGCGGGGCGGAGGGTGGGGCTGGAACGAACGGGAAAGTAGGAAAGCGACGCTGGGAGATTAAGTTTTACATTCTAACCATAATGCGTTGCAAATCACAGTGAGGGTGTGCGACAGGGTGTCTTCAGACACTGAAAAGGTCAAGGAAGAAGACATTGGAAAAGCAATGCGATGAAAATGGGAAGAAGTTGAGGCGTGTCTTTTCCATGATCTGTCTGAAAGTCGATGAAAGTGGGAATCTTTAAATCAATCGAAAAAAACAATCTTTAAATCAATCTATCCGAGCTCTACTTTTTCTTAATTGTTATTGTATAAAGCGTTACTCCTTTACTCTCACATTGAAAAATACAAGATCAATAGCTATGTAATGAGTTCCAAGCAGTACTGCATCTCTAAGTCTTGAGTGGATCCTATCTCAGATGATAAAGTTGCTGGGAAGTAACGTAAGTTGAAAATACGTAGGTTACTTAAGTTCTCTAGCAAATAGTTTTCAAACCTTGGCAAGATGGCGATCGTTTAACACGTTCAACCCGACGGACGCGAATGCGCGTCCGAGGTGCGTTGCCAAGACACCGAAGGACGGGCATTCGCGTCTGTTAATGACCTCTGTGATGACCTCACTGAAGACCTCTCTGAAGACTTCTCTGAAGGACGCGAACTCATGTCTTTGATAAATTATCGAGTTTTGTTGTTCAAAAATTTTTTTAACTAATTTTATTATTACATTTAATTGACTGGCCAAATTAATGTGGAGGAAAAACCTTTCCGTTTTTCATGATTGCACACTAGATATATTCCGGGTTGAATGTGGGGAATAAAGTTACCGACAATTGGTAGTTTTTGTTCATATTTGGTGAAGGCCATCGAGATATTATTTAATGCCAAAATTCCAAAATTCAATTTTATAAGAATCACATGAAAGTAAGTAAAAGAAAGGTTATTTTGCAGTTAGCAGGTTTTTCAGGAATGGGGGAAGGATGAAAGAAAACTGAAACCAGCAGTCCCTTAAATGTTGCCAAATGTTCACACTCTTAAGTCTAATCGCATGGACGGTGATTTGTTCATGAACTGCTCTGCAGATGGTCCTGAAATATCCAATAGGATTCTACTGAAAAACCTACGTTGCTACCGTAAAGTCAACATAAAGATCCTGAGCCCTTTGGTCAGTCCAAGATAGACTTACCGAACCAACCTGAGCATCGATTTTTCTCTTAGCTGCTATGCCTTCCCTACTTTTTTCATTCAATTTTACTGCCAAAACTGAAAAAATATGGTTTTATGAGACAGCCTGATTTGGTACATTAATTATAATGATGACGTGACTACTTTCTACGTCTGCTAAGTTCATGTATGGCTACCATATTTTTGTAGAAAGCAGTAGATTTTTCACAGTAAGGGATGTGCCCACTTAATCTCAGGCATATTCAGAGTGGTTTGGCGTTTGACTAGCTAATTTTCAAATTAAATGTTTCAATCCATCATAAAAATTAAACATTAGGTGATGGACTCCTGTCACACTTACATTTATAACTTCGCATTTATATCTCGTGTAATTATTCGTCATAAAAATAACCACTAAATTTATGAAATCTGTGACCTCTAATCAATGGCCCCGATCACTCCCTTCCATAAATCTTCCTTCAGTACCAAATCCCTTTTTAATTTCTCAATATTTTCCCTCCAACTGTACCCTTGAAATTTCTCTGCTTCCGTCTTTGACGCGTGAGCACTTAGAAAATTGAAGTAATTTAATTGAAATTCGAGTGGCGTAGCATGCAGCGGGCAGGGAGCTCAAAGTGTAGCATTAAGATGTGGAGCGATGAGTGTCACGAATTCTCTCCACAGAGTGCTCTGAAATGCCTCCAGTAAATATTGAATTTCTGATTCCTCTGGATACCAAAACTTTCATAGAGAGTTTGAGGGCTCCTGCAGTGGGAAGAGACGCCCAATGCTGAATATCCAAAAGTCAAATACACTGTGGCCTAGTTCGAAGTAAATTCTGCCCTTATGGATCAACTTTCATCTGTGAATAATAGCATAGCCTGCACTACCCATGCGTTGGCTTAAAGAATCTCAACACGTATTTCAGCGCTTAGGCGTCACCATCATAATTTACGCCTAAGCGTTGAATCACTCCTAGTTTTAATTAAATATACGAGTGGGCAGTATAAACTGTGATCTTTCTCTATGAACTCAATCCATGCAAGGTCAAACATTCGTGATGGCATTATCGTACGATACCAACGTATTTCAAAATGTACGCCATATTTCATAATGAGAAGTACACGAACAAACTGTCAAGTGATTGAGCTTTTGGTATCAATCAAAAATTTTGGAAGTTCGTCCTTGAAACAGTATTTTTCCGCCGCATTTCCACGCGTGATTTAAGCAAAAGCTATTGGCGAGGTGATTTCTGAACAAAGGTTGCTTCTACATCTACATCTAGGTAATACCCTGCAAGCCTCCTCAAGAGTGTGTGCGGCAGGGGTTGAAGATCACCAAACATGCACCATTTACATGCAACTAAGGGCTACCAAACCTACTTGATGCAACTGCCATACAATCAAACCACTAAGATAGGTATATTACAATGCTAACCATGCAACTAACAGCTAACAACTAAGAGCTACCGCTAAATACTATTTTAACAATATTTCTCCAACCTATTCCTTTGCTATTCGGTCTATTATGTTCTCTTATGTCACGCGGGAAAAATGACATTTGAAATCAATGGGTACGACGATCTTTCACTCTGATTTTATTTATCAGGCCAAATATAGCATATTACAGGGGGATTCTAAATATATATATATATAATATATTCAGTAAACCTATCCATTTTACATTTCTGCAGGAGAATTAAAAGGGATCAATTCTTATATTTATTCCGATAGATTACTGAACCTATTGTAACGCCTTTTAACAAAACAAGCTGCTCTACGCTGCTGACTGTCTGGTTCTCTGATAAAACCTAAGTCATTTGGATCCCATACACTGGCTGCATATTCTAGGTGGAGCCTAATTAGTCAGAAGTAACATTACTCTTTTGTCTCATCGTCACATTTCCCTAGTACTCTTTTAATAAATATTAGCTTTCTCTTGGCTTGCCGGCATAGTTCCCGGATGTCTCCCCGCAAAATTCTTTAGTACTTGTTACACCTAAGTACATTATAGCTTCAACACTTTCAATAGTCATTTTACTAATACTATAGGACCACTCTAACGTAGTATTCCTCTTCCAAAAAGTAATAGATGAACTTTTTTTAGGTTCAGTTCTAACTGCCATTTGTTGCACCTCTCTTGAATTGTATCTACATCCTTGCAAAGTGTTTCCTTATATCTCTGTCTGCTTACAGTCTAAAATAAGCATGCTACTTACTACGGTACTCAAATTGTTGATTTATAAAAGAAATAGAAGCTAGCCTATTACGCTAGCCGGTGAAAGCCCTGAGGTTTCCTTGAATGTGACCAAGATGATACCATTCATAACAACCCTCTGCTGGTGCCCACTTCAGAATTCGTTTATCCAACATGCAACGAACTTATCAATTGCAAAATTCTCCAACTTCACAATTAAGTTATCATGAAGAACTCAATTGAATGCAACATGTATCTTTCCGAAATCCATGTTGGTTGTTCATGAGTAATTCCAGACTGTTCAAATGGCCCTAGATCGAGCTGACTATTATGTGCTCATATACCTCGTAGAAAATTGAAATGGGTATGTAGTTAATAGGTTTTTCCTTATCACTATTTTTGACAATAGGTGTAATATTAGCTAATTTTTAGTCTTTGGATGCTGCGCGATTCTTTAATGCTTTATTAAATATAATTTCAAGTTGTGGATTATCAGAATATAGTCTTTTATTTTAGGAATCGGGACCAATAAAACTTATTGCTCTTGAAAAAACAGGACTTAGTAACAGAAACATGAGATGCATCATGAGGTACGATGACGAAGTAACAGCATTTGATGATCTCTTGGAATGCTACTGAGATGAATTGCAAAATCTTCGTTAATGGGTTATCAGCGAACAGATTTGGACGGAAAAATGGGTAAACAACTCTTTCGCAGGCTAGAACCTAAAATAATAAATCAGAATATTACTTAATAATATGGCAGTAGTGACTAATTCCATGACTTTGGATAAAACTTGTCTTCATTGATCTGCGAATTTAGGACTGTCTAGTCCTCTCTTGGGGTCGTGGTGGCCTAGTGGGTAGAGCATTGAGCTACTGACCGGAGGGTCCCGTGTTCAAATCCCAGGCAAGAGCCTTTCTGGACACCCCCATCTAAATCTTTGTGATTCGATTTTATGCGTGTCGGAACTTCGTAGGAAATCGCAGGTGGCCCTGGGAAAGAAACTGTCCCCCTTAATCTGAATGTGTGAATTTCACACGCCATTGGCTTAGTACGGGATGAGCTCTACTCCCACCTATCAAAGACCAACCTTCGCGTTGAATCACTGAGTGAGTGAGTCCCCTCTTACAATTAACATATTACAAAATTACTAACACCCATGCCCCGGACAGTAAAAATCCTCCCCGATAAGGACTCAAACCCGCGACCGTGCGAACGACAGGCAATGAATTTACCCCACCGCCGCCAGAAACAGATACAGGATGGGTTTATTAGTTGGTTTATAATGACAATTTGTAGGGCAATTTGAGTTTGGAAAAATTTTTATCCAGGAAATATAGTATCTCAATCAGCCATTTGTCTCGGCATAAAATTATTTACCATATTTAAAATAATGCGGATACCTTAGAGATGAGAACACTTTGATGGCCAAGGCCTCAATGATTTTTGAAGAGTTAGGATCAAGACATTTAATTGATAATTATAAATCGCAATAATGGAAACACTTTAACTGATTACTACAATCTACCGCTGGACTGCTATTTTAGACTTAAGTTACATAAAAATACCTTCATTCCGGGATAGGATTAATCAAAGAGAAATTTCATTTTTCAATGAATACGTACGATATAGTGAGATTTGGAAAAATGCTTAGGCCTAAAAATAAGATTAAGAAGCGCCGAAGCAGATATACTGAAAGATAACGTAAACTGCACAAAAACTCTTGGCATAAAATTTTAATGCACCATCATTTAACATGGTCTGACCGAAGGTACATGTACGAATCAATGGCAATGCTATAATTAATGAGAGTTGAATGCTATTTTATCATGATTTATTTTTATTAGAGCGTATAATTGATATTTATGGATGCAACAATTCATTTCTGAGTTTTACTTACGTAAATCATTATTTTTCTCGCGTGCCATAAGAGAACATACTAGGCAGCAAAGGAAAGATAGGCATGTGAAATATTGTCGAGTGAACCGTAGTGCATGATGCACGTTCTAATAGCAGTAGTCCATGCACGCTATGGACATTGAGATGAATACATGTATAGAAATGCCATTATAACAAAAAATCCTTTTGTTATGTACTAAGTAGATGCTAACCATATAAATGCACGTGACTCTACTATTTAGCATGTTTTCATGTAGTAATAGCCTTGTAGCTCTTAATTGTGCGTCATAGATCATGTTTGGTTATCTTCGCCCCTTGCCATTCACCCTCACCATGGCTTGCAGGGTGTTACATGTATGTAGATGTGGATGGGATGTAGAACAAAAAATATAACACGCAGAATTTTTTTAAACAAAATTGATAGCTGTGAAAATATTAAGACATACAAAATCAGTTTTTAGGAAACACTCAAGAAGTTAAATATACATATTTAAATTCTAGCGAAGTGATATTAACGTGAAATGTTAATAAAAATTTTAATTTCACGACAGCGAATTCCTCAGCCTGAACTAATATGAAATTTTTAACAAGATTGAAATACATTGTCCGTAGAATACCCCAGGTGAAGAGGGCATTCTACCAATTGAAGAATATACTTACATCTGGAAATACAAGTGAGGAAGTAAGGAAACAATTCCCCAGAACATACATTAGAAGCACGCTTCTTTATGGCAGTCAGGCATGGACGATAACAGCAGCAGAGAAGCCAAGGCTGAAAGCATTCGTTAGGTGGTGCTACAGAGAAATGATGGAGATGAAATGGATCGATCGAGTGACTAACGAAGAAGTCCTAAGAAGAGTAAGAGAAAAGAGAAGTCTGCTGGAAACTTTGAGAAGAAGACAGGGCACCTTAATCGATCATATTTTGAAGCAAGATGAAGACCAATCAAGAGGGAAAAATGGACGGGAAAAATGGCAAAAGAAGGGCTCGTAAGAGATGTATATGGAGCAGGAAGTTCAGGGTGCAAAAAACAAGAATTATGCAAATATGGAGAGGTTAGCTGTTATGAAAATCAAGTAAAGAGCTAAATCAAACCAATCCAAGGAATATTGAACGATGATGATGATGGAAAAAGGTCCTAATCCCTTATGTCATAGAAGATGAATCGATTCAGAAATTAATCACTTTAACTTTTTGAATATATGTCTGCTATTGAAACTCATTGGGAGTGATTAACATAATGATGTCTCGATTCCTCACAGCTTATGTGGTTTGATAACTTCCCTGTTTTGTGAAGAAAAAATGAAATTTATTTTGACTTCTATTCCATTTTTTCCATGATTCTCTCAAAGAGTTTTACCTACAGTCATCATACATGAGTACCTTCTGATATATTTTTCAAATGGTTGAAAGATCATTTCATTCCTAGGAAGCCTCCAGAAAAAGACTGCTGATTCTTAATGGTCATGCACCAAATGTGAATTGTTATGATTTACTTGATTATACTGAAAACCGTGTTCATTCTGAATAAGTTTGTTTTTATATTTTTGCCATTTATTATTATTATTAATTTCAGTATAATTTTAAATGGACATTGTTCACTATATATAATACAATTTTTATCTAAATTTTTCAAAATGATACTTCAAAATGGTTTCCAAGTTGATTTAAACGTTTAGTTAAATCCTAATTTCAAGATAAATTTAACATTTTTTATGTAACAAGTTTTCCCAGTTTAAATTCAGTTTAAGGTAATGAATAAAAATCTCTCCCGCAGAGATGAGGAGTTTCACCCGGCTAGATGGGAGAGATGGCCAAGTGCATAAATGAAGAACTATTTGATTATTTTGGGTGAGGATTTTTGAAGACTACATTTGTTTATACATTGTTAGTAATCAATAAATGTTATATTCTATCACGAAGATCTATATTATTGTTATTACCTCAGTAATTTTTATGAAGTCATTTAGACATCTATACCCGACTTACCTTATTTTAAGAATTTGTGGTGATCATTGGAAATTTGTCATGAATTCAAATATTTGACCGCAACCTTGCACGTATCTGAGTCGACCTCCTGACTTATTATTTACCGGAAAATGGTCAATATCCTGGAAATGGATCATCAACGACAAACAATGAAATTTAAGGAAAAAATCAGCGTCTACTTAGGCAGCAGTAAGACTGAATTCGATGAAGAGTATGTTGAATAAGCATGGTGTATTCGTTGATAACTAAAGAGCTGAATTTCTGGATGGCATAACAGACAAATCCATGGCATAACAGAGGCAAATGTTCAGTTTCCAATTTTGACTAAACAAGAGGATCTATTACTTTCGGGATTACAAATTATTTTACCCATATAACGATACAAGCCTTAAGCTGGCTATCATTGGGTCCAAGTACAAAATTAGTGCACATTGCCAAATATCAGTTGTTTACTGCGAATAAAACGACTTAATCCTCAAAGTTGATAGTGATATGAGTTGTCAAGTGCTATTTTTGGTAAGACTGTGGTACACCTGTGTACTTAACAATTTACACTAACTTACAAGGAGACATCGCGAGAATGATGTTCGGGATCCGAATGCCGATGTTATTTTCTGAAACTATAAAGGAAACGTAGAAAAAGTGTCACGGCTTTCTTCCCCATAGGCCCGGGTTCGAGAGATATAAGCAAGTAAAGATTTGGCGCAGAATCAGTATCTTTAAGTAAATGTGCAATTCCAACAACCTGCGTAGCCGCGTGCGTTAACGCGCACGGCTGATGGATTTTGCTCCGGGCGACCTGGGTTCGAGTCCCGGTGAAGACAATTTTTTTTTCTTTCTTATAATTTAAGGAATCAATGCTACAACCCATCCCCATTCAGTTAAGTCAGTTTCGTTCGTATTTTTTCTATTTTCAACTCATTTTCTGGATTTTCAATGGACCGAGGACTTACGACGCGAATTAGGGGATTTTATTTTCCCATTACAGGCTCACATGCTGCCCGACGCATTAGGTTTGGATGGATTTCGAGGATCCGTGAATACTTCTATGAATACCAAGGGCTTCAATTGTTCGCTGGACCTCCTGAAGATAGTAAAGAATGAACTAAATGCTTATTACACTGCTTACTATCAAAATCACTACTTTACACACCTTCAAAGCTATGCACAGCACCAGTGATGTCATCTTGGTATGATGACAACACCGATGGAGAAGTGTTATTTACATTGTCTGACAATGAGGAGCCGTCACTGGACGAAGGACAGATTTCTCGAACACTCTTCATTTAGCTTCCGAGAACTCCCGACACAACGCCGCAGATAGGTGAAAACTAAATAATGCACAAGACTTGCTGCAGGAAACTTGAGCTACGCTTCACTTTACCTTCACTGATCAAGAGCTGGATTGAAACTGGCGAAATAGACGGCCCAATACAGCTGCCACGCGTTGCTGTATGTAGAGAACACCCCTTCCCATTACTAAAACGTTGTCTCAAACCGGGATTTTCCGACTCCTACATTCTTTTATTCATTATATCATTTCCACTGGGTTTTCCCTCCGTTAGATTTTCTCCACAGCCCACCCACTGTCTTTCCAACAAATTCTCCCTCCTTACTACAGAATGTCCTTCCGTCCACCCTGTCTCCTTTATGACATGCCTTCTTGCGCCCTTCAAAGAGTTCCGCCCCCAGCAACCCTTCCTCCACAGCTGACCCTCGCTAATCTCTCAATGAGGCACCGAGGCCCAACCGTGTGAAGACGGGTGCGAAAGATAGACAAAGAAGACTTTGAGACCGCTTTGAGCAGACTACTGGAACGCAGGGTCATTGCACTTGACCTAATGGGTAAAAGGGGGAAGCTGGCTAGGGTTAGTAACTGAATGTGAGGATAGCCAGTAGAGTTTATTTGGTGACAAGAAAGAGTTGAGATCAAAAATATATGAAGGGGTTGAGGGAGCAATGGCTGGGGCGTAGAAGAACGCATTACCTGGAATTTCACGTGTCGTTATATACGTCCCCAAATTCGCGTGGTAAGTCACCATTCGGAGGTCCGTTTAAAAATCAATAAAATACGCTGAAGATAGAAAAATACTATTGTAACTGACATTAAATACTATTTAATTTGTATGGGATTGGGTATGTAAAAACGATGAAGGAATATACCTTACTTCAAAAGTTTTATCAATGCCTATAATCAAATAAGGGGCAATTACATGCCACGAATGAAAATTTAAATTCATTCATTGAACCGAAAGAAAACAGGAGGTGGGAAGAAAAATAGTGTTATCCCTACATCATGTTTTATGTGTAGGAATTCAAAATCTTCCCTTCGTCTACGATAAGGGTTCACTGCAATAAAATACGTTGTACTTTGAGAAAATCATTTTAAATATGTTTCACATGCCCTTCTATTTACCGCCGATATCATGCTCACTATTTAAGGAAAAATTAAGTGATAAGAGTGAAAATTCCAGGGCGGTTCCGAGGAATTTACGAGGGCAACCGTCGCAGTGTAATAAGCATTTAGTTCATTCTTTACTATCTTCAGGAGGTCCAGCGAACAATTGAAGCCCTTGGTATTCATAGAAGTATTCACGGATCCTCGAAATCCATCCAAACCTAATGCGTCGGGCAGCATGTGAGCCTGTAATGGGAAAATAAAATCCCCTAATTCGCGTCGTAAGTCCTCGGTCCATTGAAAATCCAGAAAATGAGTTGAAAATAGAAAAAATACGAACGAAACTGACTTAACTGAATGGGGATGGGTTGTAGCATTGATTCCTTAAATTATAAGAAAGAAAAAAAAATTGTCTTCACCGGGACTCGAACCCAGGTCGCCCGGAGCAAAAGCCATCAGCCGTGCGCGTTAACGCACGCGGCTACGCCGGTTGTTGGAATTGCACATTTACTTAAAGATACTGATTCTGCGCCAAATCTTTACTTGCTTATATCTCTCGAACCCGGGCCTATGTGGAAGAAAGCCGTGACACTTTTTCTACGTTTCCTTTATAGTTTCAGAAAATAACATCGGCATTCGGATCCCGAACATCATTCTCGCGATGTCTCCTTGTTAGTGTTAGTTTTTGGGTAAGAGCAATGAGATGAACTCTCAATAAAATAAAAAAATGGGATACTTTTTTAGACAGGGAGGCAAATAAAAATAATGCAGCACGAGGGAATGAAATTCAGGAAAATTTTTCAGGTATTAATGACACGGGGAAAAAATCTACGTTGCCTAATAGAGCATTTTAAAAGAGGTATGAATCGTGGAACTTATCGTGGGGCAAATGAGTTTTTTTTGGGAAAATATTGGAGGAAGCCATGCGATTGGGGGAAGGGTGAGTAAAACCAAGGATTGCCCAATGGCGTTGGTGGTTCAGCGAGGAATTGAACGCGAAAGGAGGGAGGGGATGCGGCGAGGGAGAGGAGAGACTGAGGAGCGGCGAAGACGAAACCCAGTTTTAAACACGCAGGGTTGTCCTAGCACCCCGAAAACTACCGTCCAGACATCGATCGGGAGCGAAGGAACTTTTTGAGTCACGTGTTCAGGGGGATGGGGGGAGGAGGAGCCGTGGGGGCGGGGAGGTCTTGCTAATAAGCCGACGTGGCGCCGAGCACGCTCTTCCGAACCTTCTCCTTTTTTTGCCTCTCCTCCCCCTCCCCCCCCTCTCGCTGGCTCCACCAAACGGACGAGGGTGCGCCGTTAGAGGAGACAGACCGAGGATCTCTTTGTGAATTCACACCAGTATGATCCCTACCCAATGCACGTACCTCCTATTTTGGACCAATATGTTTTTTTCCATCTAAAAAAATCACTATTCATTGTTTTAACTTTTTTGTTTTTGTTCACGTATCAACACCTTCTTAGGAATTTTTCACATCAATTAATACCTATAAAACATAATTTCGGACCAATGTGTTATTCTTTAAACCCTTAAGAGTTTGAAGACCTACAAACACAAATTTAAGCAATTGCATTCCTTTTTTTGCTCCATCTTGTCCAAATATTCCCGTGGCTATCATTTAATTGCTTGGAAGAATTTTTCACTCAATCAATCATGATTTATACTCGCATTTAAATGTTAAATTCTTTCAACTTCATCTCATTTGAATGTCAAAAGATTTAAAAGGTCAGGATGTGAGAAAGATAAGCAAATGGAGCTTATAAACTTTGAATGTGTGCAAGAGAAGAATATATCAACAATCTCTCAGCAAGTGCTTGAGCAAGGACCTTCCAACGCATATAAGAGTGAATATCATAAAAGCGCAACGAGGAAGGTAAAAAATAAAGCAACAGCGAAGTTAAAGCGGAAAGATTGGGAAGCCAGGGACTTGGGGAATGATGATTCAGAGAATATTGGAGAGGTTAATTGGAGAATGTGAACACAAACTCTGCAATTTGAATGCATTTTTAGCGAAATTATATATGCATATAAAAAGAGGGCAGGTGATAAACGCGATCTCAGATGAGGAAGGAAAATTAAAATCCGATCAGTGACTAGCACTAGAAAGCTAGATTTTACGAGCAAGAAGTTAATGATGTAATTATGAGTACGAGTAGGTATAGAAAGGGATATCAGTCATTTTATCGAACCTGCGCTTGAAACTAACGCAAACACTACATTCATACCCGATACACGCTCGCTGTCCTTGGGTTGCCATGCCGACTTTGCCTCATTGGAAACCAAGAGTGGCGCTCGTATCTGATTAGTGTTAAGCTAAACAAGAGAGGGCACAGTAACGTAACGACATACTCTCTGCCAACGTATATTTTATAATCCCTCAAATCGTTCAGCCAGGAGAGAGTGAAAGTGAGGGCGAATTTCATGCACCCATTTTAGTTAAGGATAATGAAGTATCAGAACGGTGGGAAGCCAAATGTTCGGGGTTGTTATAAGAAATAGTGGAAAACGGAAGTTAAGAAAATGCGATGAAGATACATCTCTTAAAAATGAAAAGAATGGCTCGTAAAAATGAAAGGCAAGTACGAGCATTTCAAAGGACATCGGTGAGAACGGGATTAAATGACGATTGCCAATTTTGATTTTCACAGACAATTTATCCTATAGGTCTACTGCTGATATTTGTAAAGCCCTTCATCGAGCTGAAATGCAGAATATACATAAAAATGTTACTATCTACATCTACATCCACACGATACCCTGCAAGCCACCGCAAGGGTGTGTGGCAGGGGGGGACCATCACCCAGCATGCACCATTGACATGCAAACAAGCAACTATAGGGTCTCATGCAACTAAATTGTTAGTATCTATAGTATTTAAGGGATTAATACATGCATCCTGCACTACAGACTACTCTAAAATAATTCCCCTACCTATCCCTTTGCTATGATTCATATTTTGTTCTTTTATAGTACGGGGGAAATGTCATCTTGAATCTATCAGTACGACAATCTATCTCTCTAATCTTATTTATCTGGTCGAATCTAGCATAATACGCTGGTGTTTTTAATATATGCATAACATCTTCAGTAAAGCCATCCGATTGAAATTTCTCTAATAGATTTAACCTACGCTCTGATAATGACTCCCACCCTAATTCCTGTATCAATTCAGAAACACTACTCAACCTACCGTAACACCTTTTAACGAACCTAGCTCCTCTACGCTGCACACTGTCTAGTTCTCTGATCAAACCTAATTCATTCGGATCCCATACACTGGCTGCATACTCAAGGTGGGGCCTAACTAGAGAAAACTATAACTTGTGTTTCATGATATTTTTAAGGTAAATGTAGTGTTTGACCAGTTTCAACAAGGAAACATGGCTCTGACAAGCCCTAGTCATAGATTGAGTTATATATATTTAGAGAGATTTTTCTAACCAGCAATCACTTCGTTACTATGCACACAACAACCCTCTAACTGCACGTAACTTTTATACCTAACATGTGTAGTGAAGTAGTAGAATTGCAACTCTAAACTGCATGTAAGTACTGAATGTTTGGTGATCTTCATCCCCGTCACTCAACCTCGCGGTGGATCGCAGGGTATTACGTAAACGTGATCGATGCACCGTGAGGAGAAAATATCAGGCTTTAGCTCACTTGTCTTTTGTGAACGGCGAAGTGACACCTTTGAATCTTTTCAACTAATACATTTTAAAAATCTCACCATGAGTCAGCCAAGAGTCTCTTCTGCCAAGAAACCTTTCCGCATCTCATCTGTTGTATAAAGTCCACTCCACATTTAAAGGCGTTTCAGACGGGGAGGAAAGGTTCAATGGTACAAATAAAAGGATAAGATGGAACGATAGAGAGAAACTCGGCGGATGAATGGAGCCTACTCTTAAAGAAAGGCGACAAGGGGACCACAGCGTCAATCTGACGAGCAGATTACTGAACTCGGTTCACTTAGAAAACAAAAAGGTTTACCAATGAATTGCTACTTCAGAGATTTAATCCCAGACACTCGGCCGATACTCTAAACACCGTACCAACGTCTTCACGCAAATTCCCAAAAGGTGGGACTGATGGTAGATTATCGAGAACTTTCGCACTATTGACATATAAGATCAGGTTTTAGGTTCAGATCCATTCAGGTGTGTCAACAAGTGTCCTTAGAAGTAGAGGTTATAAAAACTTTGCAATATTTCTCTTTCTCGCTGAAAAAGTTTTGGCACTCACTACTGTATTAAAATAAATATTCATACTCCCTTGTTTTGAAAGCATATGAAATAAAACTGCTTACCTTTGAGAAATATTCTCTACGCATTCTAAAAATTCATATTTCATATCGAAAACTTGTGATTTCATCCATTTACACATATTCCATAAATACAATTAAGAATAAAATATTTATCAACTAAGTACCCATAGTACCTACGATGCATGTAAATCATTATATATCTTGTTATATTGGAAATAAATAAGGAATGATCATAAAGCTCTGTAAAGATAGGGTCTTCATTTTTTTAACAAATAGTTTATTTTCCTATTTTGCTAATTCTTCCAAGCTAAAGTTACAATTACGAGAACATTTACGTGGACATTATTAGTTTATATTATACAAAATAAGGTCAGATTTTGGATTTCATAAAATTAAAAAATCTTTAGAAGTACTCATATATTTAATATCTTAATTATTTTGGCCTTCGCATTATTCGCGATCACAAAAAAACAGGCTTACGGATTCTAAGGATTTATAACTAACTTTATTCTGCCCTTTCGTTCGTGAGAGCCTCGCTTTACCTAAAACTAAACATGACAGATCCAAGAGAAAATTGCCCCCATGGAATATCCTGATGGCCTCAAGCAAGGCTCATGTGCTTTGCTAGTAAACACAGTAAGGCAAACTGAGCTATTATGGCCTAGTGCCCCTCGTTCAAGATATTATTCCGCTATTACGGCCTAAATATTTGGCACGTGATTTTATTTGCATGATGTGTTTTTTAGCTTCTTAACACACTTTGTTTTGAAGCTAAAAAATATTAAACTCATAAAGGCACCGCCCCCAACGATCAGGTTGGTAGTGAACAAATTTGACAACTCAAACGCTGTAGGTTTGAATTCCACATTGTAAAGGAGTATTGTGTTTGCCTTAGGCTTGGGAGTAAGTCAAGTTAGGTGGTACGATATTACCTAGACAGCTGGAGCACCCTAAAACGAAATTCTATCCAATTTTCCAAGGGCTCCTCATCAATGAAATACTTCATTCATCTATTTATATTTCCATTCGCCATACTTCAACTGTAGCGATACAAATAAAATACGATATCTGTCATCAATGGCTTCAAATTCGGAGCATGCATGCAACGGGGAAACTATCTATCCAAACGCCGGTGGGCCTCGTGCTTAAATGTGTTAAATGCTTCGTGCCTTAATTATGTGCTTAAATTCGTACAAAAATTCATTTGTGATAATAAACAGTTTGTCGACACTCCAGAGTAATGTGATAACTCGGGATAGCCCTAAGCAAGGGCCGTGTGACAACGTATTTGTAATTGTAATACGTCCTTATTTTACTAAGAGAAGTGCTATATTTTGGTACTTCATTGTCCTTCATATTTCTCCCACCCTGTCAAGAATAATATGATAAATATTATGAAGGTATGATTACTTTAAAATGTACTCAGTTTCACTGAAAGTAATACAAGAAGAAATAACAACCCTGTAGCCTGCGTTTCATGGAGTTTTATCATGAAAGTTATTGCCATCATCACCCATCATACCGCCATTGGGAAAATGAAGTTACCCTAGGACATGAATTAAAGATACTTTGCAACTATTCCACATAAAAATTTATTTCGAAAGAGTCAACATGTTTCACTGCACTGCAGCGTCATCAGGACTCATCGGTCCTGATGAGAGTCCTGATGATGTTGCAGTGCAGTGAAACATGTTGACTCTTTCGAAATAAATTTTTATGTGGAATAGTTGCAAAGTATCTTTAATTCATGTCCTACAATGGATTTCCACAAAGTATCAGCCTCCACCATTCATTTCATGAAGTTACCCTGTTCATTTTTTGTATTAATTTAATCCTTAATATGATTAACTTTAGAGTTTCTACGAGAGATTTCGGTTGAATTTGGAATCATTATGAATTAAGTTCTTTTGTGAGCAAAAATTTTCTTAAATTTTGGGATTACTCAGGGGTCACCAGATTATTCATATTGGTTATGATTGTACCAAGTAAATTTCCTAAACAATTTCATAAATTGAACCAACATAAGGTTTCAACGGAATTTACCTAATGTCAATTCCGTCACGCCGATATTTTTCTTGCCCGTCTCCTTCTAAATGTTGCCTACCAAAAGTATTCATGTGCTGACCTTTATCGTGGAATCTTAACCTCCTATTACACTACATACACCAGCCGAATATATACCAGAATAGTGTACACGGTACTTATTAATCTCCACTCCCTTCTATTTCTTTCTGGAAATTGCCCCTTTGGATTTCTATCTCGCTCGTATAATATCATCTTCTTTCTTCCAATCCATCAAAAACCTCTAACTTCGCAAAGTCATGAAGATCACTCGAGGGATGAAATAACGTAATATCTAATCAGTCTTCTTTGTAACCACCCTTTACATCCACCTCCTGAATTATTTTTCAAACCTTCGGCCTTCACGTAAAAACTTCTGATTCGCTCGCACAGGTCAGACGCTTTGCGCTAGGAGCCCTCCTACCATCGTCTCACACCATGGGCGCCATTTCTTGACGAGCTCTTCCGACCTCCCGCAAGAGTTTCGTAGGAGTTGTTTATTTTTTCTTCTTCACAGTGACTGAGAACTTAGAAACGCTTTGCCCGCAATATCCTGGCACGCTTCACTCAGCGTCCGAGCTAAAAACTTCATGTAGACGCCACGTCATCGAAGTGCCTCGGCGATGCACTTCCGCGAGGCCGGATGGAGAGGAGACGGGAGATCGTTCGCACTGCAGGAAGGATATTCGTGCACCCAACGCGGCCTACTTAAACTGTGGCCGCAGAGCCTGTAACAGTGAGCCCCGCTGCGGGAACCACTCGCTTTGACACGTGAAACCACCCACGGGCGTTCCACCATGGCGGTGACAAAATCTGAGGATTTTAATCCACCCAGAGTTCCTTGAACATTGGAGCGTTTTTCGGGAAAATAATCCTACTGGAAGGAGCGGGAATTGAGTACAAATATAATTTTTACCATGACTCCTCCCCACGATTTGATACACAAATCTTAATATTCTATCGAATATTATAACTTTGTTTTCTCTGCATTAAATTGATAGACAAAACACGGCACCAGTTGTACAGAATTTCCAAAAAAATATTTTCCCCACCTAACATTGCATTTTTCTACTGTGTGATTTTACCAAACAGTGCTTCATACGTTTCATCCGCTGACTTAGATAGCGCGGAATTTCCATGAGCGAAAGAATTAATTTTACGTATACTCTCTATATGAATGACAAATATCGATCTTGCGTTAAAAGTGAATTTGCCTTATTTTCGCACGCATATCTTCATTATTCTAGAATATTACAAAGTAAATAGTAAAAATCAATTATTTTGCAACTACTTGTGAGTGAAAACGATAAATGATGGATTCAATGGATGGATTTATCCAGATAATGAGGTATATTTCGATTTGAGTTTATTATTTCTAAAGTACGATCCCCTCGAATGTCGCCCGAAAGTTAGAAAACAGCTGGAAACCTATTCACGGAAGAGGTGACGTGTACCCTCAATTTATTGCAAAGATGAGGAATTGAGCAATGGTAACATAGACAATTTGGGGCCGATTGTTTTATATCACACGATGACAACCGAGTTCATATAAAAGTTGAAAGTATCAACTAAGGAATTGAAAATTCCACCAGTATTCTGCCCGCTTACCACCTCGGCAACTTTTTTGCAACTGAGATTAATCAAAAATACTCTTAAGTATTTATGCATGCGTTTTGATTTCTTTCTTTAGCGGCAGGGAGATGCCGAGTGGTATCTGCAATACGAAGCAATTTGTGCCTTTTGAGAGCACGGAACAAGTATTGCTTCGTTACCATTTGCAATGCGGTCAGATGATTGAAACTTATGTGCTCGGAAGGAGAAGTTCATTTGGCTAAATAATGAATTAAACCTAACACCAACTTCAACACCATTAACATAACATGAATTAAAAATGTTGGATATTTCAAGCCTGCCGCGTGAACGGCGGTGAAATTCACATTAATTGCCATGCGAAAAAATTCACCTGGACCGGTAATCGAACCACGGACCTCATCTAGTACTTTAAACCTCGGTAAAATTGCCTTGTGAATTAGGGATCCTGGGTAGCGTAGTGGCCCGGAAAGCCAAAGGTCCGTGGTTCTATTCCTGGTCCAGGTGAATTTTTTCGCATGGCAATTAATGTGAATGAATTAAAAAGTAAAATGCAAGTACACTTCTGCTCCAAACTGAAAAGACATCAATTAGGTGATCCCTCTCCAGTATTGTAGAGCACATATTGCCACAAGTATTGTAATGTAAAGTGTACGATAATTTCTGTATAAAATATTCTGCGGATAGAATTATAAAAAAAAGATTTGAATCTATGGAAACGAGCAAATTCGCTGCAAAAAGTTCATAGTAATTTCGGACTATTTCATGCTAATCATGTACGTGGCATATGTCTCATCCATTTCGCGTACACATGACTTATTTAAATAGTAATATGTAGCATTGAAACAAATAGCACATCCATATTTACTTTATCACAGATCTTGAAAAACTAGACGTACTCTTATGTGCTTACAGGCCTGAGAGTTATCAGCTCAAAGAAGGGAGGTCAAAGAGTGTTTTGCCGTTACCAAAAATTTGGATGACAAAGAAAAAGTGTGCAGGAAATAGAATACATGACATGATATTCGCCATTTATTATATATTGCACAACGGGAAATAGCATCATCACTAGCAATTTGTCTGTTTGGTAACCCACCAGCATGGTAACCCAAGGGTAGCAGGTTCATATCCCGTATCAGGCGTGGATGTCGTGTTTGCTTAAGCGTAGGGTTAATGCCGTAATTTAGTCACCGTGGATGGAGCGCCTGAAAGCCTGAATTACACGACGATATTTCACGGACAAGGCCAGGGATAGCGGCAATGACAGCAAAAATGATAGCTAGAAAATTAACACCCAAATTTATAATTTGGAGGGGTAGTTCCATAACTGATAGACTCCATCATTTGAGCACGTTTTTTCCATTCCCGAAGACGTCCCTCATATAACGAGAACGCACAGCAGAAAATGGAGAATGTGACTACTAATCGAACCAGCGAAAATATCACGGATAATCACATGAGAATACTTTGAATACTGAATATATCGCAATATTTCAGGTTTTTGGAGGCCAAAAAACTTCAAACGAGATGTCCTAAAATACGAGAAACTCTAGAATACCAAAACTTCGATTTACGCCTAAATATATTTGAACGAAATATTACATAAAAATATTTAAACGAAATGATGATTTCGGGAGAGATATGATACGAAGACGGATGACGAAATTGATTTTGTGATTGACGAAAATGGCTTGAGCTATCATTTTTCGTCCCATATTGAAGAGCGCCCTGCGATTTATAGCCGCTCAACCTTATTTCACCGATACTGCAGTAAAATCCCTACAATACAAACTAGAAGGAGGATAAATATTATTTTTAATTTATATATTCGTAACTTTTACATTCCTGCTGATTAATTGGCACTCTCCTTATAAGCTGCAAGGTTTTCAAAGCGTTGCTTCGATGACAGAGAGTTTATTCCTTTCCGATTTCAACTGTTTGTTGACTAAGGGTTACAACAGTTCCGGTTTCCCATCAGCTGGAATAAGGCCTAAACCAAACTTTTGAAACAGTTTATTGTGAGAACACAAATTCTACGTACTAAGTACGTTAAATACTATTAAGCTGGTGAAATGATATTTTAAACTCAAAATGAATTTAAACATAATGCAAAAAATAAAATTATATCAAATTAGAAATAATAGGTAATACCGAGATTTTATATACTTAACAGTATACCGAGGATACAATTGCTTTCAATATCTGTACTAGTATTAGAACGTTCTCATTGTTTGAGTTACAGAACACCACATACAAATATTTCTACGCTGATTTCTTGCTTGCAGGGTTCCTTTGTTTGGGTAGAAATTTTACCGGTGGCATATTATATAAATGCAAAAAAATCTTACTGGCGGACGTTTGAATGGAAAAGTACGGAGTAAAGTTGTTTCTACACTGAAAGTATTTAAGCTTAATTTTCTTCTTTTAAATAAATTTGTCCTGCATTAGTATGCGTTACGAAATAGTACAATTTCACTTATAGTATGGAATATCTAATGCATCGCATACACTATGAAGTAACTTGAGGTTTGGGCTCCCAGCCAACTACATCAAACCACAGCCTCAAGGCGATATGGTAAGGATAGCCGCAGGCAGTTCTGCGTGTCTATTACGGAACTTTCGCCGATAGGAGATAACGTTCGATTCAACTGCCGAAGCGTATCGAATGAATTTTTGGAGGTTTTCGAACATGCTATTACGGTTCTTGCGTCTCTTTTGTTATATGAGTATCGTCTCTCTTCGGGAACTTATCGTACATGTCTCCTATCGTCACCCATCGTCTTGTGACTTAGAAGACGAAGCAGCAAGATGGATGGCTACAAATGACGAACCAAAACTCCAAATCCACAGTATTGTCATTACGAATAAAGTCGAATCAATACTTACAAACAATTTTTAAACAAGAGTGACTATTTAATTTAAGAACTTTAACTTGATTTCAATTAATTGTTGTCTTACATTACTTTCATCATTTCATTCTTGCTGCATTGTTAGTTATGACACAAAATCATTCAATTTAATGTTATTTATAAAATCACGCTATTTAATCACCTTGTTTCATACCTTTATGACAAAGTACAGAAACTAAATGCCCGAGATAAAAGGTTAGTGAGTAAAATGGTCACAATTATATTTCACAGTACTTCAGGAGGTTCCACCGTGACTCCGCAATTCAAAATCCCGTAAAATAGCGATGTTATTTAATGAATAAATACCGATCCAGAGAACACCTATACGGAAAATCATCTATAGGGTGATACCGCATACACAATAATTGTACGAGTGTGCTATTATATCGCGTGTTGTAGGTGCATCCTATTTTTTACAAGCTCTTTTTACCAATTTTGACTTCGGAACACGGTTGTGTGTTGTTGCCACGTTTAATTTCCAAAATGAGAATACATGCTCATTCCTGCTATTACGTGTTCTAAATTAGGTTAAATATTTTATTACTTAGTTTTAAACTATTCCCTTGCAAATACAACTCTTTGTTTTGAATTTTTTTAATATTCATACTTTTGAAAATTGTTTGGCAACAATGACGCTGCTACCATTTGGAAGTATTGGTATAAATTACACCATGCCAATAACCAATGAAATATTTGAATCCCATAAAAAATAGAAGATGGACCTTGGTAATGTATATTCCTAAATTAAGTTAGTAAATAGGCATGTAAGCACGTTCCATCAAAAATACCGTTGCCAATGATAACAAAATACTGTAGCGCATTTTCATGTAACTAAGACTTTCCTGCTTTTTTTCGAGCAAACAATTATTAATATCAATTAAACAAGTGTGGTAAGGCGAGCACTTTTTCACAATGCTAACTTCTACATGAAATTTCGCATCTTATATTAGTTTTTCGTCAAAACAACATTTCTCTTTACATTATTAATCTGCAAATTTTACTGCAAGAGCCATGCTCTGCCGTATAACCACGTATAAAATAGCTGGTTTTCAACGTCTTTATTCTTCAAATATATGATGGCAACACCTCATTATTTTGTTGCCAATCGATAGAAGGGTCAAAAAATGATGTGTTCTGAAATTTTCACAAAAATGACATCATCTACTTTATAATTCGGTGGAGCTTCCTTATTGTTTTTGACGATGTAGTTTAAAAGTCCCTGCCATTAACATCCATACAATTTTTGGTGACAATTCATTCCATTTCATCCTTTCCCTCCTTCTTCTGCGTTTTCGGTAATAGTGGCCAAGAGTTTAAAGCCTTCCATTTCTTGTAACCATTAAGTTAAAAATGTAAAGCGTTCACCCATCAGGCATGGTAATCAATGCTGCTGAAAGTATTTAAAGATAACAAATTGATACATCTTCTTCGACTACTTTATTCACAATGCAAAAGGATTAGGTACATTATATAAGGACGTCATACGGTCAATATAGTTTACGAAGAGAAATCACTGTCTAAATTGTTGTGAGATGTAACACTCACTTTCCATTCGCGCATAGTAACCTTTGGCTCTAAATTAGAGGCAAAAAAGTAATTAACAGAGTACTTACGGTATTTGTGCTCACAAGGAGACGTCGCGAGACTGATGCTCAGGATGCAAATGGTGCCATTATTATTGGAAAACTATAGAGGGAATGCAGGAAAAGTGTCGCGGCTTTCTTCCTCATAGGCCCAGGTTCGCGAAAAAAACGCAACTATAGATTAGGCCTGTCGGCATATGAAGCATCTTTTCGGGCAAACATATAATCCCGAAATTTGACGACGCCGAAGTCGAGCGACTCCGAAGGGGGTCAATTGAAAATCCAGCAAATAGTTTAAAAATTACAAAAATATTATTTCTACTGCCGTAAATGCATAGGATTGAGGATTTTACAGTGATTCCGCAAAATATTCGAAAGGAAAAAGTTTGCTCCAAACGGGACCCGAAAAGCCAATATATTACGTGGACAGCGTTAACAGCGCCTCAACCTACTTGGCCACGGCCATCGTTTGCTACCCGACAAGGGATTTAGAGGGAGGAAACTTAAAAAAAGAGACAATTTCATCTCAAATATCTCTAATTCTCGCCACATTTCATTATAAGGTATATCAGTTTGAAGTGCATTCAGTGACAATACCAATTTAACCATTAGAATACAGTATCCATCAATATATTTGCATATTTATTTGAATAAAAACCATAAGTGAACTCCTGTATCAAACGAAGAAATATTTACAGAAACTCCGTAGTCTGCTATAAGATATTGAGCTTTCGATAAGCCGTTACCGTTCGATACGAAGAACCGTAATAGCTTTTCATACTATTTTCCCCCTAACGAGCGACAACTGCTTCGCCGTATCTATAAATTCATCGAACGTTAGCAATGGAAGAACCGTAATAGCGTTTGGATTATAGCGTTAGCATTTCAGTCGTCGAATGATTCGCACCGAACGGTAAGTACCTTATCGTTCGATAACTACCTTATAGAAAGTTCGGTAATAGACACCCTGGGCGATGGTTTCCGACCTTATTTTCACTCTGTTCGTGTTTATATATCACTCAACTTCGTGATAACTATATAAGATAAAGACTTGCTGTTTTATTTACTTAATTCAGGAGATATTATTTTATATGAAGATTGGAAAGAAATATTTTTATTTATCTAGCGTAGCGAGAAAATGTAACTGAACTTTGGCTTATCAAAACTTGCTTCTTAGACAGAAATTCGTAAATCGGAAGAAATTTACCTGTAGTTGCATCTTTCTTCTGTAAGTTCCTTCAAGCACATAGGTCAGTATAAGTTTCCGAGGCCGCAAAGTAGTGGACCCCTGAACACCGAAATCTTAATTGTTTCGCGGCTGCTGAGGTGAACCGGGCCGTCACGAATTTCAGTCCCTCAGCGCTGACACTGCGGCGTCGCGAAAGAAGGTGGAGGGGTCGATTTCGTCGTCTGTTCAATGTTTTCTACTACCTTGGTTCTTCAACTCGGTTCCTAGGATTCGTGAGGATCCTTTTAGCATTTGAATTTAAAAGAAACTAACAAAGCCTGTACAGGGTGTCCACCGTACTTAAACCGGGAATTAGACGGGAATTTTAGGTTCTAATCTTAAATGTTGAAGAATTTTCTGAAATTTCCATAGCTGTTAAGGAATATTTTTTATTATTTTTTTAATCTTTTGGGAAGAAAATTCTGTTTTGATTGATTAAAACCCGTTTATACTCACTTTAGAGCAAGAAGTTACGTATTGTGATGGTAATTTTGTCGAGTTTTCGTGATTCAACATTGCAGCAGAGAGAGAGAGAGAGTAACGTAGTTGGAAATATTTGTGTAAACACGATAAGACATATCAGTGCGGGAAATGCGTAAATTTTCACCACCCAAAAGCTCTTATTGCTTCATTGACATCATCATTACTCTAGGTTATTACTGTTTCGTCCGACGCCACCGTGTCTGAACATTTTCTTCGATTATTTTGGCAGCACAATTCAAATTGTGGCATTCACTCCCTCGTATTGCTTATTTAAATTAATATGAAATTAAAATGAAAATTAGTCTTCCTTTTACCGTCACAGACAACTAGCGGAAACTACAAGAATCTCAAATGTTGTTAATGAGCCAATTATGAAGAAGTATATACAAGATCTTCTGTTCACCACCGATTGAGGAATTAGTTCGCACGTCGGTGTTTTTCATGGAATCGGCATTCATCATGGAATATGAATACTGCATGAGAGGACCATGAATACTGCCTAGAGAGGAAAATCGATGAAGTATTTCACTTAGTTCAAGAGATGAGTTTAAAGGTTTTTATTTACCATTTGTGAATGATCCGGAGATAAATTTTCTGAAGCATGTTATTGAATGTCTGGAAGTTCTATGCAAAAGAATTCAAAAAGTAAGAATCGAGTAAATTAAAAGGAGAAAGCAGTTAGCTTCACTCAGCGATATGAGATGGGAACATAAAAATAGATTTCTATATTCCCATCTCATGTTGGAAGGAATTGCCTTGAAGCGAATTGTTCATCGAAATATTAGCTAAGATGGAGAGCCTAGCTTGTAACCGGAAATGATGACCCACTTATTACATATGCCGGGAAAGTACCCTTCTTCAATTTAAAATTAAAACATTTTTCTACAAAATAGATAAAAGATCATTCCTAGCTCTCATTTTGGTGACAGGATATGTGAATACTGTTCAACATTACTATTCAACATTACTGTTCAATGCACCAGAGCAAAGAGGATTTAATTATCTGCTCTAAGAAATTTTAGGAGAAACGCTTGGCAAATGGCAAGAAAAACTGTGAAAAGTTTAATCTTACATACACGGGAAGTATCGGGCTATGTTGCCATCGAAGCTCAAGCACGCAAATACTGAGATGTGTGCTCGAGTAGTATGGAAAAAGAAAAAAATATACCACCTATGGCCAATTTCCCTATAGAATACCCTAAAACGTGAAATGATTTTAGCATGTTTATAATCATCACGAAAAGTTATTCTTCCGCTAAAAATAATTTCTATAGAAATGGCTAATTTAACTGTGAAATAAAATTTCCGGTACACAACCAGTCAACGCACTAAACATGATTCCGCCAACCGTTAAACATAAAATAACTGACTTGAAGTCACAAAAAATTTCAGATTTATTAGATTGTATATTTTATGACTAACGACTGCGTACTTTTTAAGCGTAACTTTAAATATACATTTCCTAAAAAAGGAAAAACGGATCATTTTGAGCTTGAATTGTGGGTGTATTCTATGCCATCAAACAAGCTAATTTAAATAGTATTTGGAATACGTCTTAGGGGACCGGAAGCTATAAAAGTTACCGCCTATAAAAATTTGGCTCTTATTGGAAATATTTCAGAATATAAGTGATGTTAGCTTTATAACTATTGATAAATCGTGGTCGTACCTTCCAGGTGGCCCAAATTTGGAACCCTTTTAAGAGATCAGGCATGTACCTAATACCCGATAGAGTAACATTCATTCATAGTAACTTTCAATCTAACGGTTAGTCCATAAAAAAGGTAAGAATTATCATCACGTGAAGGGAAATTATCTTCTCGTTTGACACATATAGCAAATAAATGAAAGCAATATGCCATCCATATTTCACAGATGCTTGATTTATCGATGGGAAAATCAATACTCAGCTTACTTATGTGCATTAAGGCTAATAATATTATTTTAAACTCATTTATCACTAAATGGAGCAAATATCATTCAGAACAAAGTTGAATGAAAAGGCAAGCATATAAAAATTTTACGTAAAAATTAATGCAGGAGATACTTCAAGACTTTATCACGAACTTCAAGAATTATAGACAATGGAAATTCGAGTACCCACTAATTAAATAATAAGAATGAATGATCTTTTTCCTGAAACCTAATATTTATTCACTAAACAAAGAAGATAGCTGTGCATAAAGCTTTTATACCGAGTAAATTAGTTTAGCGTACAACATTTCATGCTAGACTGGTTTGAAAAATGTTTAGGAAATAAAGAAGGAAGTTTTCAAAACTTTTTATGACACCTTTCAATAGGATACCTTTTTAGGAAACATCAATTAAAAATGGAAGGAGGACACGGGAAGTTACTTAGAAGGTATATCATAGTCAACTTCGTGCTCTGCATTATAGCCAACTGATTTAGATCGATATTTGTAATTCTTTGGACTGATGCGGTGGCAGCGTATTCTTGGAGTGTTCCTCAGATGGAAATCGTACACTACCATCCTCATATTCACACCATCCTCAGTGTTCAGGAATCAATTCCAAAAGTAGCGCTTTTAAGGGTATACTGTCCAAACTTGCAACAATAATTTAAAATAAAAGCAATAAATATGCCACGATAAAATAATTTCCACAGAAAAATTTAAAAATATGTAAAATAGTACATTGAAAATTAAAATTCTTATTCCACAAGGAAGTGTATTATGTATATATTTAAGTAGAAATGAGCCATGGGTATGAAGAAGCTACCAAACGAGAAGTATAGGTACTTCTTTTTATACCGGATTAAAACTGTTGTCAATTGGAAAAATTAAACCGATTCCGGAAAATAACGAATGTCTCTGTGTACGAATTCCAAAGGATAACAGTTTGGTTAATACCATAATTAGATAGCTGTAATTTATTCATGGATCGTTGAACCAAATACCCATGGTCATCAGACTTTTACGTACGTTAGCGAACCTCAAAGGTGTACCCTTGCAGAATTCTATACCTTAAGACTAGAGGAAATAAAACAATCACGTGAGAGCAAGACGAGGAGTGAGATGTTCCGAAAGATTAATATGGGACTAAAATGCTAACGGAAAAACAACACGGTCAAACCCTGGAGATGGGTTTAACATTCCTCTTTATCGAGTTTCCTAAATGCATGGAAAGTAGTGAATATACTTGCCAACACATACCACTCAATCATCGTAAATAATGACGGTAGCTCAGTCGCGCTCTTCGACAACACCAGATTAGACTTCATGGGGTCCAATACGGTGTTCATCCCGCTTCTGGGCGAGCGTGGTGCTCAGCCCTCTAGTCGCGCTCTTTCATAATCTACTGGTATTCTGCAGGCTGTATTTTATGAATTCCGCTAAACGCCCACGGACGAAAATATGCTACGCGCTCAGGCAAAATTTGGGTAAGTTAGTTAAGTGGGAGTGGTGACCGACATCTACGCTCATTAGCACAAAAAATCAGGGGAAAAATAAGCATGATACATCCAAGTTAATGGAGCACTTAAAACCCATACTTCATTATTACGAAGAAAGAGGATAACTGCGAGCATGTTAATCATGTTGGTTCTTTCTCATTACTAATGAAATAAAAATACTTAGCAAATATTGTGCACTAGTGTTTCCCTCTTACCTGATCACGTTTTTCGTATGCTCGGGTAATTTTATAACCACTAAGAAACCACTGATTAGACCTCACAACTGATAGTGAGGAAGAAATGTAAATATTATTTTTATAAACTCTTGTCACTAGGTGGGTATTCATTAACCAAATTATGTAAATTTTTACAATACACCATGGTAAAATGTGTAATTAGATTACATGTAAATCTTATTAATATGTACAATATAAGTCCTCCTGAGCCCCTGGCTCGTCAGGAGGTACTTGTGTAGGCCAAAGGAGTTAGGAAGAGGAACACACATTAGTTGATCAGGTATAATTGATCATTTCTCTTATTATAAAGAAACTAAATTACACACTTATTATCAGTTAAACATATATACAGAAAAATAAGAATCTGTTTCATTACGTTGATAATAAAATCTTGCAAAATCAGCAATCAATTAGGTAGAGTTTTGTGCAATGCGTTTGTTGCGCGTGCGCATTTATGTTGTTTACGTCTACGAGTGTGTGCATATATTGATTAAACATAATTTAGCTGATGAAATCAGGACCTCAAGCCGAAAAAACGGTGCTGTTTTCCTTTCTGGAGTTCAGAGATCATCAGAGGGGGGATTAGCACCCCCTCAGCCCCTTCTAAACCACCCTCTCATCCGGCCGCGGACCATGGGGGGTCTCCACGCGAGGGGGGGGGTGGGCAGAGGTCAGGAGGGGCGGGTGTTCAGGTGCCACCTCGTCTTGTCGTGACTCGAGAGCACTCTCTCGACAGAATCCCAATGCCCCCTCCTCCGCTCGACTATTAATAGCAGCTGCTTTGGGGCGGAGGGAGGCCTTGGGAGAGGGGGGACACGGTCGGGTGTGGAGAGTAGTCGGTGCTGCGGCTGCAGGAACGCCACTCACCGGCCATAAAACACCCACTGCCCTCCCCTCTTCCCCTCCTCCTCGTCTTCACCCGCGCAAGCCTTCGTGGGCCGCAGTGGGCTGCCGCGGTGAGGGCGAGAGAGGGTGCGCATATCGGGGCATTGACACGCGGGTTCTCTGGGCACCCGCTTCAATTCCGACGGTGCGAAAGGTTGTTTCCCAGTGGAGACCCAGTTAATGTCTTTCTAATGTTTTTCCATGCGCGATGATTTTCATTTGAGAAATCATCATTGATAAAATAATGAGAGAAATACAAATGACTGAATTTTGGTGTTGAAGGGGACAAGGATGATGGTGCCTCTCATGTGCCGTAACTGTTTGTAATATTCCCCCGCACTATAAGAGAACAGAATAGGCAGCATAGCAAAGGGATAGGTAGGGGAAATATTTTAGAGTAGTCTGTAGTGCATTATGCATGTATTAATCCCTTAAATACTATAGATACTAACAATCTAGTTGCATGAGAACTTATAGTTGCTTGTTTGCATGACGGTAGTTCATGCTTGGTGATATTCACCCCCTGTCACACACCCTCGCGGTGGCTTGCAGGGTATCGTGTAGATGTAATATCTCAAGGCGTTTCTCTCTCGACGTACGAAATAGGTTGGTTTCGTTTCCTCTCTTTTAGAATGTTCCGAAACAAGTCTCCGCACAGAGACACAAAGTGGGAATGGGAGGAAAAGTTAGCGAAGATATTACGTATGGAATATGGTATTATCTGGTCGCAAAAGTTGTCTCTATGGAAGGAAAGACAACATGCGTCGGCTAAGATGGAGGGTATTGAAATATGAATTTGTCAGAGGATGAAGAGGGTGTGGTAGGCAAATGAACGAGGCCACGAAGATGGGTTCCACCATAGCATGGTGGAATAAAATAGGAAGTAATTGGGAGTAATCCTAAGGAAGGAGGGAGAAAAAGAGGATGGAATAATTATTAAATAGTGATAGACTCGTGAAGTTTCAAATAAGGGGAAAACGATGGGTGAGATAGGACCTCTTCCTAGAGGAATCGAATAAGAATTTTGGACAGCGCGGGGAAGTTATAATTAGCGAAGGTAAAGGAGGGTATTTTGGGATTTTCAGTGGAAAACACACTGCATTTTCTACATTCACAACTTCATTTAAATTGGAAATGTAGAATGGCCGTTATATTTTTCCTCTGAAACTTCATGATGGAGACATTTAATTTAGTAGCACCTATAACGGTTTGATGTCATTTGGGAGTGTCGGTGATGGAAATGAATACGAAGCAAGGAGGGATTCAGCAGCACAAACTCTGCCAGAACCTATGAATTTTTGTTATAATTATATTGATTGATCTGAAGTAAAAAGGGTGATAACTAGGGTTCGCCAATTACATAATGTGCCTTAAAATTATTTACTCATGAAAATACCATAAAACTTGACTCAATGGATGAAATTCCAGCTTTCGATGCTTAAACCTGTGCCAAATTTGAGCAAATGTAGAAGTGTAGAGATTGATTGACAATTACATTGACTAAGTCTGCAAAACAAAACATGGCGTAGTCGGTTAGAGGCCCAGAACTTATGCAAGACCTTTAAGGATCAGGATGGAGAAGATTAAAAAAGGGATTTCTTACATTTATTACGGGAGCAGAAAAAATTAGCAGATGTAAAAGTAAGAACTGCCCTATTTAAAAATACTGGAAGGGACTTGTTAAAGGTTTACGAAAGCCAAAGTGAAAATAAGATACATAACTTGATGGTATATTGAAATTCTATGAAGATTTTGCTTCAAATTAAAAAGTAATAAATTAAATCTTTGAACGTTATTGTTTGTATAAAATTGTTCAAAAAGATAAGCATATATTGAAGAACTTCCTTAACTGTAGGAAAAGAGTATGAAAAATTGTCAGTGGTGTAATTTATGTCATAAACCAAAGAAATTTCCAGCATTTGGCAAGACATGTAATTACTATGTTAAGATTAAATAATTTCCAAACCTTCTGTAAAACATAAAAATTAAGTTAAAGGAAAGTATCTAGCGTAAAGGAGTATATGAAATTGAAAATGAGAATAGTGATGAAGAGTACATTATGACAGAAGTTATGACTCTGAACCAAAAATATTTTACTTACGGTATGAAAAAATTATTGGCCAGGCAATGGAAATGAAAATTGACACTGCAGCTCAAGTGAATGTAATGTCTGTCACATATTGTAAAAATTTGGGTCTATTAGGACGTGTAATGTAATCATTGAAGTTTTTTTCGGCTAAAAACTAAGCCTTGTGGTGTTACTTCATTATTCATTAAGCATAATTGTTAAAACATTCACATGAGTTAAATATTGTAGATTACTATGGCAAACCCATTTTAGGGCTTCAAGATGGTCAGATATCTTGCATTTGTTATAAACATTTATTTTATTGAAGAGCTTGGTGAACCAGCAGGCAGTAAAAATTCATTTAGAATTATGGAACTTTTTGATGGCGGAAAATTACCTTCAAGGTACATACATACCACATTAAATTAAAAGAAAACTCCTCACATGTTTTTAAGTCAGCGATAAGGATTTCATTTAAAATATTGGTCAAATTAATGGAGACGCTAATAAATTATTAATTACATAACAAATTAACAAGTAGAAAAACCAGCCCAGCGGGTAATTAATGCGGTCATTGCTGAGAAAAAAAGATGGATCCTTGCTTGATTCCAAAAGATTAGCCTAGCTCTTGAAAGAGAACGGTTTTATATTCATATTAACTAGGAATGATATGAAGTGCTATTTGTCAGGTGAATCTATATTTACTGTGCTTGACATGAAAGATGGGTTTTTCTTATGTTGAATTGGATGAATTGGCTTGGATGATCTACTTACTTATGAACTTTTGTGCTTTTCTTTGGGAGATATAAATTCCATTTGACGCCCTTTGTCTTGTGTTCAACACCTAAAGTAGTTCAGAAAATGGCAATGAGAATTTTTGAAAATGTCGTTGATAATACGTATGTTATTCGGGTGTGCCGCGTGATGTTCAGGTATAGCCCCAACGTTTCGTGACCGCTGCTGGACAATTCTTCAGAGGGATATGAGGTCCTCGTTACCGACGAGAAATGACGACACCACCACCCCGAAGAGAGCCTGGCTTCCCTACATACAGGGTGTGACGGATGGAATAGGGAATGTTCTCAGAAGATATGACATGAAGACCACTTTCCTGCCGAACCGACAGATAAAATCTTTTTTGAGTCTATGAAATTCCCTGCGGAACATGTAGGAAGAAATACATCGGGGAGACAGGAGGCAGCGTCAAAACCCGGCTGGAAGAACACCGACGAGCCACTCGACTGGGACAGACATCGAAGTCGGTAGTGGCAGAACATGCAGCCCTGGGACATGAGATTGACTTCGAAAAAACTAAAATCATCGCGAAGGTCAACAGATTCAAACCCAGGCTATACCGTGAAGCAATTGAAATAATAAAGAACAGAGAAAATTTTAATAGAGATGGTGGCCTCCAAATAAGCCACACGTGGAGGCCCACACTTCACAAACATTTTTCAATGACATCTCCGTCCACCCCCCATCCCTCTCCCCCCCTCGACCAACCCACCTGAGATATATAATACCCTCACCAGCAACGAGGACCTCATATCCCTCTGAAGAAGTGACCAGCAGAGGTCACGAAACGTCGGGGCAATACCTGAACATCACGCGGCACACCCGAATAACATACGTATCATCATGAGCCACGAAAGCTTCAACGAACACTGTCGTTAATAGTTTCGGTCTCTCACTCAGTGATTCAACCCGAAGGTTGGTTTTGATAGGTGAGGGTAGAACTCACTCCGTACTAAGCCACAGGCGTGTGAATTTCACACATTCAGGGTAGGGGGGCCAGTTCCTTTCCCTGGGCCACCTCGTACTCCGACGATTTTTCGTTTGGGGGCGTCCAAAGGCTTCACCCGGATTTGAACCGGGGACTCTTCGATCAGTAGTCAAGCGCTTAAGTTGGTGGAAAGTCGTTAAGGTGGTGGCAGCGGTAATCGTGGGTCATTGAGGGTACATATATTGCAATAATTTTTCAAATAGGTACATCGAAAAAATTCTAGTACAACATTTTATTAAAGTACAACTACACGGTACTGTACATGCCATTATGGAAATTATAGAATAATCGTGTATTTTATTTTTGCCTTAATTAAAGCATGCTATGACCTCTATTAAATATGAGGCTATCGCGGCGATTAACATTAACAACGGCTTTCTGCCGTTCTTCCGCGTTATGACGTCTTTTAGCGACGACATTTTCTCCAGCCTCACTGTTGGCGTCTTTAGGTCTGAAGTGACTATGCGTTGATTCTCGTACGTCTCATGTATATAAACGAGAGCCCTAGGTTGGCCCTGATTGGTCAAGATGGCTGTCTGGTCAATAAATCAAGCAATCAACAATCATGGAAACATCATTTTAGTCACGCCCGATATCCTACCTTGATTTTTACGTATACTATAGCTCATCATTTTTCCTATCGAATGGCCTGAAAATATTGTTACGTCATTGACCATTTAACGAAGATATATGGATTGGAAGGTGAAGGTTTTTGACGAAATGCAATATCCTTATAGGGAGTATGATGACCTTCCCTCGCATAGCAATTTTTATCTCAATTTGGCCCGAGCAATTTCGTTATAAAACTGAGGCAACGTGCACGAAATATTGAGGCACATAATATATTTTTTTCAATTTAGATCATCGGAATTTTAACGTTAATATTTTAGTTTAAAGATCATACTTCCGCTTTCCTTCTGAACAAGGAGCCGGCATGCTGCGGTGAAATTGGCAACGTTGCGAAGTACTGGGAGGTAAAATATGAAATAGGGTATAGAAAATAGGAAAAAATAGGCAGATGGCTTTCATTTTAATCGTTATAATGCCTTTATAAATTCAATTCTTAGTTTTAAATAATTGGAATCGATTTAGAAATGGAATCAATATTATTCCACCAAATAAGATGATGAATTTGATTTATGAATATAGGTGACGAAATGAATGATACCATGAAAAAATGATTGAAGTAGAAAATAATGGGTGATGAAATCGTAAATTATAAAGGCAATATCTGTTGAGTGAATAAGAGTTCCTGAATACTGGAAAACACCAACCATTTCGAACAATGTTAACAAGATAACCATAGGGCACTATAGCACTAAACTGTTTATGCAGTGTCGGTGTGGCCATATGTTTCTATCATATATTTCAATGCAATTTATTACCAAAACTAGACATATGAGATGTATTTTAAAATGTTTTAAGCCTAAAAACAATTATTTTTTGTACATTTTGGTAAATATAGTAAAAAGAACCGTGGAGGAACTTGATAAAACAGCACAGGAAGTTGTGGATAGAGCATTGAGATGGGGAATCAGTTTTTAAAAATCTACAATATAAGCAAGAATCTGTATGTTACTTTGTAGTTTTGTAATAATTTTTAGTTTTTCCAAAGGATGGTGTAACAGCTGATCCTAAGCAAGTGGAAGCGTTAAGAAGTATGCCAGAATCAATAAATGTCAGTGAAGAACAAATGGTTCTAGGACTCGCTAGTTATTAACATGAATGTATTTCAAATCTTTCACACCTGAAGGCAACTTTAATTAAGATTCCTAATGCAGAAGATCATGAATGGGCATGGACCAAATAAATTATTTCCAGACATCGATGGACACGGTGGTAAAATTACCAGTTTTAGCATTATTTAACCCAGCAAAAGATATATAGATGTTTACTGACACAATCTCCAATGGTCAGGGATGTGCGGTACTGCAAAATGGACATTCTATTGCATATGTTCAACAAATTTTACAAAAACGGAAAGGAAATAGGCTCAAATTGAAAAGGAACTACTAGGAAAATACTTCGCTTACAAAAGATTTGATATGAAAATAAAGTTCAAATTATAAAGATAAGAGTAAGATTGCAAGAGGTAATAAAGTTCAGATTTATACTGATCATAAGCTATTGATCACTATTCTAAGAACGGAGTTACATCAGCCATGAGCAAGGCTGCAAACAGTTATGCTAAATTGCTAATCATAAAAGGTTGCTTAAAAAAATAATTACGACCTGGATAAGTTATACATTTCCTGCATTGCAGTACTTCTATATAAGTCCTGGAATGCATGAATACTTCTATAATAGAATTAGGTGCACATCCCTCACAAATTTAGTCAAATAGGCGATTAAGATCGTATGTTACATGTGACTACTTAACTGAATCCCCAGGATCCAAGCATTATTGATTTATGAATTAGTAAAAGCTATAAAAGCTTATTATTATTACAATAGAAACGTTGTGAACCAGGACCATGGCCAAACCAAGAACTTAAAGCATATATTACTGTTAATAATGGCGAATGAGATGAAAGGAAGTTGGTTGACCAAGCTTATACGTCGCAAAGTCATTGGGTATGAACAGAAGACGGCAATTTGTTGAAAAGATATTCAAGGCAACTCAAGTCAATTTCAGAAAACTGAAAAAAGAGGGATTTTAGAGATGGGTGTTGTTGATGTTATGACGTTGATTTTTGTTGTGTTGTTGTTTGTAACATGTTGATGTGGATGTCATGTGTCAGATGTTTGTTTAGAGTTGCTATGCATAGTCAATGCAGTTTTACTGCTCATGAATAGTCTAAATCAATGATAAAAAAGTTGAATTGCTAATTTCATTGGCTAAGTCTTAACAACACTTAACAGTCTATGCGGCAGTTTGTGTCAACATCTAAAGCTCTAAAAATTCACATACAGTTAAGTCCGTGTAGCTAAACTGGCTAGAGCAACCGACGCAAAATCGGGAGATTCGGGTTTGATTCCCGGCCAAGGCGAATGAATTTCTTTTAATGGAAATCTTAAGTTAACAAATTCAATTCTATCAAATCCAATTTAGAATTCTCGATCCATTGCATTTCGTACCAGTTTATATTATTCAATCGGTAGCCATTAATTCGTAAGCAACACTAACGGCCCACTTAGCGTAGTTCGGAGAGATTATGAAATAACAATTTTGGTATTTTCCAATTGGCATTTATGGCCAATCTTTGCATGAAGCTCAAGATGAACGAGGTGTCTTGTTATCAGCACCTCATAACTCGATGCCTCTCAGTAAAGTTTACCGTGCCTCTATCCTAAATCATTCCAGCGATAGATATTGGCATGTGGGGTGAGAGATATACAATACTCGATGATGTGAAATATTCACTCTTATTTTACCCAAGTATTTCTTATTTCACATCTGTTTTTATATTCTGTTTAAAGTTAGATTAGACAGCACGATAAAACTATAGAGGTTTGGACACCCAGAAATAAATTCTCATTATTGCATTCAAAGGAAACCCGAACCAGATAAACTTATTAAGTCCGATTTATAGTCATGTAACTTAGCTGCTACATATGGGTACAGATAAGCTAAACTTGGGCTAATCTTGACGTGAGGATCTTTGTTTCAATCTGTGAATTTGAATATATTTCGTCTACAGCTGCATTATAACGGAACTCGATTTTACGGTTCAACCATCCTTTTAAGGGGTAAAATTTTACGGCTAAAGTTGCTTTTTCGCAAGAAAAGAATATGGGATGAAAGCTATGGAATCAATGTCCTGCTGTATCTGCTTTTTATAATCCCCTATCATGAGTTTGACTAATAAATCGAGCGATACAGGGTTCCTGTATAACATTATTGGCATCCATACGATACATTTAAAGTGAAGACCATGTAATCTGCCAGTGCAGCTTTTTACTTTCTGGCTAATTTGAAAAATAACGGAATGGAATTTCTTCGTATGTGCAGATTTTGCAGAAAAAACATCCTTCATTGTTCACGTGCTCAGAATTATTTTAAACTTAATTGTACCACTGTTTTCATTCATTTCTCTAAAATCATCATTCGATTTCGTGTGCAAATCGGCGAAAGAAAGATCACACCATCATTTCTATCGTTGCTAACTGTTATTCATACGAGTTAATTGTTAAAACTGAGTCCTGAATTTAAAACGACCAAAGAAGGTGACTTGGCCTTGTAATAATATCCAAGAAACAAAAATGCATTGCATGGACTTACGCTTGCTTCTTATATATAGTTTTGGTTACTGGAGCCAAAATATCTTCCTCTTCAAATCTTGAGATCGAGCTGCACATCAACAGTGGAGAATGCAAAGACGGCATAGCAGCCAAATCTCACATCGCAATCGCCAATGCTAATATGCCATTTACCATACCAAACTGGTGTAATTCGAAGATTTAAGTAAATTCACAATGCCTTGTTGCAGTTTGAATATGGCTCTTATGGCCTGCACACCCTCAACAGTTCCACCTGAGGGAAGACAAGACACCATGTAGTGGCTCCTGTGAAGTACAATGAGAGTTCCATTAACAAGATGACCCATGGCGAAAAAAAACCTCACACTTTGAGATAAAAATCAATATAGGCATGTGACGATACGATGAATCTCCGAAACCGAAACTATTGTATTTAAAATAAGGTGATTAAAAAGCGAAATAACATCACTAGCATTGGAAGTAACCAGTTTATGTGTGCACACAATGAAGCTGAGCAAGTGAATGGATCTCACTATCATATCTTGAGAAACTCGCATAAACTGCCGGTTAAAATAGTTTCAGTTTGAAATAACCACATATTTACAAACAAAAATATCAAAATAAATATAGAATAAAATAAATGCAGTCAACAAGCCACGTTAGCCCGGATAAACTAACAGCTACACTGATCGAATGAAGCTCAAAAAACATGCTTTTGTCATGCTCGAAGAGAGCTGCAGGTGCTATAGTCATGACTTTGTTTGCATGGGAAATTTATTCGTAGCAAATATCCTTTTCATAGCCCATTTATCCTTTAGTCCGGAATTTTATCAGTGATAAGAAAGTAATTTATTTTCTTCCCCACGACTTAGACCCGGTCAATTGTAATGACTTCAATTTACATCACTGAATTTCGAAGATTGTACAACAAATAGAATATTCGGCATCATCATTATGAGGAGGCAAAAATTCTAAGATTACTTTGACGCAGGTCTCCAGTCGATTCACATATCAGCTAATCTCTTCATGTTTACCTACGTAATTCTTATTTTTCAAATAAATAACAATTTATATTATATATTTCATGCAAGGCTCTCCATTTCCATTCATTCTATTCCCTGTTTCCCCATCGATTGCCTCAAGAATTAAAGGGTTAAAATGTAGGAAAATGCTGAAAATAGAAAACCAGTGATCTGCTAAATGAATGCTTGCGAGGTTGGCGAAGTGTAAAAGTGTTTGCAGCTCGTGTAGACTGGGTCGGTGCTTGAAAAATACCTAATCCTTGTAACCATCACCACGCTAAATCGCCAGTACAGTGCTGGCCGAATCACAACCGCCGTGAAGGGAAGAAAGAAGAACAATATGAGATAATTCTACAGCTGAGAGAAAAACAGTCACCTGATAGGTTAAGTATGAAGCGCTTTTAAATTTAAGGCAGTCAATATCACCTACCTACATATAATTTAGAAAAGGGTATGTTTCCTCCCCGTTATCGTGAGTAAATTTTACAGTGACCCTAAGGTACCACGAGGTCAAGCTGTTATGCAAACTATAAATTAGATATGTTGCTACAACTGTACACAGGCCACTCGGCAAGACTAGTTCAGTTTTCGACAAAGAGAGGGCAGCGGGCGTAGTTTATTTCAGTGCATTTTTACCGGCTACCTTAACAGATAAAAATTCTGCTCAGCAAAGCATGGAAAAGTAAAATAGAAACGCAAAAAGAGTTATGACAACATCATTTGAATCCTGGAAGAAAATAGCTGTACTATGTTTTTAACCTCCTGAATTCTAATTACCTCCAAGGAGATTTTAACTCTAATCACTAGAAGAAAATCTCATGGCAAAATGTGCGTATAGCTTAGGCTTACAGATAGAATGACGCATAATCTGAAAATATTAAAATGCAAAAATCCAATCTGGCGGTAACTGATTCAAAAAATATATGTCCCAGTACTACTTGGAATTTTTTTGGCTCGACCCCGAAACTTGAATGGAAAGGAGAAACATCTGGACAAAAGTTGTAGGCATGACTGAAATGGACACTCCATCTTATGGTGCAAAGATACTTTCCGAAAAAGATGCCGCTCCGAGAGAACACATTTCTCAACATTTGGAAACGAATTGCCAACGTAAATGATTGTTATAAGAGACGATCATGAATCCAGTTGTGGCAAATAAAATACTCTCGTAACAACGCAATTTGCCTAGAGCAAATGTCAATTACTTAGTTTGACGCTTAAACGAGGAGGAACCGTCGCCAAGATAGCACGTACCGTACCGTATCGTTTGGGCCTCGTTCGCGTAAAAAGCAGAGGGAGGATGAAATAGGCTCCTTCGGTACACGATCGAAAAAGTGAGAGCAGGACCCTTTTTTACGAGCGAACACGATTCCGCTTTACAGGGACCCGTCATCATGAAATACAACCTTCCATTTGATACGGTATATTTCTGCTTTATCGCGATAGGGAAAGTCCTCCGAAGGAGGCCGCCCTCGGCGTTGGAGCTAAGGAATGCACGAACCTGAGTGACCGCATGCCGACGAACATCTTTCGTCGACAGTCATTCCCGATTCCGTTCCATTTCCAAAAATTAGCCTCAGTCACCAGTTAGCGTGGGCAAGGCAAAATCTCCCTGGCGCACTTGAGCGAAAAGAAGACAGTCAGGGAGACTGCGTCAGAGAACAAATAAACATACCCAGGCAACACGAGTGACGTGCTCCGAGGGCCTAAAATGGGCCAACATTGCTAGACTGTTGTCCGAAACAAGTGCTTCCCTTGGCATGCTATATCATCATTATTGGTATACCATGAATAATGTTAGGCTCGTAGAATAGTACTTACCTAATACTCCCTGAATATGCCAGGCATCCCTTACCTTCCTTTCTAAACTGCGTTTCCCATATGAAATCTTCCTAACTCTAAATCTTCTCCATATTTTTATCTTACGGAGAACACATTCTTTTCCTGCATTTTCCTTCCTTTTCAGAATTTACCAGACTTTCTCCTCTTTATAGCTCTCTTCAGCATTCGATTGCCACTTCAAATGTCTTCCATACTACTTCTTTACCTTTTTCGTTCTATGTATGTTCATTTTTCATGGAGCTAAACCCACATTTCCGCAATGATTATTAAAGAAATATGCAAAGAAGAAATAGGTGTTTGTCTTAGTGTGAATCAAAGGGAACCATAATATTTCCTTGTAAACCGCGTATACTTGCAAACGAGTGTCACCTTTTGGAGCAAAATATCTCTGTTGTATTGTATAACTATACCCACCGTAAGGATTTTAATACAAGACGCAATGGAAGTATGCACACAACGTACTAAATACCGTCAGGTGCAAAATGAATTCAAGTCGACGACATTAAGGGAAGCATTCAATGGTCGTTTCTCAAAGGGGATGGGCTATACTCGGCAGGAATAAAGTGGAGCCTTATTTTGAGGAATTTCTTTAGACATGCCGTAATGCCCTAGAAAATTCTACGGAAATTCATCGGGAAAATGTATGCTCTACAGCTTTTCCATCCTAGTAACTTACCTTAGCTCATTAGATGAGCAATGTGAACAAGTACAAAAAAACTATTGTGTATGCTCATACAGCTGTACAAGCACACAAATAATCATTGCAGAAAACGCATGCTTACCTTGACATGTAAAAATACAAAACATGGGCGAAGAGCAAAAGTCAATGGTATACATAGTAAATGTTTCTTTTCTTGCATAAGTAGAACTTCAGGGTTGAGGTCTTTCAGCAAGTCAAGGTGGCCTTTTGCGCTGAGAAAGTGACAGTTATTGAAGCAAGTTTTCTCGCTGCAATGGAATGATTTACTAGCTTATGTCTTAGCGAAACACCGCTTCTATTGGTTGATATATATGTCCTAGTTGATGTTGAAATCATATCTCTCAATAATTCCAATAGTTGCTAGAGGTCAAATTCTTTAATAAATCCAATGTAGTCAATTTATGAACTATTTAAGACCAGAGTCTTGTCACCCACGGGATAATATCAGAAGATACTTTTGCTTCACTTTGCCTCATTATGTAATAATTAATCATTAAACATTATATCAAAATATGATTATTTATAAGATTATGTCGTAGTATAGTCGATTATGTTCCATCAAGTACTAGTGATATATCCTTAGATCGAGCGCGAATATACCTCAAACGTGTGGAGATTAACAGCCAGGTTATCAAAAATAAAAGTCGCCCAATACAATTGCAGAAACACTCACAAGACTCCATTTAGAAATCTTCAGGCTGATTACTAGACTCTGGGAAGCATTTTTAAGTGGGTCAACCACATCAACGTTCTTTGGAACACTATCTTCCAGGAGTGAAATTCCACAGAAAACTCTTTGTCGTCGCCAGGGTTCAAGCCCTGGTTCCCTCTGAAAGGGAACCCAGGACTCGATCCACAGTACCGAACCGTATCCTTGATTAATGTCCGTGGCATTACCTCAGTCCCAGGGAACAAAGGAAGGAGGTACGGGCAGGAAGGAGGAGCGGGGAGCGCTCCTCCAAACTTAACGCGGGCACAGAAATTAATGGCAACCTTCCCCCAACCTTCTTCCCGACTTGAAATGCTGCCAATTAGATTCTCCTAGATTTCCCGCGCCGAAATTTACCACTTCACGCGACTGTGAAGAAAAAGGAACACCGGAAAGCGGACACTGCGCCACCAAAGGAATACACGTCGAATCCGTGCGGTGAACGCTATGTATTCATATGGAAACCGATTTGAAAACGTCAAGCAGCCGAATGTAGAGTGGACAAGATAAGAGTTTGAGGCTGGCACTGGGTGTTCCATTCCACTGCCAAAATTGGTCTGCCTTCCACAATGACGGTAAGACATAAGAATTATTGGTCGCTGAATTCAGGAACTCATTTTATACTAGGACATTTCTTAATCACGTAACATAAACGCACTTAACTGAAAATCACCTCGTAATGTCTAAAACCTGAATATAACACTGTGAGTTTAAAGACATGAATGCATTTAAAACTCTGAGGAAAAGTGCATGTGTGGTTTGATTGAACAGCTGCTTTTACATTACTTTCCCTTTTTTATTTTTCATTTTTTTCATTCATTAACAATAGCTGCTGCACTTATATTCATTGATAAAAGTCCCATTTTTGACCCTTGTTGCAAACAATTGCTATATGTAGGTATAAGGCAAAGGGGTGAACTTAAAACCTTAAAAAATACTATATCCAAATGTCTAAGAAACATTTTACGAAGGGTGGATAAGACTTTATATTTACCTCGTTTCAGAAAATGAAAGTTATCAAATAGCTTTAGCTTAGTTAGCTGCATGAAATCACTACACCTGGCCAGTCAACTTGAGGGTGTCGGGAGAAATCGCATCAACATCAGATAGCAACACGTGCAGGAAATTAGGATGTCGAAGTAAATAGCAAAAAAGAAATTCCTCTCTACTGCATATATCTGGCAAAGGCTGCTAAATGGGCCGATAAGTTCTGCAGAATAAATTTATTGCAGGAGCACTATAATTTTCCTGTAACACTAAGATCTTGACAGATGGCGCGAGAGAGTGCAGCTAGTTACGCCAACAAAGTTAGGATCAATTTAAAGACACACTGCAGTAATGCTTGTAGCAACTTCCCTATTTTAGGGCACTTAATCTAATCCCTTACTTTCCTCAGGAAGGCAGAAATTTGATTTATCTACATCGCGCGACAATCTTTTCTTTACTGTCAATTAGACCATAATATGTATTGGTTTTAGCACTATCATTGCCATCGGTGGAAACTGACCGGCTTTAAATTTACTCAAAAGGTTTGGTCCTCATCTTAACATACGGTAGAACAGTGATTCGCATCTGGCTTCTCCTTAACATTTTGGCAATGGCACAAACTTGAAAACGATCCTTTAATACTCTAGTTGGTTTTCTCTTCAAACACTCCAGCTCCATAGCTTTCTCGTACGGCTCGCCGTAGCAGCGTATTCTACATGAGACCTGAAGAGGGATGAGTAGCATTATTTCTTTTCATTATTGGTGCATTTATAAATAGCAGTAATAATACTCTTTTCATACCTTAACAAACTGATGGGCCAATAATTTACTGGGCGTTTCCATTCAGACATGTCTTCTGAAGCGCTTTCACAAAGGCGCTTCATTGATTTTAAGTTGGCTAATTTATTTTTTAGAGGAACCAGTCGAGAAAGGGAGAAAGACCCATTGAAATCAATGCTACATGCAATTCGCTGTGAGACAGAGAATATTTTGCATCTTAGTTCTTCTTTAACTCTTGTATATCATCATCGCTACAGATATAGGTATATTTTCATGAACATGGCCACCGTATTGACAATAAGGTGGGTGCATTGGGCCAACCTTACTGCCTTGGGGATGAACCAATTCAATTTGTACTTCTACACAGTGACCACAATCACAACCCACCATTCGTTCATGAACGACTAACAATCCTCAAATGCAATTTATTTCAATATTATCTATCCCATAACGGCGTGGTAGCTTAGGTGATAGAATGTTGCCATAACCATATGGGCCACTCATATGGTTTTAATCCGGCAGTGTCCTGTTCACACTTCCTGCTAAACCCATTCTGTGGGATACGTTGGATGCCAGTATCTAATTATCCGCGGCTTGCTTGTGACCTAACAGCATTTCTGTGAATTTGGTACATGATATGAAATTCAAGCATTGAATTTTGCGTCACAAAGCATTCAAACAATAAATGAGAGTAAAAATATCACCATTAAAGTACTAAAAGGTTTCATCCATAAATTAGTAACCTAAATCACCAAACGCCAAAAAACAAGTTCCCAGGAGACTCCCTTTCCCTTTTGACACTTCGGACTCTATATCATGAAAGGAGTAACTCCAGGGGGGTTGTGTTTGAAACAGTCGAGATTATTTCGAATAGGTAACCAAGGAGTCGCATGGTATAAACAAGAATGGCTCGAAAATTTTATGTGTTAAAACCGCTGATTACAACCTCATTCATTGTTTACAATTGTGTTTTATCTCATTTGTTGGATCTATAGTCGAGAGAGATTAGAAAAACGTAAGTGAAAACAATTTTTGATATAGTAACGAACGATTCAGAGAAATAAAATTTCCAAACCACTCGTGTTTGTACCACGTGACTCCATGGTTACCTATTCGAGATAATTCCGAAGGTTTCAAACACAACCCCCCAGGAGTCACTTCTCTGTCTGTAAAGAAAACACCGGTAGGTACTTCATTTACAAATGATGTGGATTTTAGTAAGAGGGGCGGATTTTATGGATCCTGAGACCCTGGGTAAAGATGAGGAGAAAAGATTGCTTTTAAACATTGGTATGTGTAGAAACATGCACAGGCAGAAGAATGAATGAAGAGGAGTGAAGCATGTTTGGGTAGAAAAAAAAAGACAATTAGAAAATATTAGGAGAAGGCAGATTACGTTTTCTCATTTAGAAAGTGGCACTTGTATATGGGTTCCATAGGACGATGGTATGATCCATTAATTACAGGTTGTACACTTCGCATTGGAAATACTAGTTAAAGGCCGTTACGAATACCGTATTGGTCTTATGAGCTTATTGCAGGAACTGCGAGGAGAATTACCTACTATCGGAACGCAGGTTCAAATTTAGACTATACATTTCAAGACATTTTAAGCTTATATGTTTCGGATGACGTTATAAATGTATTAATAACGCGTTAGTATTACGCTAGATTCGATCAGAAAAACAAGATTAGAGATACAGGCTGTCCTACTGATGATTTAACATATCATTTTTCCTCGAACTGTAAGAGAAATTAATTGACAAGGGATAGGTGAGTTGAATATTTTTAGAGTAACCTGTAATAAATGAAATGTTTTAGAATTTTAATTCATGCATGCAAGCAAATATAAGTTAATATCAAAGGTCTTCCTGATCATAAATCGCTTCAATATTAAGTAGATACTAGCCATTTAGTTCCACGTGACTCTTATATCTAACATGTTTCCATAAAGTAGCAGCATTGTACCTCTTAACTGTACTTATGTAGTGCATGGATGGCGATCTTTCACACCCTGCCACACACCCCCACGATTGCTTACACGGTATTTCACAGATTTAGATGTAGATATACGTGGATCGAACTGGTAATATTGGACATTAAAATACTGAAGGTAGCTCTCAAATAATAGAGTGAAGGTCAAGCGAAGGAAACTTCGGAAAAGTAAAGGTATTTTGTAAAGTGTATAGGAGAATTGGAAATACGCTGATCTGAAGAGAGAAACAACACAGGTAATGAGCTATTGAATGAAATAAATGCTAAACATGGTAGGAAAACTCCAATACAACCTATTCTATCTGAATGAAAACATAATTTATCAACTTTTCTACTATAATAGCCTACAGCAGACGAAATCGATCCACGAGCCTTGTTGACAGCATAAATATAATCAGATATCACTTTCAGTTAAATTGAGGTTTAATTGAAGCTGATCATCAATAATATCATAGGTATTGTGGTATTTTTCAGAAGTGGTAGTTTAACGGATCTGAAGAAATAAATAAAACAATAATTATGTAACATCTAAATAACAAAATACCGAAAAAACTAAAAATCTAGGAGGAAAAAATATAATAGTCACCGTAAATGAATGAAAATGCGTATTCACCCGTGGCGGGATATAAAGATATGGAAAGACACTATACTAAGCTAATATGCTTCTTGGCTGACTATTAGGCTATTTTCCCATCACCTCCTACACTGGACTTTTACAGCGACATGCAGAGAAAAACACCGGAGTAAATATTACTACGTCACAGCACCAGGCACTCACTCAAGTTACTCCTAATATACTATGAATAGCACTATAGTCGTCTGTACAGCGGAAGTCAAGCCCCTGTGCTTCTGGGCATGATAAAAGTGATAAAAGGGCAAATTTCACAGAAGAGTGGCTCGCCAATACTACTTCTAATAAAACCAATTTAAGAAAATTTTATCCTTGAAAAATTCTAATTGCCATGAAATTATTGTGCATGGAATCTACAAATGAAGGAAATACTTTGAAGGGAAATTTGGATTTTAGAAAGTGATAGGGTCAATGAGCAACTATTTTCCTTGAGCAAAATGTCAAGTAACGATAAATGGATGAGAGGGAATGGATTAGTTTTCATAACCTTCGATTAATTATTTCAAATATTTCCAACTAAACTTCTTGAGCATGGCTTTGATATAATTTCAAACAAAGAACATTATATTTGTGACGCTAACACCAATTGTATGCGTATGATATTGTTTCACCATAGTAGTAATAGCTTAAACGCTAAATTTAATCTGACATTCATCAGAAAAATCTCTAAGAACAGAACTTTCGCCGAGGGACTAAATTATAAAGGTTCATTGACTAGTATTCTGGATGACCTACTCCATGGGAAGGAAACGCTTTTCAGAGCAATAGAACCAATTCCAGGTAGGCGGAAGAAATAATGCTATCTTCGTGCTATTGGTACAGTACAGTTAAAGATAGCCTTAAGGTCATCCCCTCACCAGGTGATATGCAGTCAAATCCATATTTTACTTGGAATTACTTGCGCCTCTCCTGTCTGATGACCTCCATTGCTCAAATTAAAATGATTATTTTGAAAAGTGGTATTTACAATCGAAGGCTATTCCTGCAAGATTTTACTGATCAACCGAGCGACTTTATGATTTAATCAACAATATTCTTTTACAACTTATTCCAATTGGCAAGTGATAATGTCCAATATTAAGTACAAATACTCTTGCTAATAGTGTTTATGCGCAACATTAACTCAATAACATGATCTTCTTCCTTTTGACGTAAGAATGAGTGACGCCGGAAATAGAAACATACATCACGTATACTTAAAGGCAGATCTGGATGAGAGTTAGAGACAACGTTTGAAAGAGAGGCATGGAAAAAATTCAGTTTTGTGATGATAAAATATGAGATAAATTCTACAATTTCAACAATGGGATATAAAAAGATGTGGAGATAAAAATGGCATTAATTTAAATCACGCCTACGTCAAATAACATGCATATATTGATCTGATTGCACTTTCATGGGTAATTTTTAGGCCTGGAATAAAAATTGTCTCAAAATTATAAGTTCGGATAGTTAAAAGTGTCCTCTGCAGTTTGGTGGAATTCCAATCGTCAACAGTAAATATTGAACCATCAAAATTTTACAGATATCGCAAAGATCACGAATTTGGTTGTGAAGAGTAACCGTCATCGTTCGGTGAAATGGTACTGCGCTTCTCTCTCTTTACTCTAGGAAATAACCGTAGGGAAAAAGGAGAGAGCTGAAAAAGCGGGGAGATAGAACCATCGGAGTGGCCTTCGAGGACAATGGGTAGAATACGAAGGTAGGGGGGAAAATAATGGCTCTACAATGGTTCTAGAACTTCAAATATGGGAAGTGGCCTTTTATTCATTGATAAACAAATTGATGGAAACTTTAATTGCACTTCTTAAACTGGAAGGAAATTTGAACTGTATTGACCGTCTCCACATGGCTCCGCATCTATATATAAGGCAATACATAGAGCTGTGTAATCATTTCATTATACGTGCGGTCATAACTGCGGTTGCTAAAACGAATGGTTTCGTACCATTGTCGATGGATTATTAATATGCGCCACCATCTATACCAAATTTAGCTGTCTGCATGCCTGTAGAGATATCTGTATTTCTGCTTTTCGCTCTGCAATGACTTGTGGTGGTCTACACTGCCTATAAAACCAATCGTACTTGCTGCATGCTCAGCTTGTGTAGCCGCGTTGTACATCCGGTATTGGTGTTTCGAATACAGGGAACATCCAAGCGACGAACCTTCTTCGGCATTAATATAGCCAATTCCTATCACAAGCACCACTTCAAACATCCAACGAGTAGGATGCGGTAGGAATCCTGGGTGGCAGAGAAACGTTCACCGGAGCCCCCAGAATAAAGTTCAGGATAGTCGCACGGCTATCAGCAATCTTCGAATAAGAAGCCACCTGTTTCGAAAAACTCTAGAAATGTAATGCCAAAATTAACACGTTCTTCTCACTCACAATACTTTTTTAAATCTACAGTAATTTAAATCAATTGTTATTGTGTTTCCCAAGGCTAAAGTAACACAATAATATTATTCTGGACAAGGATTTCGATTTTCTGTTCTTATTTTTGAGTAGAACTCTCCGTAAAGGCTGCTTTTAAGGCTCTGTAAATGATGAAATATGAATCCATTCCAAGAGGCGATTTGTATTTCTCCGAGACCGAGAAAAATCGTTCAATGATTAAATGGATATCAGGTCTGATATGGCGGAGCTCACGCAACGAGAGCGAAGGTTTATTTGGGGAAACGTTTTTCATCCTTTATGAATACGTAACCTAAGTATAGAGTTTACCTGTTGGTATCTCCAAATCCAGGTCATTCACTGAGAATAATATATATCCTTGCGCTCCTGGTCATGAAAATCTTCTGGAATGGATAGGTACCCTTGTTTGCAGATAACGATTAAAACGATTCCTAGGAATTCCGGCTTTGGCACTAAATTTAGTGTAAATTCTGAACTTAAAAAGATTTAGTGAACAAGCGAACTTTCATACATGCTACAAAAAATAAAACACTGTCGTCCCGGGTTTCGACGAGTGAACGTCATTATCAGGTGAACAGGAGCTGTGTTTCAATTTTTCGTAGGAAGCAACCGGAGGGATGAAGGTTAGAGGTGAAAAAGGGGGCCATCGAATTGGACTTCAACGGCAATGAGAAGGGTGGAAGGCAACAAAAGATTTTGGGCAGGGGATTGGGAAAGGGAAGCAACTGTATTCAGGATGGAGAGTTGCATGTAAACAAATATTCGTTAATCACTGACACTCCTGGGTATTCTCCATACCTCGTATTTATTGTTATACAGGCGTCAAACTCCCGTTTGATGTAACAAAGACATGAAATATTTATTGTCATTATAACAACTATTGCGCTATGTTCAGGAAAATTTTAGCGAAATTACTTTTATTCTCACGAATATTAATAAAAGCTTAAAAAGGGGGTGTCTCAAAATTATTCTTTGTTCAACCAAAACTTTTATCGCCAGACGAATGCGTTTAGATCGCTCATTTCCATATGGTCGTGAGTATTTGTACGAACTACTGCGAGAATAAAGTTTTCAACTAGAAAACTATTTCCTACACTTTTCCGGCAACTTCGCCTGAAATATTTTCTGGAAAAATGATTTCTTTGCTATTATTTCCTGAAATCCCTATTGCACTGATTTACGTTCATTGATGATATCGCAATGTTCTGGAACCGATCAGATTGCCAATCAGATAGTGTAAAATATTTTCTCAACGAACTCCATTTCCAAATCTCTTTCTGAACTTTTTCTTAGCTTTTTTAGATCTTAGTTTTTCTTAGTTTTTTAGATCAGTGGTGAACAATAGACACCCCTTTCGTCATGCTGGAAACTCAGTTATACTATTCAGGCAGATAGCGGACACTGCATCACTCACAAGTTTATGCCTTTTCACTCCTTGGTTCATCGTATGCCTAATGTTTAATTGCTAAAGGAGGATTTCACAAATGAGGTTGGTGGCGTAAAAAAGATTGTCTTGGAAAACTGTTTTCCCAATAACGGTTTTCCACGTACATACTTGAGAATATAATGTGTAAAAAAAACCGAGGTTGACTCACAATTCAATATAGCTATAAGAACGCGTTCCGAGGTTTGATAAGTAATAAGCCTCTATTAATTGTTTAGACTATCATCTATTCCATCAACTTTTAAAGAGAATAGCCTAGTGGGTTTTTTCATCTGCAGTGGGTGACTCTTGGAAACCTATTCGTAAAGTGCAAGGATAATTTTGACACAATGATATAAAGTTGGATCAGTAGCACCAAGTGTAGTGACTATGATGGGATCTATGTCAGAGAGACATACAGAAATTGGAACACCGGGATAAACATATTTTATAACCTTTACTAATATATGTGACATAGTCCAATTTAGAATGTAATCAATCGAGCTCTAAATGAATTTATAGTTGATGGTCACTCAAAAGATACTGCGGGAAGTCAACCCAACAATGTTGTTAAAGATACATCAAAAGCCCCAGCACGGTATGGTGGGCAAGAACATAGACAATAAATAGAGTGATCGATATGAGAAAAGGGAGGTTTGAGGTGCCATTCTTTTGACGCTTAATAATGAGGAGCATTGGGGAATGAGGAATATTATCGAAGTCACTGGGAAGTTACTTGGGAGAGATAATACAGATTTAAGGATTTGTTGTAGGTATTCCTGGATGAAACACTTAATGCACAGGGCATGAGTGAATTTTAGACCAATTCCGGTTTGTTTCCCATGTAACTCGAAATATTTATGCAAGTTGGTGCTGTAGCTTCCTTGAATGGGATTGGTTTGAAGTAGGAGGCTATATTGCACATTGCGTTGCCGTGTTTTCATGGAGTAAATTTTTGTTTATTGAGAAGCTAGTAGTGTAGTGACTAATATAATGACTATTTACTCGAGGATAATGAGTGCTTGGTAGAAAGTCACCCCCTGCCATGCCTTTTTGTGAAGGCCTGTAAGGATACACTAAATATGAAGATGATGTATTATTTTAGGAAAGAATGTTAGTGACTCAAGTTAGTCAACTTACAAACTAAACAATTCCTGACACTTTTGGAAAAATAGCATGTTGCGCATTATTTCAATTTCAACCTTAGTTTTGATAGTTTTTGACCGAACACGCATCACCTCTGGTAAATATTATTTCCGGTTGTTTGTCACTTTTTAAATAGCCCATCAAAATGAAAGGAAAATTACCCAATCTTGGCCAAAAGCAATTAAATACACTAGCATCTGCAAGGATGTCGTGAAATTAAAAGATCCGGTGCAATTTGAACTAAATGAAATTCACAGTCAGAGGTTGACAGTTATTTCCGGGGAAGGATTTTTTGAGGCCATCCGTCAGCAATAAACACATTCCTTGAAACGGATATGGAGGATGTATCCAGAGTGAAAACCAAATACACTTTTTTACTCATTACATCAGTAAATCCATGAAGAGTGTCGCAACATATTACCTAACTATTAGCATTAAATGGCCTCCAAATATCCTTGATTTTGCAGGGTAAAATATGTCTAGTTTCTAGCTTAATAATAAGGTTTCTGAAGCTAAGTCGTTATTCGTACATTTTTGGTCACATTTTTAGATAACGAGTTTTTAACAAAAAGAATAAATGGTCCTTACTTGAGGAGACATGAGACCTTGCCTTCTTTCATCAAATCCCTTGTCAATGTTAATCACAATTGATTAAAAACAGAAATATATCTAACTTCTTTTTCACTAACGTCTTTTGAAAGTACCTAAAATTATAATGCATGCATCTATTTTAATAATTGAGTGATAATAAACATTTGACGATCAGGAAACAGAAATTGTAGGAGTTCGAAGGCATGCGTAGACTATTTTACGCTGCATTCACGGACAACCTGGTAGTTTTAGGTTCATAAATAAACGCATCCCTAAAATATTATATATCCTACGTCAGCTGCCATGAACATGATGCTTGATAGTCTCGCCCATTCAAACCAGCCACTCCACATTCGGCCGTGTTAAACTTCGGGCCACGGTATAAGTATGGTCATTGTTCCATCCCTAGTGACGGGTTAGTATCCACATTCATAGTCAAGGCAATGTTACATGGCCGTTATAAGACGGGCTAAGATGACACATATACATATGTTCTCCAAACTATTTCGCACTACTTCGTTTCGATCACGTGCTTCAACGCCCATCTGTACTAAATGAAGGCAAATAATAGTGACTAAATTTTTTTTAAATGTTTATATTTCAAAGAATATTAATTAAGATTCTTACCAGGAATTTTCTCCCTTTATACCGCTAAAGTTGTAAATCGTCATTTACGTAAAGCATTCGGCCTGTCATAGTAATTTGAATGTTAGAACTCCGTGGAAGATAACCACCAAATTAAAGATTATTGTTCATTAATATCCCACTATAATAGCAGTACTAGAATTGAATTTTTGGTCCATCGACATCAACGGTCATTCAGCACCTTCATTGTCCAGATTATTCCTTTTGTAGGTATAACAGTGTACCTAAAAAGCAGACTAGGGATTATCACGAATTTGTTTCATACATCTGGGATGATACGGCTCGGGCGTGTGTTAAAATGTTCCAGCTGGATTGCCTCTATATTTTTGAGAAAAGGTTTGTCTCATGGAGAAACATTACAACATTATTGATAATTTTTCCGTCATCTGTCATCACCTAATGCCTTGTTCAGTTCTACGGGTATTCTAAAGCGTTCATGCAGCACCTGGTATTTAATGCAGTCAAGTAGGAGGTGTCTTATGGTCAAAAGACAATTACATTCCAGACTAGTATGTGGTTCTTTCTCTGCTTTGAATAGATGGGAGTGTGTTATTGCAGTATGGCCTATCTTAAGTCGTATAGTTACCACTTCGTCCCGCCGGTTATTCCTTACCGAGGACGCCCAGGATTTGAAAACGCTATTAACTTCACGAAGTTTATTTTGTGCTGTGATGCACCATGCCATACCCCACAATTTCAGAATTGGTTTCTTTAGATAGATGGATAGATAAGCGTCTTTATTGAGGCGAGATTGAGACTAATAGTCCCCCCTCTTCCATGTATCCCCTAAAGTTAAACCTTTAGAGTCAACTTTAAATCGTAGAATGGGATCTTATCACTAAAGATCTCATCTTTGTTGAGGGCTGCTTTCGCCGCAGTATCAGCCATTGCAATTCACCTACGTGTCCAAGAGTCCATATGAATCTAATTTTGATCCATTTTGTTTCAAGAAAGATAACGTTAGATAATATGTCTTTAGCTGTAGTGTGCAAAGGGGAGGGACTACATATGGTCTGAAGTGCACTTCGCGAGTCCGAACAAATTAAAAATGATGTGTTCATTTTATTGGAGACAGGAGATGAGAACTTTAATGGCGAACAACTCTACTGTGAATACGATGCACATTGGATGCAGCCTAATGGAAGCCGATTCCGGAGAAACGTAAGCGCATCCGCGCGCGGTATTGCTCTTTGAGCCATCAGTAAAAATGTTCTCATGGTCTGCGAAACTTGCTAGTACCTCTTAAGTACGCAGCCTTAGTTCGCTGGAAATATTCAAAGATCTAGATCCCATGCAATTCATTAAGCAATGTACTTCAGGAGCGTCTCATGGGGGATACTTAAAAGTATTCTAAGGGATGAACCTTAGGAATATCAATGCCTAAGTTAGCCATTGAAATTTTCAAACGTACGGCAAGGGGTGGAGTGACCCTCAGTTGTTGATTAAAGACTTCAATATAACGCGGGTTGAAAATTATATTAAAACATGGGTGAGTTCGTACGGCTAAAATCTTGCAAATGTTATTGCACATTAAAATCTTTCTCCGGTCCTCTAAAGGAGGTTCTCCGGCGTCACTATATACACTTAGAACTGAACTTGTTCGGGAGGCTCCAGTTACAAGTCTCAGGCCAGTGTTGTGTACAAAGGACAGCGGCTTTAAAAGACTCTTTCTCGACGACGAATATATAAAACAGCCGTAGTCCAGTTTTGGCCTCACCAGGGCTTTGTATATGCGAAGCACTGTGGTTCTATCAGCACACCAGGACGATCCACTTAAAAACTCTAAAATATTTAAAGTTTTGTGGCATACATTTCTAGTATGCACTATTCAACAATAATAATTAACACCATCGCAAGTCATCAAACAATCACAGAAACAATCGCAAGTCATAGTCGATGTTACGTGCCTTCCTCACAAAAAGCAAAAACTAATGTTACCATCTACAATAATTGTTTTGCATTCATTGACTTAGACTCCCGTTTTTCAGCTTAAATAAGTAGATAATTATTGTCAGTAAATTCACCAATTTGGGAACAGAATGTCGTAGAGACGACCTCTAAACCTGTGGAGTGGTCGTAAATTACTACGTAATAAAATAATGGATAGACATGTTAATGATATGAGGATGTGCAGATAAAATATTGTACGATAATTTTGAATACCATTATGATAAAACATTTTTTGCGAAAAATGATTACATAGGTACCATTAAAATCTATAATGTCAAAATATTGTAGATAAGTATTAAACACAGTTACGAGCCTTACACAAGTCTGCTGAGATTAAATTGATCGCTTGTCTTAGCATTAGTGGCTATAGGGACAGTCAGTCTAGATCTATGAGGACGTCATTGACATGTCACGACATGACTTGCCACTGCTTAGTTCAGTGTTGAAAATCAGTCTAGCTTTACGCTGGCTGCTACATTTGAACTGTCAGAACTAGCCTTTCGACTTGCACACAGTGCTGCTGTTTTCCATCCGTGCCTATTTGTTGTGAATATAGTAATAATGCTTCGTACGCCTTTTGCTGCGTGTGCGATGAAATGGCTTTTAAATCAAAGAGAAATGTAATAGCCCTTAATAAAAATACCATGGACTTATTTTCGGTAGTGAGAAAGCAGTTATTGGCATGTATTTTCAGTTAACATGGTTTCGAGAGAACCGACAAATCACACTTAGACTCGTAATTCAACAGGAATCACAAGTAATTCAGAACGAATTTTAAGATACCCAAATTGAATTAACTATTACACTATGAATTTGAATACCTTTATGATAAAATAATTTTTTGCGAAATTATGTTTATTTATATAAACAAATACCGAAAATTGTGTTGCCAAGTTTATTTCATTTAGGAAAATATGACGAAGATACGAAGACCTGGGTCAATGGCGTCACCATACCGTTCATCCTGTCCAACGAAACGCTGGTCTCGGCGGATCAATTAGCCGAGCGTGCGTAACGCGTGCCAAGAATGAGAACCATGCAGTTAAAGCTGTCAACAGGTATGCTGGCTCTAGACTCTCACACAAGACAATGGAACGAGAGCCACGAGAGAAAAGTGAGAGTTGATCCCACCGAATGAAATCGGCGCGCAGTTCTACAAGACTTGACCTCTTCTCCGACTGATGGATGCGTCGTTGTGCTCGCATTCTTTTGGGATATTTTTTTCAGATTTTCTGCGCACAGAGCAAATTTCCCGATAGTATCTGTGTTTTTAATCCCTGAGTCCTAATCTGTGCTCGTTGCGCAACATTCATCACCAATACCAAAACCATCAATAGGGAAGGAATGAATGAAAACGTGATATGACTCTACCATATGATTTTCCTACATACGATTCTACGGCGAGCGTTTCAAATATCTTGTAAAATATTGCTGTGCAATTTTTGCTGACGTTTTCTTCAGATTTAAAATGTCCCGCTACAGAAATACATACGCTGATGTGAACGATACTGTCTGGGTTATTCAATTTGAACTTCAACATTTTCTGACAAAGAACCAATTTTCGGAAAAAAATAGTGGAGTGATTCACTAGTAGGCACTTCAGAAATATTGGATGGCATGACCAAATTCCACTTTCTGTACTTGACCTCAATTACTACTCACGCTGTAGTTCCCTTTTAATTACAATAGAATCTATTCTTCTTTATAAAAATGAAGACTATCGAAGAAAGGCTTTTATTAATCTTCAGCGAAAATTAGTGGTTTAAAATTACCCGAGCCATTTTTTATTATAAAAGACCAGCCTTAACCACAATTTTTCTCTCCGTCAGATTATCTAAAACACTCTCAAACACAACCCACTACTCCTCATTTTGTTTTTGTTCAGCCACCTGGGACTTGATGGATCAACTCGTTTTTATCGAAGTAATACTTGAATCACATTATACATCCATCTGATTATGACTGTATAAAAGCATCTATTCCAGAGAAGCAATAGAAGTTGAACACTTATGGAACCAGGAAGTAAATATAGTGTCAGCACACAAGTATTTGCGTTCAAATAATGCATTACTGCATTATATTCTAAAAGGCATCGTCCCAATTCAATATTTTACTTTCCTTTACAGCAAGCTGTAGTAAATGCCCTCCTTGTCCAGATAAAGATCCATCACCACAATTGGCTCTTACCTGCAAACGAAAATATGAAAATGTTATTAGTTTATATTTAACTTATAAATAAACTATTCATGAATAAATGAATAAAATATTAAATCAACTGTCAAATGGTCTGAAAAAAACTACCAAATGTGTACGAATTTCGACCGTATACTATATTTTTATTGATCTTACTTGACTGCTCAAAGAACTTCACAATGGCGATTCACGGTTAATGTGACGGAATTTGTACGGTATGGTACGCCCAGCAAAAAATTCCATTTAACACTGCATAAGGAAGTCATTTCAGTGCGACGCACTTCACCAATCGCAGGAAAATCGAGAAGAGAAGTATCAGATGAAACAAGGACAGTAGAAAAGCTGGCTTAGTAGAGAACAGCTACACAGTATCAAAGTGTCCACCAATAATCCACAGTCTGCTAAAATTCTTATATTTAACCCGTATCGAGGTAGTTTAACTACGCCGAAATGTCTTATATATCAGCTGACAAGAGGATACTTCTTCAAGAAGACCCTTCCCTACTTCTCAATCAACGAATCCAAAACAATTGATGAGAATTCTAAGCGAAGAGTATTTAATCAAATTTGCATTGGATTTGTTGCATTTGTATCTTATCAGGTATTTCCGGGATTTTAGTCTTCAAAATCGAAGAGATTGAATGGAAACCTTTTGTAAAGTCGCCTTGTCACCGAAATGTCCGAAGTGAGTCTGATACAATATTTTAATCTCCTACATTCAATATTTTTCCAACATGCAGTATTTTCACGTATTTCATGATTGCACAACTGGTCAAGAGCACTCAGAACGTAGATTTTCATTTCCCATGATTACAAGGCCTGAATTAACTAAAAGAGAATGGAACCTGGGAGACAGGACTAAAGACCTATTCCCGATGCTTCCTTTTGGCGCGCCCATTGCCGGGTGAATTGCGGTGCGTTCCTAGTACGAGCACACTTGTTATCCACTCTATCCCCTGTAAACATTTCATTCAGTAATGAATGAGCCTTGTGCACTAGCATGTACCGCTCTACTTCGTCTAAAAGCGTCCACGCACGACACAAAACGACACGAAAATAAACTGAAGGCATCACAGGCCTATTACCTATTCAAATACCCCAGCGATCTCCATGCTGTTCACTGAACCACACCGGCGCGAGCGATGTAAACATGAGAGATGATGGAAGCACTGCCTCGCGCTCAGGCCCGAAGGCCAACTCCCCTCATCTCTTGGGCGGAGCCATGGGATTTTTTGGGATCCATCCAGTTGGCAAGCCGCGTTTCCTTCCAGCCCACTCAAATAACTGATTGGTGTTAAGGATGAGTAGAGGCCATTAAGGAACCTCAAACCCCGCCGCCTCCACTGTCCACAGAGCTCTTTTTCAGGGGTCGTCCCCGTCGAATCATGCAAAATATTGCAACCCAAGAGCTCGTTCACGCGGCTTCTTTGAGGCCGCTCGTATTTGCGTCGCGTCGCCCGCCTCAGGAATATGAGAATGAAAAAATATATATTTTGGTAACGCTGGGGACGCTGTGTGTGGGGGTATGTGGTGTCACTCACGCCTTGAACACTGACCCAATTGAACCCAAAGTGAGTGAGTAGGCTGGCTTAGAGTATTTGATAGGGGGAATGGATGATTCATTAAATGATCGAGGAATTCCACTGATCCTGACGCATATTTCGGCGCAGTAAAAGAGTGTCTCCGCCAGTATTCGGTAAGTGAGCACAAAGTCGTCAAGAGGATAAAGTCGTCCCTCACTAGACTGCGCACGGGATATATAATAGGAATCTCAAAATAGTTTGGGCATGCCTCATGTATTTCAGTGCATGCTTGAAGCTTGCTTCCACCTCACGAGTTCCATTTTTAATGGAGTGAATGGCACGTGAGAACTACTTCTTTTCGATCCGCCTCAGAGAATCGCCCGAAATAATCCAGAGCAGAGTGGTCTGCGCATTGCCTTGGTTAGCCATAGGTTGCCGGTTCAAGGCAGGGGAAATACCGGTCCGGAAGACTGTTAAACTAGCAGAAATTTTCAAAGCTCTCAATGTGAAATCAGCGTGATGGTGTAAACCTACCTCAGCGAGGGTGTAAACACTTTCTCATGCTAACTAGTTAATTTTTAGCTTAGCTAACTAAATCAGTTCCAATTTCGTTAAAAAAACAGCGGGAGTTGTTGAAATTCCATGATGTCATCATTGCACCTTCGATGTCTATCCTAAAATTCTCATTCTTGGAGGTTACTGCAAATTATTGTAAATTTAAATCGATCAAAACCCAGCTTTTATCAGTAATACACGGCATAACAGGACTATATCAAATTAGGAGAATAATCTGTTTCCTAGACGTGCATCTCAGTGAGCCATGGTGATAGCAGACTTCCTCTGAACGTTATAAAATTGACAAGTAACATAGCTTTCAAGAGTTCATGATTCAGGTGTTCAGAGCCTTATGCTCCATAAGCCAATGGAATTATTTTTTTGGAATCATTTGTAGTGTCCTCTTGATTTTTGCTAAGACTTTTCCTCCGTCAAAGTCCGGATGCCGAACTGCATGAGTCGGCTATAAAAATATAACGCTGAGTGGATCATGACACCGTATACTGCGTAATGTTATTTGCTATGTAATATTATTATTCAAATCCAGGTTTTTCCTTTTCTGTTTATTACTGTCAAATGTTTCGTAAAATTTAATATTAGGTAATCCTTAATTTTGCAAAATTGTACAATCGCATCACTGGCTCATTTTATTGAGTTACTTTATCCATTTATTTTGTTATTTAGTAACTTTATCCTTCCGCAGTAGTTGATCTCTGAAATGGTTAATTGTGATGTCATTTGTTTTTCTGTATCATTCTCTTCTGATCGTATGCACTTAGTTAAGCAAATACTTAATTCTGTTTTCACTGCCGAGCCAAATTGTGTAAAATGATTTATGTTCCATAGGACAAGGTCCTAGAACAATAAACTTTATTATTATTATACTAAAATTGGGAGAATGCGACCGATAACTATGGTTATTGGAGCCAGTAATGATAGGTAGGTGGTTGCATACAGGCAGGAATTTTCCAGGGAGGAATGGCCAAACCCGGTGTCGGTATTAGCCTGCTCATGATGAAAGTCTAGCTACTAAAAGGCCGCGAGATTGAATCCCATTTAGGGCATTTTTACAATATTTTATTGCCTCACAAATAATTTAATCAAGTAGGATAATGCTTTTTCATCTTGTCGGTAATTGTATCCGACTGCAAGGAGCTGGACCTTGAATGAAAGGGATTGGGTTGGAGTGCTGGCTAGAATACTGACCTCATACCGTGCGGGCCCCATAGGTTCTTTGGTACAGAACCCCATTTTACAAATGAAGTACTAATGATTAATTACTTTTCTCGGAGCACTAAGTTACGGACCGGTATACTACCGAAACATCCTTCTACTGTCCGCAGTTATAACCCCGGGCCCGCAGGGTATGAGGTCAGTATTCTAGCCAGCACTCTAACCCAATCCCTTTCATTCAAGGTCCAGCTCCTTGCAGTCGGATACAATTACCGACAAGATGAAAAAGCATTATCCTACTTGATTAAATTATTTGTGAGGCAATAAAATATTGTAAAAATGCCCTAAATGGGATTCAATCTCGCGACCTTTTAGTTGCTAGGTCAGTACATTAATCGACCTAGCTACCGTTTAGTTGTTAATTAATTTTCGGCGCAAATGCAATGAGAAAATCAGAAAAATATCCTTTCCATGTTAAGGCGAAATTCTAAATAAGCCGCTAGTATATGAGATGCGAGCGGGCTTTGGCTATGGAACAGGATCTTGTGCTGAGAAAATCTTTGAGATTTATGATGTGGCTTGAAAGTAATACGGGCCAAAGATCAACACAAAAAGAGCAGTTAAAAAAGTGAAAAAAACGTTTTTTACGAAAAGTATATGAGATGCAAGCGGGCTTTGGCTATGGAACAGGATCTTGTGCTGAGAAAATCTTTGAGATTTATGATGTGGCTTGAAAGCAATACGGGCCAAAGATCAAGACAAAAAGAGTAGTTAAAGAAGTGAAAAAAAAACGTTTTTTTGGAGCTTCAAAGCTAAATTTTATAAGGTTTTTTCTGACCTATCTTAAACCTAAGTCAAACATGGCATCCATGCCTGAAACGAGATTCGAAACCATATCGCTCACTTTCCAAACCAATCGTTACTGACTTGGCTACTTCAGCCGACCAAGGAAACTATGGTAATGAGATTTCATGAGCAGAGTGTGGAAAGCTAGGCTAATTGATTCGGAGGATGAAGTCGGGTTATGTAGAGGGAGCATAAGGGAAAGAATCGAATTTGCAAAAGCATTGTATTCGGTAAAATAAAATCTTAGACATGGACCTCTAGGCCCTGTTACGTGATAATTGGTGGACGCTGACCGTGGAGGTTAAGGAACATATACATCTACATAATACTCCGAAAGCCACCATAAAAATGTGGCAGGGAATTAATTCGACCAAACATGCAATACATATCATGCTTAAAAATATTAGTGTCTATATTCTTGTTTGGACTTAACAATTTAACAAAAAAGATTAGAATATCAAAGCAAGCATGTAAAAACCTGCTTTAGTTGGGTTAGATTAAAGTTCTTATACCAATATGCAACTATCTATGCTGTCCGTTCATAAAATTATATAGACATACACTATTGAACATATTTACAGCTATACATATTCCTAATTGTACGAGGAAAGAAGAACATAGAGTCTCTGTCGGTTTGGCAATCAATTTCTCTAATTTTACTATCATGGTCCAGTCTACTGTAGTAAGTTGGAGTTCGCAAAATATTTTTAACATCATCAGTGAAAACATTGTCTTGGCATTTAGTTAAGAGATTTAGTCTAAATTTAAACGTATTTTATTTCTCGTATATGATCATCACATTTGCTATGAACTTCTTTAATGAATCCCAGTTAACGATTAGCTACACCAATTATTTTACGAATGTGTTTTCCCAAAAGGTATTAAATGGATTCCACGTTTGTTAGTTCATCCTTCCTTATGTAGTGAGTGCTAGGACAGGAAATGTTATTTACCCAAAAATTCATTACTGCACATTTTTTCAAATTTAATCGCAACTGCCATGCATCACCAGTTTTCAGTCGCTTGTAGGTCATCATTCAAATATTCCTTATATCCCTGTACACTACGACGTCATCGGCCAGTAGTCGAGGCTAACTTTTTACCACGTTATTGAAATATTTATGTACTGAAGGAACAAGAGTGGACCTACTACACTACCCTGTAGCACACACGAAGTGAATTCATTGCCGAGGAGGTAACACAATACTATTTTCGGAATGTAGAAATAATCTATTCCGATGCACCTTTCGATTTTAAAGCAACAACCTGGCACATTATTGTTATTTACCATCACAAAGAGAACCAGCGACATTTAAGTTAGGAAACTCCTTATTTTCACTCATGATGTGCCTGAACTATTTAATTTTAAATCTACTTATAAACTATTATCTAGTTTACTAAAATGGTCAAATTATTCCGTTGTATATCCACAGGATAATAGTAGTTATTTCTAAATTTAAAGTTGTGGAATGTAAGTGAAGAAGTACTAGGCAATGACCTCAAGTGTGACCATAGAAGTGTTAATTTTTGCTTTTGAATGTTATTTGAATGTTTCTCGTAATTTACAGTGGAAATGCGTTGTCTTTTGGCACTGAAAAAGCATTAACGTAAGAATACACCTTTAAAATGTCGATACGATAGTCTACCCCCACAAAAGAGACGTAGAGGAGTGATGGACTTAGATTATAATTGCTTTCCACCAGTGAACTCGTGGTCATTAGAAAACTATCGTTCACCACATCTAAAATTAAGATAGATACGGGCAATTGTGTTGAATTGTTCTAAGCTTCCTTTCCTATGAGCATCAAAATTAAGTGCATTCAGATCATTTAATATTGAATATTGAACGTTCTCACAGCTCATGTCAAAAGCCTGTGTTGCCTCGGTAGGTGTGGCATAGCGATTGTTGTCGGCCTGTAGTTGGAGAGTAGATTTGAGTTGAGTTGCAAATTATACATGGGCTCTAGATGTGAACACATTTGTTTCAAACTTGTAAAAGATTCTCTCGTACGGTGAATTTTCCTAATTTATTCCCGTTTCGTGTATTCCCACATTATATATTTTCACGCAAATTTTTAACGATTCAGGATAAATGTTACGAGGGAAACTTTTCCCACGGAGATTTTATAAAATGATCCGGCGCATTGAATATAGACTGGCAAGAGCAGCGCAGCCAGAAACTCCTCGAAACTTTAAAATCTCCTCCACAGCCATGCGTTCCTAACCTTTATTATAACCTCGGCCTCCACTCCACGTATCCGGAGGCCGAGCGGTAAGTTTCCAGCGACAGCTACCCGCAGGCACTCAACTAAAAAAGCTATTTCGGATTCAACCCACATTGTGTCATAAACAAAATTTCCGGATCGAATCCTTCGTTTAGAATTTTAAAAATCCACTCCCAGCCACGAGGTGCCGTATGAAGATAATACGTTCTGGGTTAATCAGGGGTCGCGTAATGTGTGCGCAGTAAATTTCAACTGCTCTGACCTCCCTTGATATGATTAATCTGCCAGTTTAGGATTACGATGAATTCCTCGGCCGCGGGCACGCGTGGGAAACATTTCACTCAACTCCGAGACGTGTAAGGAGAAAGGTCACTCGATATTACTCCACTGTCGGTGTTTTTATTCCAATCCCGGGATCCGTAAAAAGGGGGGAACATGACAAGGCGGCGTGAGCAAAGTAGGAAAAGGAGAGAAGCGCGAGGGGTCAGTGACGTGTAAACACTTTGCATTAGCACCACCACTGAGCAGCTCCATTTGCCGACGCGGAAATGTCTTACTCGCTCGTCGTGATGCCTCGTCGCGCGCATCATTCGCCCACGCTCACTGGCCATGGATGAGCATCATGGATGGCTTCACCGCATTGGAGTCGTAAGTGCCGCTTCGCTCCGCGAACGGCGAATCGTATTTGTTAGTTCCAAGGATACTTACGGGCGTGAGCCCGTTGGACGTGTGCCTTGGTTTTTTTCACATGTTAGTCGCATTAGCTAAATACTTTCTCCGTATTTCCACACAAAGAAAAACACACTTTTTTTTGCTTTCCAATTAACTGAAGTGGAAAAAGTATATTCGCTCATAAGTGAAAGGGGACTTCACATGCACTTTAATAATGAAAAAAGGGCTGTAGTTAAGTTACATTCGCAGGAAATAATGATAGATGAGATTTTACAAAAAAACTAAAAGCGAATTAAAATGAAGAAAATAAAATACCTCAACTCACGAGCAATAAACTTTTACAGGGATTTCAATCAAAATGTTCATAATAATGTTGAAATTCTTGATATGAAATGGGACTGCAGTTGGTAATTCCCATTCAGGAAAGTACACACTAAAATAACACTAGGTTCTTCGACTAATGGTCACCCTTCGTACCGTAACTTTTTTGTGGAGGAACAGGCATGTAACCAGAAGAGAAAAATTTTTCACGGCTTGAAAATAATGGAATCTCTTATCTTCTTTCACTCATCCAGTCATGATTCCACATCCATAGCGTCCATATCTGCATCCGCCAACCGCATACGGGGCACGTGATGCAGGGTGTTAGCACACATGCCATAACAATATTTCCTACAGTTTTGCCACTTTTTACGAAAATACGTGGCATAACTTGTGGCAGGAATTAGTAGAAGATAAGGGAAGAGGGCGCACTCCTGCATATCTTTAGAGACTAAGACAAACACTGAGTCATAAAATCTTGCAAAAGAGAAAATAGTGGTCACGATAAGAAGGGAAGAACTTGAAAAGAATGATACCTCAGCTATTCCACATTTAACGAGACTGTCAGTACGCTCCAAGCTTAAAAACCTTTCTGAACTGTAAGTGGATATGCCATTGAATCGTTTCATGGGTAGTTCTAATAGAAGTTCCGTTGGCATTGTATGCAGTTGTCCGTACAACAGGAATTCTCGTCTGATACCCTTCTAGAAGCGGTAGAACACAATATGAATCATGCATATTGCTTTCGAAAATAGCGTTTTATTCATAAGTAAAATTATGACCAAAACTCATCACCAGTTAGGTAACCTTCGTTCTAACCTGAGATGTAAATAATTTTACCATCAACGTAATTATAGATTTTTTATCCGTGAGCATTGAAAATCTCTCAAAGGAAATCTTCATTAAATTTCATTCAGATTATGTGCGTTTTTGGTTGGAGAGCATATTAAAGTTTCCCGTAGTTTTTAACTTTGAATAAACTCGCATCATATTCGTATTTCGTCATTTTTTCGTGGCCCTTCATCTTTTTTGGTTGCTACTTTACAGAATTTCAGTCCTAAGGGTCCGGTATAAATGAATGAGGTTTTAGATGCAGTTTCAATGAATGCGAGTCCAGAACTCGGCTCAAAAGAAGAGCATGTGGTATTTTTTGCGCAATGCTGCTTAAATATTTTCGTTCCTTTGGCGGATGGGACTAGATTTGTGGTATGAAGTCGATGCTCGTTAATAATAATACTAATATTAGGATGATGACGATACCGAGAGCAACTGATGCCCAGACCAACCACTGATTTTCAATGGCGAAACGACTTCAACCATTGAACTCATTCTTGATTATGCACTAAACGGATGATGAGTTGCTTTTATCGACATCCTTGCATATTTTTCCAGCCAGCACAGATCAAGAAACATACGAAAAGGGTGATCGAGTTTCTCTGATTTTTTCGTAGTTTTTTATATATCTTGTGAAAACGCTCGATTTTTCGATTTGTGAAATGTGTGGAATTGCAGTAGTATTCAGAATCCATGAAACTCTTTTCTCCCGAGACCGTGTCCGCACTCCTGGGCGGTGGTCACTAATGTGTGACGAAGGGGGATGAGATTGTATAAGAAGATGATGAACTGCCTACCCACGTGTCCCCTCGTGTCTTTTGCGGTGCCCTAATTCCCTCCTTGGCCTCCGTTCCCCCGACACCAACGGCCACTCGACTCCCCCTCATTGCCGACGCCGCTTCATCCCCCTCCCCAAGCTCAAACGCAGGGTGCCTACAGCTTTACGGTTAACCTCAAAATGGAAACGCCCTGCTCAGACTGAATCATCCGCTTATAGCAGTTTTTGCGTTGGGAGCAAAGTTTAAGCCACATTTTCATGTGACTGACTCAGGGCCATATTCAGAATCTCTACTGCATACTCGCTTCCACTGCCTACGTCCTAAGATCTCTACTAACAGTCGAATTGGTGTGCAGATTCACTCTGCAAAGTTCGTATTACCACGCTGCATACCAATTCGAAGAGTTTCGAGGAGAATCTGTATACCATTTTGGGCTCGTAATAGAGATTTCATGGCGTAAGTAGTAGAGGTGAGACAGTAGTTGAGATTCTGGGCCATATTTAGAATCTCAGCCCAGTTCTCAGCGTCACGCTGAGAAGTAATACAGGTAATACTTTGCAGGTGGAATCTGTACACCAATTTGACTCGCTGTAGGGATTTTAGGACGTAAACAGTGGAAGCTAGACAAGTTGAGATTCTGAATATGGCCCTGTTGTATTGCTGCAGAGGTGACCATCAAAAGAAGACACCCATTTTATGTTGATGGAATGTAAATAGTGAATGAAGATGACGACAGCAACATGTTACCTTGAATTTTAGTTGGTTTCAACTCGCTGTCTCAACAGCGGCGATGAAGACAGCGATGGAAGTTGAGAGACGACCGACAACCCAAGGTAATTCGGTGATCTCGCCTCAGAATGGACATGCACTCCGCCGTATCGCGATATTTGAAGTACGAAAACATGGCTTATTACTTAGGCTTTAGAATAACTTTTTACCCCCCTATTTTAGTTTTCCGTCAGATCAATTATAAGTGGCTTTTGTACTGTGAGTACACCCATATTCCTATCCTATCCTAAGAGTCATTTGGGGAGAATTTCGTAGAGTATCACTCTGTCTGGTGGAATTTTAAGCACATAACATGACCCTATTTGAGAATAATGTGAATCCGGGTTTCTCTTCACCTCCGAACTATTCTCTACAAATTTTACCGGGGTGTCAGCCGCGGCAGCGTGGTTGGTAAAGCTACGTTTTCATGTGGCCATTTTTGCGTCGCGTTGCCGCTGCGTTGTGCGGCAGCAGCAACGCACCAAAGCAAATGACGGTGGTAAACCGTGGTGTAGGTAATAATCCGTAGCGAAAGAATCATGTGACGAACAAATGATAGGCAGAATGCGTTGTTTCTCGCTCTGACGCAGCTGCGTCAACGCAGGCTGCGTTGAAAGATGAAAGATAACCAACTCGGACGGCAACACACGCCAACGCAGCCTGCGTTGCCGTCCGGGTTGGTTATCTTTCATCTTTCTGCGTTGACGCAGCTGCTTCAGAGCGAGGAACAACACATGGTACCTGTCATTTGTTCGTCACGTGATTCTTTTGCTGGATTATCACCTATACCACCGTTTACCACCGTCATATGTTTTGGTGCGTTGCTGCTGGCGCTGCCGGTGACATGAAAACAGGGTATTTTCCTGCCGCACAACGCAGCGTCAACGCAACGCAAAAACGGCCACATGAAAACATAGCTTTACGCTTCGCCTTATATTAGCTAACCGTTGAATTGCACGCTAAGGCTACACATTCGAATCCTGCCTCGGGCATGGGCACTGACATTATCCTCAATTCTTGGAAACTATGAAACATCAAGATGACCTTTTTCCTCGATTTACTGGTCCACATCATGACCTTCTATGAGTACTTCTCAATAATGTGTTGCCTGATCCTAGAATATAAAAATATCCCATCTGCAAAAAATGTCTCATGTCAACAATACCTCCTCAGTATTGAAACTCTTAAGTCCGGTTTATAGAAAAATCAACGTTGAGTTCACTGCAGAAAGTTAAGGCATGTCATTGAATGAAAGGTTATAATGAAAAACATTATATGTACTAATGTTTAAAACACTAGGTAGATTATTTAAAGCACCCTTGGAACCATTTAACTTTCTCTAACATTCTCAGAAAAATGGAAAGGATAAAAAGAGAAGGAGCTGTAATTCTCTGTTTGCCAAGATATTTATTTCGCTATCTTCTTGAAAGTGCTCTACTATCTACTCGAACATACCCCCCTCGCCAAAATGCATGTTGCACGAGCTACTCCTCGAAAATCTCAGGACGCCGGTCACACAATTGAAATTTTCACGGCGTCGTAAAAATAGCTGGAGCAATCTTCCAGTTCACTACTCGTTGCACGAAGGTCAGCCTCCATTATTTGAGAAAAGTGGAGGTAAAAAATGGCAAGGGAAAACATGTGGTCTCAAAAGGAGTCTTTTAATAGCGCTAAACACTACTTTCATCGCGCTTCATGCAAACATACACACTGTTTCCTAATTCCCTATAGATCAGTGACAGTTATTGGTATTTTGCTCATATAACACCTTCCATTATATAAAAATTTCCCAAACTAACCACATTCATTGCACTCAAGACATTCTTCACATGAGCCCTGAGGCGTAACTTAATAAACAACGGAAGGGTATACCAGTCACGACACATGAAAAATTGTATTCTCGCACACTCTTCTCTGTATATCTCCCACACAAAGCGGCTAAAAATATCCTTTTTTGGCCCCACGGGTTAATGCACGATAGAAATTGATGAAGATACAAAGAAAGGTAAGAGAAGTAATAGAATATATGAGATATGTTTTTGCGGGACAATGGATCCTATGGCCCCAAAAAAACTAACGGTTCTAAATGGTGAATCCGAGGGCTCCCTGGTTATCAATTAGTAGTACCCAGTTGGTCACATTTTAAGAACCGTATTCCGGAGGATGTAAAATGCAGAAACTTTTGCCGACGCAAAACATCACTTCACGATGGTGACCACAATTGAACCGGTTGAAATCAGCTCTCAGAATGAGCCGTTCTTTCCTAATAAAAAGAGTCGTTTCAGGCGTTATATGGTGGAATAACGGCCGTTCTTTCCTCTTTCCCACTCCTCTGGATAACCCGTGTACATCCCACAAGACCCTCACAAGAATTTCTCAATCTGTAAACTTGGGGTGGTGGCACCCTTTGCCGAGAGGGTCCCACCTTCTTCTCACGGTCCGCAAACGCCTCCCTACACCACGGCCATCAAGATCTCGTGGACGGAGCGCTGGCGCGTGACCACACCACTAGCAGTTGGAGGTAATCTCTCACAGCCGTCACTGCGGACGGCAATGTGGATACTCAGAAGAATGTACACAGGCATATATACCTTCATATTAAGCTTATCTTACTTGATAATACTTCACTGGATATTCATAACATGTTGTTCATAAACAGACAATTGTGGGTGTAAAAACTACAAAGAAAGCTGAGCGCAAGGAAGATTAATGTCACTTTAAGGAAGCAGAGTCAAGTAAAATCGCACAATACTTATAGAAGTCAATAATGATGACAAAATGTTCCCAGAAGTCATGAATAAACCTCAGTAAAATTGAAATTAAAGTAGCAAGAAAGAATACTCTTACACACTTCATTACAACTGAAATATTTGTTTGAAAAGAGGTAGAGACTAGGGTATTAACAACGTCTAGGACGAAATAAATATTGCATTGGCACGTGGTCCCAGGGAAATACACAAAAAATAGACAGATCATTAAATTTAGAATATGTGGTGAAAAAGTTATCACGTGGGTACACAGGTGAATCTGTTCTTGACTTTGCTCACAAATAGAATAATGTCACAGTGATCCTTGGTAAGTTTTCACAATCAAGGATTGATACGATGCTAGTGAAGAAAGTGTGGCTAAACCATCCCAAAGGACGGACTAAATAAAGCCGATATCGTAAACTTAATGACTAAATAAGTGGTCTAAAACAACGCTCATTGCGTAGAGTGTTGGGCTACTGACCGATGGCCATAGGTTCAAATGTGGGAATGTAGTCTTTGGGAATATCCAGTTACACACACTGACTGAATTTCTGGGCAAGTACCAGATTGTCATGTGACCTCAAGTAAGACAGAGAAATGGTCTTGCCCCGCTACACTGAAGTATGATTTCCTCACGCTCCACCGCGGACTTTTGGTTTTGGCTTTTTTCGACAAATAAATTTAAAACGTCACACACAAACTTTCAAAAGACCATATGTATTTTGCGGCATTGCGAATGGATTTTTAATTTAATCCTAATGCTTTATTCACAAGTCTTTGATGAGTACTCTGATATATGCTACTAGACAGGTATCTCCGTAAAACGCTAGATATACGCTACTTAATGTGAAATTTTGTCTGAAAATAGCGTCCGCCATTGTGTAAAGAAATAGCACACAAATATTTTTAATAATCGTTGAAAATTAGACATGGTAAAGTTAAAAAACCCTGTTAATAAATAATGGCATTTTTTTATTCCAATAAATTGCTGCCACAACGTCACCATCAACTCAACTTGGACGATATTTAGAGAATAATGTAGTAGGGAGTTTTTTTATTTTGGTCATGTTTGACCCCCTATATCTAAATAACGGATGAGAACCATTACAAATTACGTACTATTCCTGAATAGGCAACCCTTTGTGAATATATGTGTGAATTGTCAAGTTTTTATCCCGAAAAAAAGCCATTTTGGTCTATTGTCCAACTTTTTCAGATTCCCGACCACTATGCGCGATTCAATGACTCGTCCCATACACCCTTAATGGTGTGGCTAATACTTCCTGGTGGATCGACGTTATACCGTTAAAATTTTCCTTTTGAAAAGGCACATCTGTGGATAAATACAACATATTCTTCCCAGCCTCTCGAGCCGGGGAATCATATCCTTTTTCCCGTGAATTTTGTTTTCATAAATAATAAAAAGTACACAATAAATAACTTTAAAAAACATAAAAATAAATTTTATACGGATACATATTCGTATAGAAGTCATAACAGTCCTAATTTTTGAACATTACTTTTGAAGCTTATCGTCCGTTCAGCAATTTATTCAAAAATCATAGGTTTCGTCCCATGAATGTCGTTAATTTACATTCCTCATCGCACCTGTGTCTTCAAAAGATTTTAAGCACTGGAGATTTTCGGTAAAAATATGGTTCAGAGGCAAGTTGTGAAAGCACAAAGTATAGGGCCTCTAAGAATTTTTTTATTAAAAAAATTCTCGCCAAAGAAGAAAGGGAACTGCGGTGCTTGTGATGAAAGATCTAAAAGAGAAATGAAGGGAACACTTAAATACGAATATTATTTTAGAATTTTGATTAAAAATAGACCCCGTAATGCTGAAACTAGTATAGTAAGTAATAATTTCTTGGCATGACTGATCAATATCGTTAATGCCACACACCCTTGCGGTGGTTTCACGATAAGGTTTAATAATAATAATAATAAGTAATATGTGAAAATCACTTAGTGAGCCTAAATTGAATATGACTGATGAAAATGGTGAGCTAATGTGGATAACATTTATCAACAAAAGTATAAATTTCTTCGAAAGCCGTAAACGACAGAATTTATAAAAAGGAAACGGTGTATATTACACCAAACAATTAATAAACAAAAATAAAAATATCAATTCCTTTTTGCAATGTGTGAATATCATTTTTCTGTAGCAAGAATGAACGGGTAGACGTAAAACGTCACGACGTCATGTATGTAAACAAACGAGACTAGCTGTGTAATAGATCCGGTAGACTATTGTTGCAAAGATGGAATGCTTAGAATGTATTGGAGGAGGCATCGCAGCTGGTTTGAAAAGTCAGCGGCCATCTTGGTTGGCACAGACGGGCTTACTACACACGATACTCGGACGAGTGAGGCTCTTTTGAACGCGTTTTATACGTACAAGTAGTTGTATGAATTGTGTAATGCCTTTTCAAAATATGCCGACGACACTGGAAAGTACGCGAACACCAAACAAGCGTTAAATATTTAGTTTAAATAGGTTAAATTCGAACCAGTTTCAGCAATAAAATTAACTCCCAGGGGAGTAACTAATTGTTTTCATTCAGCAACGCAATGTTTTGCCCGGAGGAGGTAGGGCCTGATCCTTCCCAAGCAGACCCCATTTTGGCTTCATTATCGGCACCAGCCATAGGCCAGAATACCAATGCCTCCTCCAGGACATTCCAACCACCTTCATTGTAAACATCATAACAGATCTGTTAACTGCGAATGTGTTGTACGTATATGAGTGTATATTCCACGGAAGCGGTGTAGTGTTGCCGTTTATATCGAGCAGTTTTGAACAAACTCTTATAAAAATTAGAAGTCACCTGGTCATTCCAAGACATGCCTAAAAAGCATAAACAATTATCCTTTTATCCCAGTGACTACCGGACTGTTAATGCCTGGAAGGGAGTATTTAAAAAATTCAGCATTTCCGAGCGTGTTTCCCTTTTCTTTTCCCACGACGATAAGTCAGCTTTTTCAAATAATGACATGCACATAGTTGGGACTAATGATTTAAAAAAATTAACGATTAAAATTAATCGTTAAAAATATGGTTAACTATTTAATTTAATCGTTAATTTTTAGAAGAGTTAACTTTTAACTTTTAATCGTTAAAATCATGCATTAACTGATACAAAACTAACTTCAGTTAATTTTTTCGTTAATTATTGGCGAATGTCGACCTGCGCATAGGTTGCTCAACAGAAAAATGGGAAAATAAAACGGTATCTAAGAATGCAAGGGTAGTTTTGCAAGAATGCAATGAATAGACCCCGACGAATACATCCAAACAAAAGCGGGGCTGAGGGGAGTGACAACCGAAGTGTAGGAACGCACATAGACGAGGAAACACGAAACCACGCGAAGAAAATGACCTGAAGGGCTCGTTTGCCTTACTTGGTGACATCATGTCGTCGATACTACGTAGTTGAAGCCGAGAAAGAAGGGTCGCCTAAAAACCTATGACGGATAACGAGGGGGAGGGATTCATTCAGACTGACGTATCTGTTACAATGCGCCAGTCTACGTATGCCTTACTCGGCGACATTGCGTCGTTAATACATCAGCCCCCAGTGAATCGCGAGGAAAGGTGCGCAGGCACATCCTCGGCATCTACTGTAAATCTATATAACTAAGCCATTTCCACTGCAAGTTTAAATTGTGAAGGGATACTTCACATCACAATTTGGGGATCGATATCAAAAACTAACCTTAAAGCACTTTTTGAAGCTCAGACCTATCTTTTGCGGCAAATTTCAGACGCACCTTGTTTCGTCAGAAAGTCTTACATTCCCGGTCACTTAAAAATCCGGGAATTGGAGCTTCACCTCAGAAAAATCGCCGAATCCTTTCAGCAGACACTAAGGAAACCTGACCAGCAACACTCTGGACACTAAATGGAATTAAAACGATAATCCCCACTTCAAATACTTTTAAAGAAATGGATACGGATGAAAGAAACCACACGACAGTTTTCAGTGTTTGCTTAGATTATCAAAACAAAAAACCATCAAGGCCTCTATTAAGACAGCATCCAATTTGTAAAGTAACTGTAAAAGTAACTATTTACGTAAAAGTTACTTTTTTTAACTTTAACTTCAATCAGTTACTTTATCAGAAATATAACTTTTAAATTTTACTAGTTACCTTTTAGAGAGATTAACTATAACTTTGGTCAGTTAATGTTTTGGTAACTTTCCCAACTATGGACGTGCAAGCTGGTATGAAATGCGCATGATTTTTACCAATCTAGGCAGTTATTTGTTGTTAGCAAGTGATTTTCTATCATTTATTTACCTATAAATTCTAGTTCAAACAGTCATGTTAGCTTTGATACAAAACGGCTCCACTGAGAGAAATAAGCCATGAAGGACCAGAAAACATTCGTTAACCATAAAGATGAAACTATAATATCTCGGTTTTCTCCATTCCTCCTACAATCAACGTTCGCTAAATACTACAAAACTTTTCATTCCATTCCATTCATTAAATAGAAGTAAACCATTCATTAAATCGATGTTAGTGTAAACACATGCATAATTATCGTATGCAAGCTAACATTATTTATCCCACATGAACACTAGACACACTTGGCGTCTTACTGGCATGGTATGGTTAATTACTGGGCCACTCCTAATATCTACCCGTCCACATTGAATTGTTCCAAAGGAGTTATAATCGAAATCAGTACGAAAATTAATACATTTGGAATTTTGGAAAATTGCTCGGCAACTTCATTTCCGTTATACATCCTACGTACATGTACTCTCTGCTCATGTGTTACAGCTAAGAGGAGGAAGGAAGAGGGTAGGAGAACGAATTACTGTAGCAAAATTTGGCATGTTCCTCATTGCGACTAATTAGTTCCATCTTTCACCTAATTCCAGAATTACAAAATCTGAAAAAAATAAAAAGTTTAAAATATCATTTCAATATTTTACAAATTTTACTAACGTATATTACCTCAAAATCAACAAAACAATGTTTTAAAAAATTTTCTTCCTCAGATTCACCTTTCCCTGAATATCCTTGAGTTTTATATCTTTGAGTTTTAGGCGTCGTTAATCTCAAACAAAATGCAGGTAAATTGGTACAAGCAAATTTTCGCAGTTATGTATTCGCATCACGTTGCCTACGGCATTTAGTTTCTATACTCATATGTATATCGACTGTTTCGTTCCATAAGTGTGGCATGGGATAAGGTTTCCGCTTGGGTTTAAGTGGCAATGCCTCGGACTCCTCCTTCCAGCCTTTCGTCTTTTCTTTGAAGCTCCTGCGGAAGGAGAAATATGCTTGCATGTGTGCTTAGATGTAGAACTGATGGCAGCAAGAGCAATAAAATATAAACTATAAATACAAGACATCCATTGATTAGCGATATTAATTACCACCCAGAAACTAATACTTGAAGAGAAAAACCATAAAAATGAAACCCGAACGTATATACAAAGGTTTAATATCCAAGGAACAATGAGAATTCTCGTTCATCCATTTTCTATACGCTTGTTTGCTAATCATGAGACACATTTCTTAAGAACTTGCTCCACTCATTGCTCGAAAGTGCCCTAACAGTGGAAAAAATATTTTCTGAAATTATTGTACACACCATGTAGCGTTATTATTCGTGAGGGAAACCTATTTTTGATTATGGTTAACGTAAGATACTAATTCACCTCTCGAGTAACTAAATATATAGCTATTGCTCTTTTGTCGGTGATCCTTTGCCAGTAGAAGTGCTTTATTTTCGTCAATCTTTACCTAACCTAATCCTTGGGGCACAATGGTAGTAGTTTATTGTTGAAAACATAATTAGTATTAAAGAAAAAATATAAATAGAATAAGACATCTTATTGGAGCTATTTGAGGAATTAAGAGCTACTATTATATCAGTGATTTTAGTTTGACATACTAGGGTTATGATTTTTAACTAATGTGTTCATTAGGAGTATTTCGTTACTTCGCGGTCAATCGCAATTGTAAATTAAAATGCAATGTGATGAATACTCAAGAGTAGAAAAAAACATAGGGCGAGGAAGCGGAAAACGCAAGTGCAGTGGGAAAAAATGAAAAACATCCGTATTCTTTCCTAGATAAACCAATTATATCCGTCTGTAGCTATTAATATCCTAACAGCATATTAAAAAAGAATAAATCACATCCACTTTCATATACAGAGAGACCATGACCTCTCCAACATTTTTCGTTTGCTCAGCCAAATGGGAATATATTCGGTTCATAACTGGTTCCCCGCAGAAATTGATTCATACCTGTCATTGATAAACTCTCCATAAGTATAGTCGAAGCACGAAGTGTCCTTTTATTAATAAAATTAGGTTTAATTCTCAGCTAAATGAACCCACACATTATTTTATCAGCAATATCATTGAAATCAAGACAGGAGGAAGCCAGTTTAGAACCAACCCAAGGCCCGTAGGTGAGGTTTTATTCATTAACCCGATTTTATTTTTCACGAAATTAATTCATCATACGAATTTGAATTTCGAAAAGTGACTCAATGGGCGTTAGCTGTCATATTAGGTATCGCAGGCCGCTTATGTTACGTTCTACATATATTGTAATGAGTTAATAATATGGGAATACTACCACATTCCTTCGCGAAAGATGTAGGAACCAAACACTAATATCTGGAGAAAACCGTTGTAAAAGGAACATAGAAGCTACCAAAGAATGAATGCAAGAATGAGCTTGAGAAAAACTGTTAATGCTCAAATACGCATAAGAACAATATAAGATGTATTATAAGGTCAAAACGACATACACATCCAATGCAGAGCTGGAATCCACCACATGTTGCTCAGAATGCAGTCATGTTACCTATGACAGTCGGTCAATCGCAATTGTAAATTAATATGCAATGTGATGAATGCTCAAGAGTAGAAAAAAGCATTGGGCGAGGAAGCGGAAAAGGCAGATGGTAGTGCTGTGGGAAAAAATGAAAAATAAGTTCATCGGCACGTAGAAAACGTAAGAAATATTACAAAGGAAAAATTCTTGGAAGACTCTTAAGGAAAGAGACTAAATTAAAAATATCTGGAATCAATGGCCATAGAAGAACAAAGAATACGAATAGCAAAAAGTTTGTATTCAAGGCATTTTGACACTGATCTGTGATTGCATACACTATATTTAACTTTCAGAAAGTGACCATTTGGGTGGATGTCTTCCAGCATATACTGGAAGTTCAAATTTTCTCCTTACACATTTGACCTTAAACATTCTCCACAAAAGATGCCACATGCCTTGCCGTGGCTCTCAGGATACTGTGTGCATGTAGATATTCTGTGCATAGAGCCTTGTAAACAACAGCAAGGGCGTGTGGCCGACGGTATTTCACCACCACTTGGAAAAAAAGCGAAAAGAAAGAAAAGCGGGGAAGGGAGGAGAGCATCGAAAGGATTCACAAGGTCGAAAAAGGGTGTCACAATAATAAATTCCTCATGTGTCCAACATCGCTATTGCTGCCCCTTTGTGTTGCAAGTGAATAGTGGGTGCTGGAAGGAGCGTATTCTGTAAACTATAACTATAAATTTCATCTAGTCCTTTTTCTCTTACCGACTCCTTACTTAAGTCCTGTTTTACTCCCCCCCCCCTCCCCCCCCCACTCCCCCGATTTCTGTGGCAGTCAGGTTAGTAACGTTAAGGCATTTGAATTAAAAGTTAATATGCTAAGAGTCCCAACTCATTCGTGGATGTTGAGTTCGTACTCAAGCTCGTTCGTATTCAAGCGATAATGGATTAACCGAGGTGAGAAGCACCTTAGTGGTGCTGCGGCAGTAAATGACACGGCACAGGCGGTGGTGTGGCCCGTGGTGGTGCACGGTAGACGAACCACTCCCCCCCCCCCCCCCCCCCCCCCCCCCCCCCCCGCCGCCAAACACTCCCGGAGTTGGCTCACGGTGGCACGCACGCCATCCCACCTCAGTTCATCCTACCGTCCGTCCGACCGTCCGCAATGCAATGTCCCACTCCCCCTCACACATCACTCAAGCAGTCGAACCCGGGGCGCGTGCAATCTGCGTTGTTTCGCAATGAGAAAGCCGTGACGTCAAGCGGTAGGCAGCTCGATCGATTCGGAGGGGCTGCTGCTTTAGAAACAGACCCAGATCTCTCGCGGCGAAGCTCTCCGCCCCCCCAACCCTCTCCCCCCCCCCCACCCTCGCTAATACGGCCCACCCCACTCCAATCCGCCGCCCCCTCCTCTTCCTCCCCACCTGCTCCTCTCACCCCCTTTCTGCCCAACTCTCCAATCGCCTTCCTTTCGTTCCGTCTCTTTGTTTCTCGCGCCCTCCTCTTCGAACTCGGAAAGAAGTGTCCACGTCGCGTCTCCTTTGCCTCTCCCCCCCCACATCCCGGATGTTGCCACCACGTGCGCAAGCGGCCCACGAGATTCCTCCGAGGGAACACGAAAAGCAGGAGCATCCGGGCCAACGCTTCGCGCGTGGAATGCCGCCGCGGTGTCTCATGGGTGGCCTCGATCCTGGGGTGAGGAGAACTCACGGCGGGGAATATTTTCAGCAATGCGGGAGAGAACCGGATGATTCAAGTGAATGGAGGGGAGGTCCTGTGATAAAAGAAGCATGCGACGGACGTTGTGTGACACGAAGTCTCATCTGGAGTATGCCTCTAGCGATTGGGAACCAATATAGAAATTTGCTATTCATGGTCTGAGCAAGACACAAGGAAACAACCTAGTGCCGTTTGATACTCCTCCACAGAGCAAACGTTTATAATGCATCCTGAAGTTACAGGAATGAGGACCTTTACAGATTGGAATGGTAAAGACTAGAATTAAATTGCTTGATAAAATCAGATCTTTTGAATTGCAAGCGGAGTCAAATTGTATAATTGAAGCTCAATTCTAAATCTTTAAGTCGGGGATTTTCCAAATTAAGAGAAAAAGGACTAGATGAAATTTATAGTTATAGTTTACAGAATACGCTCCTTCCAGCACCCACTATTCACTTGCAACACAAAGGGGCAGCAATAGCGATGTTGGACACATGAGGAATTTATTATTGTGACACCCTTTTTCGACCTTGTGAATCCTTTCGATGCTCTCCTCCCTTCCCTGCTTTTCTTTCTTTTCGCTTTTTTTCCAAGTGGTGGTGAAATACCGTCGGCCACACGCCCTTGCTGTTGTTTACAAGGCTCTATGCACAGAATATCTACATGCACACAGTATCCTGAGAGCCACGGCAAGGCATGTGGCATCTTTTGTGGAGAATGTTTAAGGTCAAATGTGAAAGGAGAAAATTTGAACTTCCAGTATATGCTGGAAGACATCCACCCAAATGGTCACTTTCCGAAAGTTAAATATAGTGTATATATAAAAGGTAAATCACGTGTTTCTTGGAATATTCCAAGGAACGAAATAAATATTACGCACGGCTATCAGAAAGACCAACTGGAAGCCTGTAGAGGCAAGAAATTTAAGCCCAGGCTCAAGTGGCGAGATGAATTGAATTCTTGCAACTTCAAAGAAAAGGCGTTGGACACGTTTCTAGCTTCACGCCATATCAGGAATTCATACCAAAGTGAAAAAGGAAGAAATAGTGTTGTAGAGATTTGATAAGAGAATTCTTTTTCAAGGTCAATTCGTGACAGTAACATCAGGTATAAGGACATGCATCCCAGCAGAGCGTTACTATTGGAACAAAACTCATTACAAAGGTGAGAGGGAACTCATTACAAAGGCGAGAAAGTTCGGCGAGATGTAGTGGAAGGATACCACACTCATACACCAATAAGTATTGTACTACTCCGATGGCGTACGGCATGTTTCGACTTTTAGGTCATCATCAGATACAAGGAATAATAGTTTGGAAGTGGTGTTTATACGCAAAATTATAAGGGAACGGAAGAGGAGGGAGGTGAGCACTGAAGGCTGGTTAATGGATGGTCACGGGAAAGGAATGGCTAGGAGTGGGGAGATATTTTAGAGGGCAGTTGTGAATTCATAAGGTCCTCCTCCCCTTCTTGGACAATTTACAGCTGTTCGAGTGCGTCCAATCTTCGGCATTTCTTCTCCACATGCAATACCTCAGGGTCAAACTGGCAGTGGTGTGCTGAATCTAAAAGACGTTTTACCACCAGGGAAGAAGGGTCTCCTTTTCCCCACCTTTTCTTGGGCTCCATTGTATGGATGGTGAAGTTCCTGCCCGTATGTCCACTATAACGCTTGGCACATTGCACTGAACTTTAACATATACACTCCGGATCGTATGGTGGGTGGGAATCTGTCTTTTCTTTGGCACAAGATCCTTCCTGCCGTCATCAGGTTATAAAACGGGGAGGAGGGCCTTATGAATGCACATTTGTTCTCTAATCACTCTCCGCTCCTAGCCATTCCTTTCCCGCGAACAACCATTGACCTGCCTCCTGTGCCCACCTCCACCCCCTATAATTTTGGGTATATTTGGGTTCCCCTCCCCTATAATTTTGGGTATAAACACTACCAAACTGTTATCCCTTGTACCTGATCATGATCTAACAGTTGAAACGCGTTGTACGCTTCAGTAAAAAATTTTCCTCGGAATAGTAAAATACTTAGTATTGTTTAAAAATGCCTCTTCTCTTCCACTGAATAGCTGGCAACAAAGGCAATCTCAACGAAAAGGTCTTGCTAAAAAAAGTGGATTCAACGCTACTTCTAGAAATTTTCACGAAAAATAGGTTGAAAAAGGAAACAATTAGTATTTAAATAATAAGTTTCAAATTAATTATTGATTTGAAACTTATTTTTCATAAGCATATACTTGAAACCCGAATCGTATAGAGGAGGACGAATGGTGTGCATTAATTAACGGCCCAGAGTAAGAAATGAAACCCCTTTCTCGTTAAAATTCCACTTGATGTTATCTATGTCCATGCATCCAAGAGGTTGAGGTAACGTCCAAATCAGGTTGCGCCAGCGCTTTAAGGCCATATTACGTGACCGCCTGAATACTAGAATTGGCAATGTTTAACGAAAATCAACTTGAGCAATGGTATGTCATGAAGTTAATATAGTTGTAATCCACAAATTTATGATGTTATTTTTTTATCGTGAATTTGGCACTATATTATTGCATTGGCAAGGGATGTAATAAGTTATCAGATGTATTAACCGCTGAGGTCACCATCATCTTACCCATACATGGGAATGTAGGTGAACACAGGTTGCGAAAGTTTGTAGACAGGATGAAAACTGCTTCGTGCTTTCCCACAATTTTTTTTCAGTATTTTATTTTAATACTACCTTACCACCTTACCGGTTGTATATTTTTCGATGTGCTCATGACATCATCATCAGTAGTAAAGTTGAGGAAAATTACAAAGTAGCTTTCATTCTATAATCTTACCCAACCTAATTTTAGCTGACTCTAGAGACAAACACAGCATCCAGGAAGTTGGCGGGATTCTTTGTTTTATCATGTCGGAGTAACGCATTGGGAGTGGGGTGTTCCAATTTTCTGTCTTTTAGTTTAATAGGAAGGATTAAATAGATAGGGAAGCATAAATCCTTTAGAATGACTTGTTTTACACTGCCCTTATCTCTCCAGAAAAATATTCAAGAGAGAAACAATGAGAAGCTTCAACAGAAATTTAAAAAAATATGCTTCCTCCGAACCATTTGATCACTCACTCAGTGATTCAACCCGAGGGTTGGTTTTGATAGGTGAGAGTAGAGCTTACCCCGTACTAAGCCAATGGCGTGTGAAATTCACACATTCAGGGTATGGGGGCCAGTTCCTTTCCCTGGGCCACCTGCGATTTCTTACGAAGTTCTGACACTCATAAAATCGAATCACGAGGATTATAGATGGGGGTGTCCAGATAGGCTCTTTCCCGGGATCAGTAGCTCAGTGCTGTACCCACTAGGCCACCACGACCCCTGAACCATTTGATTGGAGTGCAAACTTTTTAATATTATAAATTACTTTGTAAGACTCAAAACTATTTACGAAAGGTAGCTAGGAGTCTGTAGACTAATACCCCTTCTGAGAGACGGAGTATTAAACTTACCGTAGGTACTTATTTACTCTCCACACAGAACTCAAAGAGTAAAAATAATAGTGTTCAACACTAAGGTTGGTTTTTGATAGGTACTTGGCCATTAGCGCGCGAAATTCAGAAGAATCGCGAAGATTTTTGTGGAGGTGTCTATAAAGTCTTCTGCCCGGGTTTTGAACCCTGGAGTCTCCGGTCGAAAGCTCAGCGCTCTACCCATTAGGCCACCGAGACCTCCTTAAAGACCAGTATGCCATCGAAAAATCTACCTCTAGCAAGCTTCAAAACCCAGGCCCTACGTGCGGATAACTAATCTAACCATAACACCAACCTCACCAATGCCCTAATATCTATAATTATTATCATCAGCGATCAATAAACATTACAAATAGTGAGGGAAAATTTAGTTAAAATCATGGTCACACATTAATAAAAATGTTTAGTTGTCCACATGGAAATTAAATTTAATAGACGCCTATGCATAAAAAATAGAATAAATGAATAATGCCATTTTAGGAAAACGAGAAGATTTAAAGTACAGAAGGCTGATCTAGAATTTGCAAATGGTGCATATGGGGTAAATTATAGTAGCGGATAGAGAATCAGATTGGGTGGTAATAGGGCGAGGGGTGGATACCGACAGGGTTGTTCAGTATCAGCGATACTGTTGGTACAATAAGAAGGCGCGGGATGGACTTAATGGCTTGTTGCATGGGTAAAGTATGGGAGAATGTTAAGAAATTCGATGTGGTTCGCGAATGTCAAAGCACTAGTCAGCCAGTCGGTGAAGGGCTTTCAAGATATAATAAATGCGTTAAAAATAATGCAAACGATACAGTATGATGATAAACCACGAGGAATCTAAAGTAGCGACATTTTCCGGAATGTGAAAGGCGAGATTGCATTTATAAATACATAGCAGGTCAGAGGCTTGAGTAAGTGGAGCAACTTGGCGACATTGGAAATATGTTGAAGAAAAGGGGCTAAAAGGAGTGTAGAATTTTGAAAGAGAACCGTTTAGAAGAGTGAGGATTTTACTCGGAGAAGGGAACTAATAACAGGGTCTTTGAATCTCGGCGTAAATAAATGAAAGGTAAAAATTCTCATGCGGAATCGCGGTATTGACTTGCGGGGAAACGGGGACTTGAGGGGAAAGTATGAAAATAGAATTTCGTCACTTTTGAGATGTGGGTCTGAAGAGGGATGAAGAAGGTAAGGTGGGTGGTCAGGAAGAGGAACGAGGAAGTACTGGTGATAGTAGGAGAGAAAATAAAGTCGCTTGAGAGAATTGAAAGAAGGAAAAGGGAGTGGATGGAATTACCAGTAATCAGGTAATCAGGGGCGAGGTTGTTTTAAGTACGTGGTAGAGGGCAGAATGTTGGGAAAACGGAAATTTTGGCAGGAGAAGAGTTGGTTGTTCGGATAAATAATGATCGTTAGGAAGTATGCGGAACTAGAGAAGGACACCATGAAAGGTAAGGGCTGTGGAAATACTTTATGCTCATCAAAACCTTCCTTAACCCGTAGCACGCCATACAAATAATATTCCATCCGTATTTCGAGTCCCAGTTCAGTAAATTTTTTAATTTATCATCTGGCTTTTTCAATATTTATTCCCTAGCCACTGTTATTGGACATTTCTTCCTGTAACCCATGGAAGAGATTTATTGAGGAATTCGTTATTAAATGAAACTTCTTTTCTGCAATTAATTTCACTTTTTCCATTTCTGAAAATCAATTTCCTCGATTTTATTTCACTATGAAATCACTTTTCTTGATTTCAACAGCTAACTCTTCGAAAAAAGCTCAGCACACTCATTCACATTGAGATATCCAACCTCCTCCAATATCTGCATTTAAATAGTTGCCATTACAACCACGCAAAGCATAGTATCACATACTTACTATATAAGAGGCCACAGAATCTGCATAAACTGCCTTTTGAAATATACGTGTCCAGCCTGTATTCTTTCCCCCACAGATGCGGATAGCCATAAAATTATGAGAAAATAGAATACCTCTTTCTTCCTCCAGATATATCCCACCACCCAAGCATTCTCCACTTTACCGTTAACCCCTTAACCGTTCATCATCATCATCATTAGTCATCACTTCTCAGATTGGTTTGACGCAGCTCTCCACTGAGTTCTTCTATCGGCTAATCTCTTCATATTTACGGATTTCTTCTCTTTCACATCCTTCATCACTTGTTCCATATATCTCACTCGAGGCCTTCCTTTGCCATTCTTCCCATCCATTGGTCCTTCCCCTTAACCGTTGCACAGCCAATTTCTCCAGAAACCGCCGATTTAAGTCCATTCCTAAAGAGCTGAATCCCATCCTTAAAAATCATGACCTCACCAGCTCCATCCTTCCACTGTGCCCTACAAGAGTTTTGAGATGACGAGCTAACCTCAGAGACACCCCGATACCCACCAATCCGCTAACGCCTAACCCTGATGATTCACCCCGCAGCACTTCAATCTGTCCCCGGTGTAAAACCTCAACCTCTCCGGCACCCATCCCTATCTCACCCTCCCCTCCGTGTCCCCGGCAATATTTCCCTGAGAATGCGATACACATGCGTGATATACGTGTGCTATGAACGCATACTGAGCATTTTGCCACCGCGATTAATTAAAATATTCTATTCTCACACTTGGAGAAATCAGAGAAACAATACAAAAGTCACGGAATATGTTCTCCAATATTTCGGTGGTAATATCACCCTTGTCACGGAAGAGAAGGAAACAGTGCGTGAGGAAGAGGGCAGGCGAAGAAAATAAGTGAAGGGTGAGAGAGAAAGCTAGGAATTCGCATATCAGATTGTGTGAAAGTCTCTCGTGAAAGAAATTCGAAGCTCACGAGCTAGCCGCGAAAACTTTAGCGGAGTTACCCGCTGAATTACGCGATAGCAAGATACTCGACAGAGAGAAAATCATTCGCCTTGACCGGGACTCGAACTCGGACCGGGTTCGAGTCCCGGTCAAGGCGAATGATTTATTTCTCTGTGGAATATATTGCTGTCTGCTCTAAGGTTTTGAGTTGCAGAGGGGAGGGTAAATTGGGAAGGGAGGCAAGTATACTCGCTCGGAATCAAATGTTGCATTACGTCTCATGTGATAAGGTGTGAACGAAACAACAAAAGGGGAAGATTGGGAGAGAGAGTTAGTGTAGGAGCGGTGGCCATTCCTATAAATACTGAGGGGACTTTTGGAGGGGCCAATAGGATTAGGAGGCCGGAAAAGGATGGGGACCACTCAAAATAAGGAACAAACATTTGAAGGGAAAGTCGAAAATAAGCCGGATTGGACCGAAATATCACTGAAAACAGAACGCATGGTATTCGAACCACGGATCTTCGGCTGGCTCCAGTGCTATTTATACTTTCCCAATTCATATCCGCTAAGTTTATGCATGCAAGAGAGACACGCATTGAAGCGAGGTTCATACGTGCGGATTGGAACATTTAAAAAAATGCAATTCGCGCCTGTGGAAACGGTGCTGAGCAATACTCACATCTCCGCCTTCCTACGTCATCTGTGACGCTGACCGTGTAGCATGAATGCAATTTATCGCATATCCCACGGAATGAGTAGCAAAACACTCGCCATTCATGAAGTCACCATGAAGTCCTCAACTCTATTATTGATCAACGGAGTTGATTCCCGAGGTCCGCTCAGGTGCTGTGCAATGCATGACTGGATGGGCCGCGAGGGGCGCTGGAGGGCAGGTGATTGGAAGGGCTGGAGAAGGGCAGCCCTCCGGCACGCGGGACGCATCATAAAGGTCAACCGATGGGAAACGAATTCGGAGCCCCGTGTTTCCCAGCAATCCCAGAGCAACAAGGCACTGCCAGAGAAGAGGAAGCGTTTCTTACTCTGCTATTTTCCATTGGTTTCCCCGGAAGGGAACAATGCGAACGATGGAACACGACCGCAAACATTTTCAGGGATTGGGAGAGGGGAAGCGTGAGGGCAGGGGTGAAGAGGAGAACCCAGATGGAAATATTCATGCGGAGGGGCGGCATGGATTTGCTCGGGGACTTCCGAATGAAATGATCTCTGTTTCAAACCGATATTGGGCATTCGCCGCTCACACATATCTCCTGTCCTTAGGAATCGTATTAGATTTTAAGAAATATATATTCCAGCTTGGCGTTCAGTTTACTATAATTAATCGTGCCCACAATGGGTGATGCTGATAATTTGGAAGCAGTAGTAACAAATAGCACACGACAAATACTGCAATTTTTTGTGTTGAAGTGCAAGGAACAAGTACATAAGTTTTAGCCCGATCAAGCAACACTGAGTTAAAGATGATCTGTAAACCAAGACAAAATAGCAGCGGGGGAATGTTTTTAAGTTCACTGTTATTACAGTTATTGAGTTTTCATGGTACGCAGGCCATAATAATGAAATATTTTGCTCGCGGTGAAGGAAGGGGGAAGTGCTTCTTCATTAGACGTAAATTTACATTTTGAAATCCTCTCTTCAACGCGTTAACATATCTTTCCAAATTCCTGATGAAAAAGTGCAAAGAGAGTATAACGAACAAACAAATAATATCCCATAAAAATGCGGTAATAGTACTGTCCACTTGAATTTTTAATGTAAATGATACACAACACGTGTTTGAACGTTCCTTAGGACGTCATCATCAGGTCTACACAAGTAATATCTCCAATGGGAATATTTATACATGAGCCAAGGAAAGAGGAAGGGGAATTCTTGACCAATGTAGGAGGTGGTAGTTAGGAAAGGGGGGGGGGGGAATGCGGCACATGGTGAATAATTTTTATTTTAAAATGCTGTTCCACCATATCACGACTAAGAATGTTGAATTTAAATAATATCCGGTTGATTGCTACTTCCTTCGTCCTCAGAATTGCCTGATGAAGATTTAACAGCTGGAGCGAAACTTTAATTTGTAATTCTGTGATACTATTAAGCTCTCGGAGTATTCCCTCTGGTGTACGAATGTCGATGATGAATTTTTCCAAAACACTAGACGCGGTCACGTACATACATACGTCCTTACCAAGCTTGAAATCAGGGAATACTCAAACCCACGACCCCATTACTCAACTTCAGCGATCTCAAACATTTGAAAATAAGTAACGGCAAGTTACTTATTCACAAAATGCTTTTGAAAAAAAGGCAAATCTTGTTAAAATGTGAGGCAATTGGCATCCGCCACCTCCTTGCACGAGCCAATCATCACGCCTCAATGGTGTAGTGATCAAATTCCACACAGACATTGAATCAATTTTTCTTTGCCCTAGTAGAGGGCGTGCATCAATAAAAAAAACAAATGCGTATAAAAGAAGAGTTTCTGCAAATGTTGCAGCTGCGGTCAAAATGACAGCACAGGCATTCTAGGTGAAAGTGATGTTTTAAAACTTAACTAAGTGACGTGAAAAAAAAACTTTGCACGCAAATGATTCCCTCATTAAGGTAGAAAAAGACACGGAGGAAAACAATTTTGAGATAAAAAATAAAATGCCTAATATTAAAGGACCTGCGGAAAAATGAGGCTGCTGAAATTTATGATGTTCCTGCCGAACTAATGAAAAAGGCAGGAAAGAATGCATGAACCCAGCTGTAAAAACCATGCATCATATACACTCAACAGGAAAGATACGCAAAGATTTTGAGATCAATATCACAATCCCTGAACACAAAAAGATGAAAGCTGAGAATGGGGAACATATTAGTACTATAAGTGTGTATAATACTATAAGTACTATATTACCATACCTGGATAGAAGATATTGGATAGGTTCATCTATAGATGAACATAAGAAAAAGCAGAAAACTTCCTGGATGAGAACCAATTCAGGAAAAGTGTGAGCCATCTTTGCACCTACGAGAACCATTGAGAAGATAATGGCAAGGGACAAACCGAACTTTATTACCTTTGTGGATTTCGAGAAGGTATTTGACAACGTGGGTTGAAATTCAATGCTTGGATTTCTAATTGAAACTGGATTATCTTATAGTGACCCAAGTATTACCCTCAGTTTGCAAAAAACAGGTGGCTCAGATTAATTCTGGACACAGCAGTGAGGAAGCCGAAATTAAGAAAAGAGTGAGATAAGGCTGTGCACTTTCTTCCGTGAATAAGTGCATAGAGAAATCCATCAATGGAATAAAAAATAAAGTTTCGGTGAGAAAATGCACATGCTTTACCGATGACAAACCGGACATGGCCGAGACAGAATGAGGTTTGAGAAAGACTAATTCACAAAGAAAAATCATTGGCCAGATATCACCTGAAGATGAATAAAAAGAAAACAAAAGTATAAGTATTCAGTGGAAGACAGAAGGGCAGGAGCAATCAGCAAACTTATAACGCAAAAGGAAGGAAGTCAATAACAATGTTTAATATGGGAAGCAAATGCTAGGAGCAGAACAACAAGGGACGTGACATGCAAGTAGGAAATAGAGCTCAGCCAAATAGAAATAGCCCCGCCAAAGAGAAGAATGGACAAAAAGAAGAATCTTCTTACAGCCGGCAATACAATTGTGAATATAAGGAAATAAAAGGGAACACAAGGAAAAAAGTGAATATAAGGAAAAAAGTGAATACCTACAAGGAAACAATTCATCTTAACTAATCGTACACCTGAGCACGCATCATTATGGTAGTGAGGTATCGACAATAGTAGTAGCGAATAAGTCCAGGCTGGAATCATTCCAATAGTGGTACAACAGATGAATGATGAAAATAAAATGAATTAACTGGGTGACATACGAAGTAATCCCGAGAAGGGGGGGGGGGGAGAAAAAAAATGAGTTTTTTAAAAGTATTAAATGAATACGGTAGAGCCTCATCTTGTACCATAACCCTAGGATTGGTTTGATGCCGATGCCTGATGATGATGGTTCTAGTTACATATTCATTGCGAATGTTAGGTAAAGGGTGAATCACGATGATAAAACCCATGCCAAGCAACCAAGCAAGGAAAGGTTGAAAGGAACTAAGCACGGAAAACCGGAACAGTCAACATTCATGTAACGTGAAAAGATGGGGTAGACATTCAGAACTATATTCCCCGGAATATGCCATTGACGATTTAGGCGCCAGCGACAGAAATTGGAACATGAATTATTCCTGACGCATAAATGGATTCCGACACATCTTTGTGTGGTTCATCCTCCCTTCGGCCCACGAAATCTCACCCTCCCGAACGAGGGTCCCTCCTCCCACTCGTCGATTGTGGAGAGAGAAAGTGGTGCAAAATCGTTGACGGAGCGCGCAAGGGCCGGAAGAGGGAATAATTTGACGTGAGCGGCGAAGAGGAAGTGAACTTGATGGAGCGGGAGTGAGGGGGCGGCGGCCGGCCATTGGTGGAGCCTTGGACGCTCGGGACGCCGAGACCTACATTAGATTTGAGCTGTGTCCGCATGCATTTAAACTGACGGAGTGAAGGTGGTTTCACGCGTAACAGCTAATTGTTATAGTGGATTGCAACATCATGGTGACTGGAGTAATTGAGAGTATACCAGGAGGCGTTGAAGCCGCAAAAAGGCGCTTCCCGGTACCGATGGCCAGGTCTGGTGCAGATACAACTTGAGACGCAAGATTCGTTTCGATGCCAATAATGATGATTTCTCCGGTAAGCAGAGGGGTTCCCAACATTATAATAATTCATAATAGAGTATACAACTCAATGATTGCGAACTAGCCGCGAATACCTTAGTGGAGTCGCCCGCTGAAATGCACACTGAAGTATATAACGTCAGTCAAGTCATAAACGATCCTTGCTCTCATAAGAGTGGCTACAAGCGCTTAGATGAAGCATTGCATGCTGCAAAACGCTCAACTTTGTCACGGCAGAGGAGACTTTTCACTTAATATGCCTCATGTTACGAAATCCAATTGTGAAGGCATTAACAGTAATTCAAAGCCTCATTCCAATAAAATATTCTATTTGTGCATGATGCATCTTTTACCCAGAAGGCAAAGAAGTTAGAAATGTTTATGAGCAAATTCTAGAATGAATATTGAATGAAATCAAATACTAGAATTCTGTCAATATATTTTAATTCAATATTTTCTGCAAGTGTAGTTAACGCGCTCACAGTAAAACCTCGACTTTCATTTCCCAACCGCATTGCAGCCGGTGTTCATCAAACGATTCTTTATTTCTATTTAATGCACATCAAACTATTCTGTGTGGTGTACATACCCCTCTTTGGCCACCAAAGGACAGTAAAACCACGACGTATCGAGCCGATTTGGTTGCTAGGTTACCAGATTCCCATTCCGAAGGTGCGAGCTCGAATCCTATCAGTGGCACAGATTTTGCAGGACTCTGCATCTCCCCTCTTCATTGATGTGTGGAGAGCACTTCCAAGTTCAGTATTCCGTCCATCGAATAAGACGTAAAAAACCTTGGACCCCTCGGTGCCTTTCGATAAGAGAATGCTGATGCCGTCCCTGGGTTTTTCTCCAACCTTCCCCAATCCCTAAAAAAAATCCGTCTACCCAGTAACCAAACAATTCTACTCTAAATGGCCTTAAAAGGCGGTTGCCTTCCCCGAATAACTACCACCAGCAGAATCGTGAGGCACAGATACTCCTTTTCAACAACCATCTAAACACTCCGTTGACTTTCATTTACGTAATACGATCTACTATTACCATTCAAGGATATGAACTCTGCCGTACAAATTCCAATCTAACTCTCAATCAATGAAAAACTCTCTGAGTAAACACTGCCAAACGAACTTTGTTCGAAGATTGAATGGATCTTCATGTCAACATGGTAAGCTTAACGGAGAAGCCGTTCGCGGGGCTAAAACACACGAGGATTTGGGACGAAGGGGAGGGGGGAGAGGGATCTGTGGTCTGATTTTGAGCAAACTGGGGGGTTAAGAGTGGAATGGAAACGAATTTGGCTCTCCTAGGATGGAATGCATGGAAGGGAGACGGCTTCATTTGTGCCGGAGTGCGGCCAAGTGATATGCATAGAGGGTTGTCATTCGAGGAGAAAAGTTGGGCGAGGGAGCTTTGTAGGACTTGGGTGGGATAATATATTGAACTAAAAAAGAAATGACCTCATCACATAAGACTTGGAACAATTCTAGGAGAGAGAATTTCTTCAAGTCAAACGGTATTTAAAACCGTGATGACAGACATGTAAAGCATAGAACCTTGCTCCAACCCCGATGACAAACCGCAAGGCAATCAGGGTACACTCCAGACTTTTGCAAAGTAAACAGAAACAGAATAAGAGCACTAAGACATTGAGAAGTGCAGTCCATAAAAGATATGCAGATAAATAAAACATCGAAATAAAACGCCCTACATCGATTAACGTTCAACACGATACGTACCTCAAATGATCAAGGTGCCAAATTATCGAAGCTATCGATTCAGTGATAAACTTCAGGTCAATTTCGGCTATGTAACGATCACCATCTAATCAATTCTGAGTAATGAAGCTGAGTAGTCATTAAGAAGTCATTCCATGCCAAACACCAACTTTAAACCAAGGTAGTTTCAGTCGACGAAGAAAAGAGGAAGAAAAAAATCCGATGGTGTGTAGTGCTCTTCCGTGATGTGGTGCGTAGGAAGGGTATATTTTATCGAATAATATCGAATATCAGCTAATCATTCAAAATGGGTGTTGAGGAGACTCATTGTTTTTATAATAAATGAAATTAGATAGGCCAAAAAAGCTGATAAAATAGTTTTGGGTTAATAATGGTGATTGGATGTTTGAGTAATGGATCTATATGAAAAGAGGGTACTACGTTTGTGAAAGATAAGACTAAACTATAATAACTTCTTAGATATAAGATAGTAGAGTGCAGAGAGAGTAACGAAATAGGTATACAGATTGAGGCAGGGATGAACAGAGAGAGAAGAGACTCGGAAGAGGTAATAGGAATCAGAGAAACACGCTCAGTTGAGTCATGGGCAAATGACATAGACGCGGCAAAGTTAGGCAAGGACAGGTACAAGGAGGAAATACGTCCACCAGTAATAGTTTTTCGACCTCACTCACCCCGTAAGAGATCGGAATAGAGACCATGCATACATGTTGATAATAACATTATCTAATTATATATTATTAAGAGATTTAAAGGATTCGGAATCATGACGTTCTACATATTATGATGCTCATGGCTGATATTTTAGTAGACGCGCTATGTAAGTAGATTGCCAAGGGTACAACATATTTACTAACAACTGCGAAGCATATGCTGACTTAATAATGGCTTCTAAGGAGTATGCATAAGCTTCAAAAGGACTTTTAACCAATCAAGAGTTCCGCTTCAATTATTTACCTCCAATTATATCGATTATATGCATTAATTTCTTCCTAAAATGCGAAAAAAGACGGTGTTCGCCATTTTAGTAAGATACAGCTTTACGGCACTATGGATGCGGACTCTAAATCCGCGCAGGGCATGGATGTTTTTTGCCTTTAAATTGAATTAATTGCTTTCAGCTTAGACGGTGCGATATTACCTAAGTAGTTGTGACACCTAAAAACTGAATTTCATTTCTGCGAAAATAATAAAAATCCCAGTGTCTTTTAGATAAAATATTTGAGACAGTAGGCAGCCCTGTCAAACAAAATGGACGTTGCCTCAACATTTATCGTCAATTATGACAAATGAGCTGGTATATTTATTATTATTGCCTTACATAAAATATCTAGTACATTGCATTTTCCACTTTCGTACAATTGGTGTGATTTCTTTGGAGAATTTTGCAGAGTAGTCGGCATGAAGATCATGGTCATTTGGGAGCTCTTGATCGCACGCCCATCTTCTGAAAAAGAATTTTTAAATTCAATGCTGTTGCCGCCTTGTATTTGTACCTGAATACACTAAAAACTTCGCCGTCTAAACTTCACTCCCAGAAAATGGATGAATGCGGAAGAAATCTCGGAAAGACCAGAATCTTCATACTGCAGAAATTTCCAAATATTATGAGGCATGATAGTATTACTTTCAATGATGATATAGATCGGCAAGTATAATTACACCATGAGACTTCATACCTGTTCTCTGCGCAGAATTGGCCGTGGCAGAATTTGCACCGGGAATCTGTTAGCGTGGAATATGTAATTGAGCAACCCCTTATGAAATACGAACTCCAATTGCATGAGAAAATGGTTTTGCTAAAAGTTATGTACTTTTGTGAATGAATTATATGGATACATCGGGAACAATCTTAGGTTATTCGAAGCATTATTTGACCAATTACCAACTTGTTGGGGTGAAAAATTAGCAATGAAAATGTTATTATAATGTTAATGAGACGTGCTTTTAATCTGTTCTCCGTGTCCGCGCCCTCAGCCCAAATGTGATCTTAGTTGGAGACTTTAACTTATCCATCGACTGGAGGTCTCATGACGATGGTGTTCCTAAACTCTAGAACTGTATCAACTCAAGAAGAAAGTCCACCAGGACCCCTAGTACCTTACGTTTGGGATCAAAGACATTCTTCGTTGACGAACGGTCGCTTGCCCTCAACAGCTTTTTCTCCGAAAACTTCGCTCAGCCGTCTCAGATTCAACAGTTTCCACCCATCCCTCCTCTTTGCTCCCACTCATTAGCTGTTATCTCCACTTCACCAAATGAAATCCTCAATCTTCTTTCCTCCTTATCTGTAAACAAGGCTACCGGTCATGATGGCATCGGGTCTATGTTTCTTAAATGCACTGCCAATACCTTATACGTTCCCATCTCAAAGATTTTCAACAGAGCCTTTTCACCCGGTATTTTTCCAATTCAGTGGAAAATGACCAATGTAACTCCGATATTAAAATCAAAATGCAAGAATTCCATTGATAATTAACGACCAATTTCCATTCTGCCAGTCCTATCTATTCTCTTCGAAAAAGTCATTCACAACCGCCTCCTTTCATTCACACTCCCCTACTTGTCTCCTCAACAGCACGGGTTTTTTCCAGGTGGATCATGCCTTAGCAATTTCACAGTCATAAACAATCACATCACTGAAGCTTTTGAGCAATCTTCCCAACTTGATGTCGGCTACATAGATTTCTCCAGAGCCTTTGATACAGTTGACCACACCCTCCTATCAATTAAGCTCAAAAATCGCTTCAACATTCACGGCACCTTTCTTCACCTTCTCGTGGACTTCCTATCCAACAGGTCTCAGAGAGTGATTCTTGACGGTATCTCCTCTCCATCCCTCTAAGTAACCTCCGGTGTCCCCCAAGGCAGTGTTCTTGGTCCTCTTCTTTTCGCCCTTTATATTGATGACATCACCCAATCACTTTCTTCACGAGACTGCGGCATTCTTCTGCATGCTGACGACTGCAAGATTTTTAGAAGAGTTGACAGCTACGCCGATGGCTCTGTCCTGCAGGATGCCCTTACTTCCATTTCAGAATGGAGCTCTACCTGGAAGCTTAAGGTAAATCCCATCAAGTCCAAAACCCTGACCTTAACATTACGCGCCAATCCTGTAAAGTCCTATAGTTTCTCTGCCCAACCAATCCCAAAAGTTACATCCCATAGTGATCTTGGTGTACTTTTCGACTCCAAGCTAACGTTCGCCCCCCACATTAAACATATCTCTTCCAAAGACTCCTCTACAGATGCACTGAAATACAAAGTCCTCTGGCTCTGAAATCCACCGTTTCCGGCTGTGTTCTTCCAACAATAGATTATTGTTCGCCAATATGGTCCTCTGCTTGTCCTACTAATCTCAAAGCTCTCAATAGGCCTCTTAACTTCTTCATAAGTATCGTCAAAAATCGCAACCCCTGTCTTCGGAATCTTTTGGCTAATGCACTGCTCTTGGACCTTGAGATTGTTCCTTTGCAGCGTCGGCGCACACTTAGTGACCTCAAGTTTTTCCACGGAATCATGAATGGCCGTTTCAGGTCTAATGACCTTCTCCCAATGTTCTCTCTCCGTGTCCCTCCACGTAAAACCCGGAATTCGTCTCTGTTTCATCTACCTCACCACCGCTTATCTGTGACTCAGAGATCCCTTACCTACAACTCCCTCAATACCCCTTCCACTAACATCATCCATTTCATCATTCACAACCGCTATCAACAGACTTCCTACCTAACTCCCCCTTCCTATCTTCCTCCCTCCTGAAAATACCATAGTGGATGTAGACGTCTTTCATTCAGTGGATATTTTTCAGTGTTTAAGTTCACAAAAATTTTGAATCTTCTTGTTTGATGTTTTTATATCTCATAATTGTTATTTATCCTTTGTTTAAAAAAATCCAATGTAATGGTCTCGTTGGCTGTTTTTGGATTTCATGTTAAATAATTAAAATAAATAAATTATATCAGGAGAAATCATTCATCAGGAAATTAAGACCCAGTTTGAGAGAAGTTCTAAGATCACTCCCGACGCATTATATACAATCTTCTCCAAAATCGCCGGCGTCTGAGTCATTGAGGGGAATTTGCAAAGGAGCGGAAGACCCGATGGAGAAAGCGATGACGTCATGGACGAACGGCCGCCCCCGCATCCTCCCACTCCCCGATCGCTGCGACGCTTTGCGTATTTATCGCCGAGTCGGCGGCGGGAGCAGGCCCCCAGGCCGCACTTGAAGGTCACGGGCGTTCTCAATTCATGAGGTCAACGGTCCACCGGTGTGCTCCCCAGCGGAATGCCTTTTCCCCTACCCTCGCCGTGTAGAACACGTCCCGCTAGGACGACCTCCTAGTCGAGAAACGGCGTACTAAGCAGTGCGATAGGGCGTGAGGTAGATGGGGATGAGATGGGGGTGAGACGGATGGGGAGACCATGCTGGCCACTCGTTCGACTTCTAAAACTAGCTTGGACGACATTTTTAATTAAAGGTGGCTAATGCTGAGTTGCTACACGCCCACCTAAAATAAAATGTGCTCAATAGTAGGTTCACACCATTATATCTGTGTGCGCTAATGTGTAATTCTCGTTCGTAGTGCGGTGACTATTATGATCCAATTACGAAATGGTTATTTCATGTATGATATTCATGATAATGATAATGACATTAACGGGGACAATCTTCCTAATTGGTTGTTGTTTGTTTGCCAAGAATAAAGGCAGCTAGGATAATATTGAATATTTAATAATAATACTTTAGGTGGTGCCTTGTTTCATCTACCAGATTCTCGATCATCATTCATTGATTTTAATTGTAGATTGTTTTTATTTGTCAATGCTTTTTGCCTTGCTAATCATTGATATATATTTGGGTACACCTGAATGCTCATGACAAAAAGTCTGTCATAATTAACATCATCGATACGTGGTTTATAATTATATTGAATAAATACGCGTAAGGTTGTAAATACGCGTAAGGTTTGAATAAAATCTTTAAATTAACTGACAAGCTCTTTCAGGCTCACAGCTCATCTGTCATTATAGCCACCTGTGTATTTACTTGTGGTTAGTAACTTCAATCTGGAAGTTTACATTTTGTGAAATGTGCTAACTTTCCATCCATGCCACACCATGCACAGTAAACATATCCTGTAAGGGCCAGTAAAAAGGACGAATGTTTCAGATCTAAGTTTTGTAAAAAAAAGTCAAAGTATTTCCGAGAGGTGAAATAGAGACCGTGAAAGATGCCATCACGGTCAATCAATCTAGAAAATTAACTCATAAAATAGTTGTTCACTGAAGTCCATGAGGGACAATGGCGTGAGGGACGGACACTGAAACGGTCAGAGGAGTCCTCCGATGGTATAAATCTAAAAAATAGTGGTCTAAGGGCAGGATTAAAACATGGGTGCGCATGCATTAAAAATCTTCACACTCCTGCATACGCTCAAAGAGGTTTCTGAGGTTAATTTTATAAAACTTATTCAATCATAGAATATCACAACAACGTTTATTTATCTGATCGAATCTAGCATAATATGCTGGTGTTTTTAATATGTGCCTAACATCTTCAGTAAAGCTATCTGATTGAAATGTATCTAATAGATTTAATATGTACCTTAACCTACGCTCTGATAATGATTCCCACCCTAATTCTTTTATTAATTCTGAAACGCTACTCAACCTATCGTAACACAATTTAACGAACCTAGCTGCTCTACGCTGCACACTGTCTAGTTCTCTGATCAAATCTAATTTATTCGGATCCCATACACTGGCTTCATACAACAACAACAACATTCATTCTTTTCCAAATTTAAATCTAAAAAGTGTTTAAAATTATCACACGTCTTTCCATCATGAATTATTGACAGTGATAGTACAAGATAACCTTAGCGGCTAGTCATTCATTTGCAATTAGCCATTGTCATTGTCAAAATGGTAAGGAAAGAAATAAAACTTTTGTCCGAGCGAATACGTGCTTCAAGTACGGCTTCTGTATTAACGCACAGAAAAGAATTGAGCAGGTTGAACCATTCTAACTTATTGGTGGACTGCAATGGAACTCGAAAAACACAGAAATATGAAGTAGTTCATGACATGGACAAACCTACGTAAAATATTGTGTATCAACCAGAGCTCCGACATTATTTTATTTAAATATCACATCGATGACAATTTTGGTGTCACCGTGATTGTATGTATGGGCCGATTGCCATCTTTGAGATTCAAAGGAAAAGAAAAGGTGAAATTGGAATAAAACGTTTATGCGCATTTTAAGTGTACCTTGAAAACCACCTCGCAAATGCATGTTAACCATCACCAGACTTACATTACGCGTTATGCAAATAAAAGGTTCAGTAGCTATATCATAAATCACTCTTGGTAAAAGGTCACACTATTATTTTCCAACTTTCTTTTAAACGTTGAAATCATGTCGTGAATGGCAAGGTTCATTGGCAAAGGTTTGGTAATTATCGAAGTTGGTTACAGGCGTGACGGCCTTCAATGGTTGTAACAAACCTAGTAACCTAAGTTTCACTCTGGGATGAAAAGGATAGATATGCCGAAGGCGATATTTGGACCCGCAGCCTTAAAGCTGCCTTGACCAGAATAACGAATGGTAGATGTTCAAAGATTTTCCACATTATAAACCACTTGGGTACATTCTCGGCCATCGCGTTCTTATGACATCTATGTTCATTCATCGTAAAGTTGAGGCAAAAGCAAAGTGAAAGCTGAGGTGCCTCAAGAAATGTGAAGTGTCAGAGATGAGTTCAATGACGGGCATACTTAGAGGTAACGAGGCCGGCATATCAAAACGCTGGGCAGATGGAAAGGAGCTCTCTGATAGGTTTCTAAATGGGACAAGGGGATGAGGATGGTACCTCTTAAGAAATATAAAGAGAAAGAATATGATTTTAGAAGAAAAAGCTTTTCCGACAATAACAAGATGTTCGTACAAAGGTGGGGAAAATAAAAAGGCAAATTTAAGGTTGAACTTACATTCAAGATCAATTTCGCCCCCCGGGGTACATGGATACGCAACTGATTCTGCTTGGCAGAACTTACCTGTAAGGAAAATAATAAGTAGATTAGTGAAAATGAAAGATTTAATTAGATCAAAAACATATCAACCAGAAAAGAGGAACATGAAACATTTGAGTTTTTAATACACACATTGATTCAAACATTAAAATACGCTAAAAGACGAATACAAATGTTGAGTGGCCTCGAAGACGGATTAAGCAAATAAAAATTTGCCATACAAGTTTGTTTCGTTCTTTCTGTGTTCATATCCAGATGGTCTATATCTTATCCAGATATCCTATCTGTATAATCTCTATAAAGATATCTTTCGTTGTGAATGACACAAATAAAAAAAATTAAAGCACGGGCGTGACAAAAGGAACAAAACCATAGGCGCTGTCACACAACGTTTTTTCGATAGTTTGGTGGCACTGCGGTTCAACGGAGGAGAAGGAAGCGGAGGTGTGCGCGAAAGTGTGACACGCTCCCCCCGCCGTTTCATCTTAAGGCCACAACGTCTGCAATAATCCTGAATCCCTCAATAAATTCCCCGATAAACTTCATCCATCCCTCCAACAGCGTGGCTACCCGGAAAACCTTTTCAATTAAAAGTTGCCAAACCATCCTCCTACCCAAAACCTGCCCCTAAAAAAATACCCGCTGCCTCACTCTAAAGAACACCTGCGGAAACTGAAATTTCACCTCTTCCGCGAGAAAGGTGGTACGCAGTCAACATTGGAACTATGGCCCCATTTCGGTCAAAATACGGCAAGTCATTACGGGCTGAGTGCGGCATGGCGCCATCTATGATTTTGGCCACACACGGGCCACTCTCAAATTGACCACAATGCGGCTGATTGGAATATGGCCACACTCTGGATGGCCAAAATTCTGCCACACTCTGACCAAATCAATCACTATTTACTAGTTATTAGTTGGCGTGTTTTTCCATGAGTGTTTAAACACATTCAATGAAAAATATACTCGCACCAATATTTTTATTTACGTAAAAGGCTATGTAAATGCTGAAAATACAATTCCACCTACGATTTGCGAAATAAGTTGAGCATTTTCAATATAAAGAATACTAGAATACTATTTTCCGTTAAAGCTTGCACACACTATGTTTAAAAATCAACACCGGCGAATATACTTTTAGCATATGCCAGAAGATAGATGAAAACATGAAGTAGAAGGTATTTCACTGAAGTAGAGATTCAGGAAACGGGTGAAGGACAGGAAAAGCATTCCAGGGTGAATATCGATATTGATCAAAATCTAATAATGATAAATGTCATTTTAAATTCAAGAACTGAAGAAAACGATGAAGAACATACGCATATAGAAACATTGAAGGAGACACAACATCGGCTGGGCTTTCAGAAGGTAGTGGGAAACAAAATGGGAGAGTACACCTTATCTACTTTGAAATCAGTGGAAGGTAGTTGAGAGAACAACAAAAACGTTCAGAGGAAGCCACAAAATAATTTCTGGGGAAGAAAAGTTGTCAAGAGGAAGCCATGGATCACAGAATAAGCCTTAGACCTGATGGAAGAGAGAATAAAAGACAAAAATGCGCAAACTGAAGAAGGTAACTCTGCTACAAAGAAATAAGAAACTAAATAAGTCGCAGAGCGAGAAAATCTAGATAAATTTGGATGAAGTATTTATGCAAAGACGTAAAAAACAACATCGTTCATGGAAAGGGGGAAACTGCCTATAAGATGAAACACTTCAAGGAATGATGTTATACCGTAAAAGACAAGAATGGAGAAATTATGGCTGGAAACAAAGATAAAATGAAGTGGAAGGAATATTTGAGGTTGTAATACGACGGTCGTATCTTAGGTCGAAGGCTATTGGAGAAGAAAATAAAGTCGAGAAGGATGATACGGGAAACTCAATTTTAAAAAAGAAAAAGCTTAGTTCTTTTCCACCAATATATTCAAGCAAATCTAGCTTTCGGCCTTCTCAGGCCATTCTCAAGATGACAGTGATTAATATTATTATAATATTATTAACAAGATTACAATAAAAGATAATATGTTTAAATATATTGGTGGAAAAGAACTAAGTTTTTTCTTTTTTAAAATGAAAAGTAACTCCCACAATATAAACTCGCCAACCATTTCTTTTATTGGGAAACTCAATATTGAGATCAGTATCTGACGCAGCAGTAAGGGACCTGCGGATAAATGAGGCCTCTGCATTTGATGATTTTCCTGCCTAGCTAATTAAAAACATAGGAGAGAAGACGTTGTTCTAGTTGTACTAGAAATCTCTGACATGTAATCAACAGGAGAGATTCCTACGGATTTCGAAAAGAGCATCACCACCCACATTCCAAAAATAGAGGGCTGAAAACTGTACGAGTTTACTACCATAAGCCTTAAAATTAATGCATATAGATAAGAATCATGGAGAGAGGAATAAATTAAAAACAGAAGAGTTCCCGGAGGAGGACAAATTTGGTTTTGGGAAAATAAAGGGAAGAGATATGCCATTTTGACTGATCATTTTTTGGAAACATGGATTAAAATTCTGAAAGGAATTGGAGTACTTTAAAGTGATCGAAGAATCATCTAGAGCTTATAAAAACCAATAGCTGTTAATAATATGAACCCATCAATGAAGGAACATAAATAGTGAAAAGAGTGAGACAGGACAAATTTGATTTAGGATGCAATAATACGACGGATTCATCTCAGTGCGAAGGCTACTGAAGAAGAAAATAAAGTCAAGAAGGATATAAAAAAATGCTGAGTGATTTCAATGCTTTCATTAAGAGGGTCTTCAATGAAATCCAAGATGAGGCCTCTGGACTAAATATCCACAGAGAATAATTATCATGCTGCGTTTCGCCGAAACCAGAGACAGAAAGATATTTAAAGAAGACTCCAGTAACCATGGAGAGGACAATGGCCGGATGTCACCTGTAGATCAATGAAAGGAAAACTGAAGTATTGGTATGTAGCGGGAAAAAAGAGTCCATGACTATTGTTGAACTAGAAAAACAAACGCTTGAGGAGATGAAAGATTATTGTTATCTAGGGAGTCAAGCAACCAGTGTTGAAAGCGTGGAATCAAGGAAACAATCAATCAGGACTTAGATCTGGAAGACGCTTCTCTTTGTAAGTAGGTCATGGACGATAACAGCAGTATAGAAATCAAGGCTGGAAGCTTTTAAAATGAGGTAATACAGAAGAATGATGAAGATACAATGGATTAACCGAGTGACTAACGAAGAAGTGCTAAGAAGCGTGGGATGAAAGATAGATCTTTCGCAAGCTTTGAAAAGAAGACGGACCACCTAATCGGCTATATCTTGAGGCGTGATGGCCTTGTAAAAACAATCGTTGAGGGACGAGAGAATGCGAAGAATTGAAAGGGATATAGTAACTTGTATGAGGTATACGGAGAAAGTATCAAGGATATGAAGGAGATGAGTTACGGAAGTATGAAGAGTTTTTCTGATATGAGAATTGAGGGCAGAGCTGCGTCAAAATCAGCCAATAAGGATTGTGACCGATGAAACATGAAATAGCGACAGATAAAATGACCGGTCTATTTACCAAGTTTTACATGTTATATGTTCTTGAAAAATCACTTAAATTTCTTTATTATTGGCAATGAAGAAGGCGGTAATAGTCGTGAACCACATGTGTGTAGAATATTTAATGATATGCTGGGGAAAATGATATTTTAACCTCCCATCACAATAAGCTGTTTTCTTTGATTTGACGTAACAATATGCTGTAAAGCGATAGCTCCAACTGGAGGAAATCCTACCAAACTTCAAAGAGAGGCCAATCCATACAATTCATTGTGAAGCAATGATGAGAAACTTATGACAAGATGTTACTCACAGCGTGTACCAATTCATAATCACGTCATGAACCACTGGAGCTGTTGCTCACGTTACTGCCACACAAACGTTCCGAGGTAAAGCGCTATTTTAAAACGCAAGCCTGATGCCTAATAGATAAAATTCATACACTTCATATATTCATAACATTCATACACTTACATAAGAGAAATCGAGTCTCCAGGAAGGGGCTCAAATATTAAATCGGGATCATGCTCTGTTAAACTGTTGAAACCGTTAGGTATTTAGGTGTGACAATCACTAAAGATTTATCGTGGAGAAGACACATCCGGGATATATGCGGCGGAGCGAAGAGAAAGCTAGCATTGATAAAAAGAGTAATTGGGAAATGTGATGGGAAGACAAAAGAGCGATGTTACTTTTCACTAGTTAGGCCCCACCTTGAGTATGAAGCCAGTGTATGGGATCCGAATAAATTAGATTTGATCAGAGAACTAGACAGTGTGCAGCGTAGAGCAGCTAGGTTCGTTAAATTGTGTTACGATAGGTTGAGTAGCGTTTCAGAATTAATAAAAGAATTAGGGTGGGAATCAGTATCAGAGCGTAGGTTAAGGTACATATTAAATCTATTAGATACATTTCAATCAGATAGCTTTACTGAAGATGTTAGGCACATATTAAAAACACCAGCATATTATGCTAGATTCGATCAGATAAATAAGATTAGAGAGATAGATTGTCGTACTGATAGATTCAAAATGGCATTTTTCCCCCGTACTATAAGAGTATAGAATAGGCAGCATAGCAAAGGGATAGGTAGGGGAAATGTTTTAGAGTAGTCTGTAGTGCATGATGCATGCGTTAATCCCTTCAATACTATATATAGATACTAACAATCTAGTTGCATGCTTGGTGATCTTCACCCCCTGCCACACACCCTCGCGGTGGCTTGCAGGGTATTGTGTAAATGTAGATAGATGTAGATTCACAATCTCAACTACAGTCGCGCCTTCGCTGCTTACCTCCTAAAATCTCTACTTCGAGTCAAACAGTGTGCAGATTCACCCTGCAAAGTTGGTATTACCACTCTGTACAACGCTTCGAACCATATCGAGGGCAACATGTATACCCTTCCGAACTCGTTATAAAGATTTTATGACGTAAGCAGTATAAGTGAGACTGAAGTTCAGACTCTGAAGGTAGCCCAGCCATATTCAAAACCTCAACTCCGTTTTCAGCATCACACTGAGAAGTAATTCCACCTTTGTACCTAGATACTGCGCACCAATTGGACTTGAAGTAGAGATTTTAGGACGCGAGCAATAGAAGCGAGGCTGTAGTTGAGATTCCGAATATGACCCCGAGTGAAGGATGGATTTCACAAGGCACACACGTGTCTTGCAGTATTTCCACCATATAAGCTGTCTAAGTCCGAATTCCCTGGAATCCAGCTCGAGGCATCTGTGGTTTCATTTAAATCGTTTGAAGTGGAAAACTGAAATGCAACGTATGCATAGACAAATTAATAGTGCAGCTAACGGCAGATTATGTAATGGGGCGACCTAGTTTGTGCTTTAGCCAATTTGCATGCTTCAAACCCGTGTGATCTCGAATTTTGCTGCTAATTTAGCATTAGGTTTCATGTTATCTTCTGTCTACGAATTTACATATGCAAAATATCCGCAGTCCTAAGGTAAAAATAATACTGGCGAGTTTACGAAAACTAATTTAAATATGTATTCATCCAAAAAATTCATATAAGAGGGAATATAAATAGGATTCAAGTTAAAGCCATCAGTATTTACGGTCACCAAAAAAAACAGTAATTTCCTCATGTCCAGTTCCATCCGAAATGATCATAATTATAACCGAGTAAATATTCATTGATAAGCATATACATTAGGAAAGCATAAAGTAAAATTTCGCGAAATTTAACTGTCAAAGCAACAACAGTGATCTTATGCTATGTTGTATAATAACTGCAACCACCTTTAGGAAGGTGATAAAAATTGTTTCCAAATAAAAAACGTAATTTACCTCTACCTAATAAAGAAACAAACCAACTATGCACATTTCCACTTCAATTGTATTTGGTACAACTAGTTTCAACACAGGCGTCATCATCAAGTACTTGTCGTACCGAATAAATTTAAAGTGGAAATACACATAGTTGGTTTGTTTCTTTATTTGACAATGTTACATCTACATTGTTACGCCGCAAAGCAATGAGTACCTCTCCCCAATTGATCCACAGTATAAAATATCATATTCCAATAGTTTATAATCTAAAGTTCCTTCTCTTTGTCCAAATTTAATCAGTCTTTTGTAGTAAAACATAGTTCTTGAAATAAGAGTATTCCAAAACTCCAAAACATTCCAAACATAGCACTCCAAAACATAAATAGGAAACTCATTGATATCATAAATAGGAAACATAGCGCTGTTTAGCATAAAACTTCTTTATTTTAATTTCTTATGCTATTTATTTTTAAATTTAAGATGAACAATAGCATGCATTATGTAGCAACTTTAATGAATGTTGAATTCTCTATATTAATGCGCACCTGGATCTGGTTCAACCTCTGCCACACTTCTTTGCGGTGGTTTGCTGAGTATTGCGTTAATGTAGATGAAATTTTTAGTTCTGCTCTCTTTCTAGGTGTCATAAACTAGATAACAACAAGGCAGGGTGAATGCATGCTATTGTTGATTGTGAGAGTATGAGATTGTTTGTTTGATATTTACTGTGCACACTTGAGTTGAGCGCTGGCATAGTTACCCCGGTAATCACTCAACAAAGCATTTCCTGTGGCCTTCTTATTTACGAAAGTTAAAATCATTTATGCCTTTTGGATTAATGCATTCAGTAATAAGGAAATTGAGCTAGGTAATACACCGTCACACACGTACCTCCAGTCGGATTACTACTGCCAGTTACTTTTTGAGCAAGCGAACGGGCGTCAAAATAAATGAGTTGAGATCCGTATCGTTGGAAGAAAACAGAAGAATGTACCCCTCCGTGTCCACATTCTGAGAAAGAAGAAACCGTATGAATGAGCTGGTGATGCAAGGAGACATCGACTAATCGTTTTTTACCACTTCAACCGGCATTTCAGCTTTGAAATAGGGTCAACGATTGCACAACTTTGACGAGTTTTAGTGGTGATATTAGCACTAGGCGTCTGATACATTTAATGAAGGGAGAAACTGAACTTGCTTCGCCGGAACTGAATAATTCGCAGCTGTGTGCTCCGTCCGCAGGATGAATACTCAGCAATTGCACAACTGATGATAATATCATAATAAATATGATATACAAATTATGAATTTAAAAAATTTAAAGCCGAATCATTCCCAAAATCTACTTAATTAAGAAAAAAGTTTTTAATGTTGAGAGCTTTATGGCAGAAGCATGCAAATGTCCATTTTTGATCAGAAAAAGCAAAGTGAAATTTTGTTGTAAGCAGTTTACTATAATGGGGGCCTTTGAATTATGGTATTTTTTCAACAGTAGACTATCAGATGTCACAGTGTATTTTTATAGCTCCATTCGATTACTAGGGAGGCTTTAAAATAACAGAGAAATGCTGTCAACGATGATCCCTGATACTTGCACGGCCCGTAGTGAGCTAATGAGCGATGGTGGTTAAGCAGACACAAGGTCAGAGCTCGGGGGGACCCTGAGTTCAGATAAAATTTTTCTTGAAAGCGTTCGATAGCCTACAATCTTTTACTTCAAGTTTTAAGAAATGTTTTTCAGCGGTTAGTGTTTACATGCGTAAACTGGTCCTTCAATGAGCTCAATGGCTGCACGAGTTACAATCAACTTAGAAGTTAGTAACCTGGATATACACTTCCGTTTTCACATTCTGGAAAGGTACAAAACATTAAAGGAGGTGAAGTAAGAAAATATAGAAATGAGGGTGACAAGAAGAAGAGCAAAATACAGGCAAAAAGACGAGAATAAGGTAGAAGAAAAATGAGATTAATTTTGGTTAACTGCGTTTCTTCAGCTAATCTGCGTGCAAAAATCCTCCAGACAGATGTACCTACGTGATAAAATACGGGGTTCTTGGGACCTATAAATTTGTGCTCGCAACCTTGGCAAGGAGTTGTCTCTGCAATTGTCTCCCTTTCCATAAAAACATCTACTAGGGCACCGGCCGAGTTTGTCAGGCATGATAAAATCACCGTGGTGACAAAGCCATTGGGATCGAGACCCTCTTTCACTTTCAGAAGTGTTGCGGGCCCGGGAATAAATATGGCGTCCATTTCGTGATAACACTCAGGTAAACAAGTAAACAGGAAAAAAGGTGAAAATGGAAAATTGCAGAAAAAAATTGGAGACAAGAAAAGAGAGAGGAAGTAGATGAAACAGACATCAGATTCACACAATGTTTTTGATTTTGGAGCACCTTAAAACCTGAAGGTAAGGTTAATGCATACTCGCAAGGGGTGATCGCGTGGCGAGTGTCCATATTGGCATGAGGGAGCATGAGGAAAGAAGAGGGGGCACGCAGCGAAGGCAGGGCCTGTTCAGAGTTGCGCTCAATGCCAACGGAGGAGGGGGACGCGTGGGTGGGTAACAGGGTGCACGGACGAGGGGTGCACAAGGGTCCGGCCCCAGCAGGCGAGGCGAGCGGCTCCCACCGGGCGTCTAGGACCTGCACCAATCCTTCAATGCTTAACACTAGAACGCTGCAAACACTCATTCACACATGTGGGAAAGGTTCTCTCCCAGCACTAGAAGACGACGTGTATATTTTAGGACGGATTAACATCTACATCTATCTACATCTACATAATACCCTGAAAGCCAACATAAAGGTGTGTGGCAGGGGGTGAATTCTCACCAAACATGCAATACATATCATGCATAAAAGAGGATTAATATTAATATACTAGTCTAAACTTCACTATTTAAAAAAGATAAAAATAGCAAGGTAAGCATGCCGTTAGTTGGGTTACCTTCAAGTCCTTATACCAACATGCAGCTACCAATGTTATCCATTGCTGCACTCGTACTGGATATATTTACCGTTATTCATATCCCTAATAGTACGAGGAAAAAGGACATTTTGAACCTGTCAGTTCGGCAATCAATTTCTCTAATTTTGTGATTATGGTCCAGTCTACCATAGTAAGTTGGGGTTAGGAAAATATTTTTAACGTCAACACTGAAAATATTATCTTGGAATTTGTTTAAGAGATTAAGTCTAAATTTCAACCTGCGATCTGACAATGATTCCCAATTTAATTAATTTAATAGGAACGATTTAATTCATTTAACGAAACGATTCACGCGCCCGCGTGCGAATGGAAAATTCGCGCGAGGTTATCGCATCATCTTTCCATTTTCACGATCGTTCACGAAATTATATAAGCATAAATGACTCTTTAATTGGTGAATGAAAATATTGCAAGAAGTGGGTAAAGAGTGATTACCATTCCAAACGCAATGAGAGAGTAATTGAGGTTAGCCGGGCAAAGAGAAAGAGTGCGAGTAGTGGATAAATAAAGAGACGAGGGAAGACAGTTGAGAAATTCGAAGTAAGGAGGAGAAAATTGAGGATTTTCAGATTGTACATCTTCACATATATATTTGATATCCAATTTGAACTTTCTATTATTTGATTAGAAACGTCAATGAAATCCCGTTATGGTTAAAATCTTTATATTTCAATACTGACAACCCAAATCACTCATTTCCCATAAAAGCAATAGTTAATAAATAGTGGTAGCTTCATTTAAAATAATGCCGAGTAATCTACATCTACACGATACCCTGCAAGCCACCGCGAGGGTGTGTGGTAGGGGGTGAAGAGCAAGCATGCACTATAAACATGCAAATATGCAACTATAGGGTCTCAGGCAACTACACTGTTAGTATCTACATAGTAATAAGAAATATAATAAGTAATTTTTTCATACTCCTAATAGTTATCATGATAACTTGGTTTTCACCTAACTACAAGGTATTATATGCTATTTTGCACTTCCATTTTCCATAGTCGCACTAGGAGTTAATTTTGGTACAAAAATGGACAAATCACAATTAAAGCTCACATAAGAGCAGGATGTGTGTCATCTTTTCAAAATAATTGGTAAAGAGTGTGATATTTTCTAAGTTATAGCGCTGCAGCAAAACATTGGCACGAGGCTTTCCTTATTTTTTGGAATACTAAGGAATGACCACAACAGTGGAAGACAAGACGGAAAACTTTGATTGAAATGGGACTGCATTCCAGTTGAGAGAAAAAATTGTTAAAACAAATATTCGTCCCCTTAACTTTATTTTAATTACTTGGTTTCTTTTTAACTGGTTTTTCTTTGTTTCTTTTTAGGTTTCTTTGACACAAAAATCGTGATATTTAAAGCGACATAACTGTGAAAAGGTGGAAATTCTCCATTGTTTTGCGTCACGCAGTTTCGACCACCCTTCATAAATTCCCATTAATATCATAGCATGCATGCGAACCCTTAAAACATGAGGAATTGACGGATAAATCCATAAGTTGATACTAATAGAGATCGGGCACGAAGTCATTGAGTACAAACGCCATTTCTTTCAGAAAGAAATGGGCCACGGATAATAAAAGACATCCCTATTTCCAGTTCTAGAACACGACCAAGACAGTTTCACAATCCATATAACTTTTCTGATTTTTCTATCTCTTAAGGATATAACTTTAAGTTAAAACCTAGGCTTTTAATCAACATGAAGGATAATTCCTTGAAAAAATATGCCTGAGACAGTAACGAAAACGATTGTTGACAGCACACAATTAGGAACACGCTTGTAAATGCAGCAGCCTTGTGCGGGAGACTTTTGCGCTCGAGGCATTACAATCAACAAATTAACTGTATATTTGATTCCCTTAGAACATTGGGTTCTTGGCTATAACCGTATCTATGACGCCAACTACACTGGGCAATAATTTTTAAGAGTATTGACAGATCCATTCAAAAGGTTGAATTAGGTCATTTTAATTCAATCGTTAAATCGTATAAATGAGAATTGCTATTCATATGAAATAATTCGTGGAATCCCAACTAAAATGTGTGAATTACGCATGAATTGAGAATGAATTGAAGAAGTCCGCAGTCTCTTGGTTACTCTTCACATTTTTTCTCAAAAAAATGCACTCTCGTGAAGCACGCATCTCTCTGCCCCGAATCTGGGATGACTTCCGTTCGCTCATATTGAATGCACCTGAACTCCCCACTGTCCTTATTGACCCCCACAGCTATTAATGTCTCCAGTGCCATACAGTTCAGCGGGTGGAAAAAAGGCGAGTTAAATATTTGAGACCGCGTATTATTTAGGGCGTTTAGGTCTTTGGGATCACCATACCACACCGGGATTTCTTTCTCATTCAAGCTTTTTAAATGAGAAAAAATTTCTACTTCCTGCACCAACGATAGAGTTCAAATGTGCTTAAATGCAGTGTGCAAATGAATTCAAATAGAGCTTAAATGTGGAGCTATCTCGTGATATCATTTCATTTACTAATTTCCAATATAAAAAGTGAAGTTGTGTAGCGATGTGATATCCTTCGAGAGAGTTTTGACCGTCAACAGCAACGAATCCCTTTGGTCGTCAGTTTACAATACCCAATTTGATGTTCTGTCTACCGCGAGGCGCGGGTTAAAGGTAATCATTTTTGTCGGGAAGTGACAGGAGGAAAGCGCTTCAAGCCTCCTGAGCAAGCTTAGAAAGTGTCTTTCATGATCTCAGATGAGCGGCCTGGAAGGGCAGAAGGCATGCCGATTCATTTCACTTACATTGTGATAACGTACACTTACATAGTGATAACATTCCTTACAACCTGCCAGTTTGTTTTCCCTTGCTCTCCTCCGAGGGCTCTAACCATCCAATGGTGTGGGTGGAATGGATACGGGACAAATGGGGAAAGATGGTGAAGGGGTACGGGAAAGGAGAGGAACGACGCATTATAATACGTTGAATCATCAGAAAATTGCTGCTAAAAGGAGTTGTGTTCAACCCAAAGGTTGGTCTTTAATAGGTGAGGGTAGAGCTCACCACGAACTAAGCCATCGGCGTGCGAAATTCACACATTCAGTGTAGGGAGGCCTGTTGCTTTCCCTGGGCCACCTGCGATTTCCTAAGAAGTTCTGACACACAGAAAATTAAATCGCCGGAATTTAAGTCGGTGGTGTCCAGAAGTCTGTTGAATTGGGATATGAACCCTTACCGGACTGTGACCGGACTGTGTGTACCTACTATGACCGGAGGGGGACCGGAGGGTCCCCCTCCGGTCAGTGGCTCAGCGCTCTACCCACTAGCCTCTACCCACTAGATTTAGTACAAAAATCATTTACGCCGACAGAACTGTTAGGCGAGCCGCGATAGCACGTCGGTAGATATGAGGAAACCTGGCTACTCAAATTTCGTTGTTTCAGGCGTGACTTCATGGAATTTGCTTAGCATATTGCATGAGAAGCAGTAACTTTGTAATTCCACATGTATTTATTGCAAACGACCTAGGTTTCGACGTAGCACGTCATCATCAGGTACAAATCTGAGTGTTCTGTGATATTTGTACCTGATGATGACGTGCTACGTCGAAACCTAGGTCGTTTGCAATAAATACATGTGGAATTACAAAGTTACTGCTTCTCATTCAATATACTCAAATTTCGCTGGACCGAACACCACCTCGAGTATGGCTGTGTTAGCCATGGCACATCTTCGATAAAACTTTAAAATCGACCATGGCCCATTTTAGATAAAAGTTTGGTTAGATGGTATGATATAGCCTAAGCAATTTAAATACCTAAAAACAGAATTCTGTTACTGAGATATTCTCACTGTTTTCCCACATACTGAACTTAAAATTCTAAGTGTTAAAAAATGAAAATATTACAACCTATAGGTAGCTGTTTCAGTCTAGAAACACATCAAACTGGTGAGACATGAAGCAAAATGGTACTAATTCTACTATCATTGAAGGATGTCGAGGAAATATTATTAAATGAAGAGGCTATCACATGTGGACAGCACAAGAAAAAGTGGGGTCTCGCAAATTAAATCTTAGGATCAATAAATAGTGACGATGACTTTAATTGACCCGAATTTGCCAATAGTTAGTTATATAATGTGAACAAGGAATGATGTGCTAGTGAAGAAATAACATTGCACATAACTGATATTGAATAAGATTTTACCCGAAGACCCTGGGTTCGAATCCCACCCAGTGCCTGGATATTGTGTTTGCCCTAAGTTTGAGATCTAAGGTCCTCTTTCCTTCCTTTCTTAGTCATGTACAGGAAGTGGTGGCGTCTTATGGGTTAACTTGGTTTTTAGCTTAATAATTAGTAGAGAAGTATGCCGGCCTAACGCCTTGTGGGTCGCTTTGTGGAGGGATTTCTCCACGTACAGTTGAAGCTGATCCACACAGCTATTTGATACTCTTCATTTGGACTTCATGCCATTGAAATTTTCCTCTACCTCAAGCTTTTCTATCATACCTATGCTTTTGTCAATATAAGTAAAGTAGCGAATATATGCGACTTACCATGGAGGAGTCTTTTTTTGATGGGGTGTTCTTCAATGTACAGTGGTTAGATGGCAAATATATCCTCATTCGCCGGAACTCTTAAGCTCCAAGGCCTTTTCTACTACGAGTGAAACTCATTAGTGGTTAGAGCATGAGATTTCTGATCTCTATTGTCAAATTTCTGATTTTTTTTACCCATGACACCAATGGAGATGACAAAGTTATTCTACTTTGAGAAATTGGCCTTCTATTGCGCAAAAATAACAGAAATTTATTTCGTAATCTCACTGCATGAATGTGTCATCATCATCAATATTTCAATCCTAGGATTGGTTTACTGCGGCCCTCCATTCTGCCCTATTCAGTGTTAATTCCCTCACGCCCTGGTATGTTTTCTCTTTCACGTCCTTCTTTATTTGCCATATATATTTGTCCCTCGGTCTTCCTCGCGGGACCTTCCCTTCAATCTTCCCTTTATCATATTTCTAACTAATTCATTGTGTCTCAAGGTATGTCCAATCCATCTGGTTCTTCTTTGCCATAGGGTTTTCTATATTGTATTTTCTTCATCTGCTCTTCTACATAAATGTATGAAGTTACTAAAAGAAAATTGGTGTTACATATATACCATCAGCAACTGTTGGGAGCTATCTACAAGAGAATTTTGTGAAATGAAAGCAGAAAATATTTGGTCAGACGAGTAGAAAGCGGTGACGAGAACTTACAAATACACATGCTCACGAAGACGTATACGGACACACTTTCATGTATTTCCATGCTCGTATGTAGTACATACATGTACTGGTAGGCTCACACACAGCCTTAAATAGAGGTGAGGATTATGGGTAGAATGAGCCGTAGTTTGCACGCTTGACCTCCCTGCAGGCCAAACTGGAAAAATGGCTCACCGTGCCGCATTTGCTGATGCAACACGGCCTCTCGATCTTCTCCGGCATAGTAATAAGAGAACGCAGCTAGACGTATTTCAACGACCAAGTCGACGAAAAACCGACAAGTATTGATTTAAAACGCCCGCAGCATTAATACCAGTCCCTTGGATTCACCACTATACATTTTTTCTCAATAAAATGCTATCTCGTGAAACACGTATTTCTCTGCCCCGAATCTGGGATGACTCTTGCGTTCGCTCATATGGAATGCACCTGGACTTCCACACATTCACCACCCACAGCAATTTGTCTCCACTTTTACACAGCCCCGCTGGCGGAATAAGGTCGTCAAAAATTGGAGTTCTCGTATTATTTAGAACATTGGGGTATTTGAGGTCAGCAATAACTTCAGGAATTTTTTCTCATATTAGCCTTTTAATGAGAATAAATTTCTACATACTTCACTGCATAAAGTGTCCAATTGAAATGCGGAATATGGAAATATCTAGTGAAATTGCCTCAATCATCAATTTCCACGTTGATATATGAGTGAATAATTTAGGTTTACAAAGCAATGAATGTAAATTTATAGAAAAATCCATTTCAACTCTAGCTAGCCATGAGTTTCGGCTCTGAATACTTCAAAAGAAAATTTGAGGTTGGTGAGTATAAGATAGTTAACCAATGCTATGAAAAACGCATGGATTATCCGTGGTAGTGCAATATTAAATTTCGCATTCTACTATTATGACGCTGACATAAGTCTCTCTATTGAATAATGGCGTACAATTCCTCATTTTGAACAAAATTCAATGATATTACCGCCAAAAATAGATATATTTACATCTCTACAGTAGCGTAATGAGATTAGTGTCGCTAAATTAGCAAATAAGTTAGATTAGTAATAAATAAATAAGGTTGTATAAATTTACTGCTCTAAATATAATTTAACACAAAATTTCCTTTACTTGTTCACAATAAAACGATACTTAAAGATTCAGCATAAATGTGTTTGTGAAGCATTCACTGATATCTTTTGAAGGCTTTATGTTTGCATTATTTTGACAGAAACGATGATTTACCTTAATGAACCTTACCATGTGGCTTAGATGGAATGCAATAGGTATGATTCCTTATTGAAGACATGTAATTACGGGATTTTATTCCGGATGTCAGCCTTGGCGGCAGATTTTACTAACGTAATATCTTATGATAATGCATATAAAATGTAAATTAATAATACACATTAATATCTCCTTCGCAGAGTTTCTCTCCGTCCCACGAACTCTTAACAAAATCATTTTGTTGTGAATTCACCCCCTGCCACACACCTTTACGGCGACTTTCAGGGTACTATGTAGATGTAAATGTAACAATAACATTGAAATTGACTAAATGCGATCAGTTCACAGTCCAGGGAGGTCATTCTGTATTTTCTTGATTCCGAACCGATCGGTTGGACTCCGAGCACAACCGATCGATGGACCGGGATTCTGTAAGGAAGTCGGTGACTTTCCAGTAGATAAGGTGACGTATCCAACCGATATATTTAAATTGCCGAAGATTGATGACGCACTACACATTCACCAATGGAGGAAGAGGAAACAGATGAAGAGTATAATTCGCATTGACACGGATCCTGCAGGAAGTAAAGAGCTGCTTGTGACGACGCATCATGGAAGGAGTATTAGGCAATCCCAAATTATTATGTATTAACTCATATGCCGGCCCCGGTGACGGCGAGATAAAGTCCTCGCCTGGCAATCCTAGGGTTGCGGGTTCGAGTCCCGGGCACCCAATGCCCGGGTTTCTCCACCCAGGGCATGGATGTTTGTCAAGCTCTGTTGGTTCAGCCTCTGGGAAACCTGATGACAGGCCAATGCCTATTGGAATTCCAGGAGTATATGGGCCAACAGAAGAGTCCGGAAGAAAAAAAGAATATATTCAGCAATTTAATTCAATGACAAATGTAGAGTGAATAATGTTACAAATTAAGAAAACGTATTTATTAGTATTAAGAATGGGTCGATTCCATTTTTTTTTATTCAAAACCCGATCCCGATTCCTGCGTTTTCGATTCTCGATTGTCAATTCTGAAATGGTACTCTATTGTAAAGTTTGAATATTTAAATCATTCAATAGGCAACAAATTATATATAGCCAAGCTATAAACTATAATGAGCCATAAGTTTGGGATATTTTTTGAAATCTTAAAACAAATATTTTTTACTTCTAAAAATTTGGGTAAGAATGCATACCTATCAGATGACAAGGAATTCCCATATGAACTGAATTCTACAGAATTCATAACAAATAGGAGTATTAAAATAGGGATTTAGCTTTTTCACTTCAAAAATTATAGCAGAAAAACATAATAGCAAAGCACAAAAGATTAAAGATTACATTGAGAAATAACTAATATTTGGAATTTTTAATATCTATAGGCATTATTGCACTTTACTTTTCAATTTAACAAAAGAAAAATCATGTGGGCAATGCACATTACGATGTAGATAAAAATGAATTCAAATTCAGACATTTTTCCACATTCACATCCACAGATCATGCAGTCACTTGTTAAAGTTTTTATGAAAAACAAAATCATTTTGACCCTCTCCGGATCCAACCCATTTCTTTTGGCATCTACAATATTCCCTGCAGGACTAAATAGCCTTTCACTGAAGGCTGTAGCTGGGGGTATGCAAAGGTACTTTACTGCAAGTTTTTTCAGGCTGATAAAATGGCTGTTGTGCCAGTATCTCCCAATTTCTCCGATGCTTGCTACTGGGTGCAATGTATTCTCACAAATGTACTTATTTAGCTCTTCTTCACCTAATGTGTTCTGGGGAATATTCTCTGCAGAGGTAACAAGATTCTTATATTGAGACCAAATTCCTAAACTGGTGGACACAGCGGATGTTAGAGCCACAGAATCCGGTTCTACTTGTGAATCTTCTTTAGTAATTACTGAAAATATAAGGTAATCTACACCACTTCCTAGCGTATTTGTATTCCCGGAAATGTTGGGAGAAAGCGGACTCATCTTCCTTCGTGGCCAAACACCTTTTGGACACCGCTCACCACTGCCCGTTTGACCCGGAGATACTCCATGTGGAGAGGAAAGGCTGGAGAGTGGACGCTCTGGAACAATTTGAAATCGTTCAGCAAGGGGAGGAGTCCCTCATGAATAATCAGCTGTTCAAATGTCACTCCCCACTCCTAGCCATTCCATTCCCTAAACCACGCATTGACTCGCCACCAGTGCCTTACCTCCTCCCTCCCCCCGCCCAACTCCTCCCTCCCCCGCTCCCTCGTAGTCGTGCGTATATACCGCTCTCTTGACCGAATATTCTTTGTACCGGATGATGGCTTAGCGCTGAAACGCGTAGTACTACCATAAAAATCGTGGAATAAGTGCTATCTCTTGTGTTTTTTTAATTATTCCTCTACATTTTATATATGGAAAAGCATCTAGCTGCAAATGATATTGCAATTCGCACACTTCCATAGTGTATGCATGCATCAATACTAGCTTAAAAATATATATACACTGCTCAATTTTCGTTACGATTTTTTCAGCAGAGATTAAGGTAATATAGAAAAAGGCACTAATAAATCTTCATAAACCTAGTCCAAACTGCACAAAAATTTTGCAAAGACGCTTGATTGCCTAATTTCTGACTCATTGGAGATAAGAAACAAATTAGTTGTGTTTAGCTTTATGAACCCTGTTGGCATGAATACACATTTATAGATTCCTTCATGAATACATGGTAAATCATGCACGTGCGTTGTGGGGATGCATATATTACAGGAGGGTAGCTTCATCGCGATGTTGATGAAGGATACTCGTTCATACGATATTTGATATTAGCAAATGTCGATTTTTCCGATCCCGTTGACTTCGTAATGTCGAGTTTCTACTGTATCAATATAATTAACAGGTTAATTGCCACTAGTATAACTAAATCCACTGAATATCTCCACAAAATTCGGTAGGGACGTATTTCACCATGCCTTCGCGCCCTGTCGAAAAGGAACACAGGAAAATAAATGACAAAGGAAAAGAAACACGGAAAAAACTATTTTCCTTTGAAGTTTGCTGGTCGATCCACTAGAGAGCGTGAGCGCGTGCTCTACACCCAAGAAATTGAAAATCACGTACCGTTTTGGTTGTTTTTTTTTCTTTTGAATCGACTTTGAAGGCTTCGATTCTTCGATTCCGCTAAGAATCGGTGGAATCGAGAATGAGGATTCGGAATCGACCCATCCTTAATTAGCATTGTAATGCATGTGGTAAAAGTCGCTCATTTGTAAATTTTTGGTGTTATATTACATGAGATTTATCTAATTTATGAAGCATCGTTTGCGATTAAATGCATGCGGTGCATTTAGCTTGATATTTTCACGAGCTATAGTTTAATTCAATGCGTATTTTATTACTTATTTTTTCGCGATCGTATTTTATCATAACATTTTAAGTATTTTTAGTGTTTCAAGATACGTAATTGTGAGGATATGTCTCTGCTACTCTTATGCCCTAATGGAAAATATTGATATCTGCAAGTTCCATCAACGCAACGGAGAACCTAATTTAATTTCGTCGGTTGATGATTCTTCGCATTTGAAGCGAATTTCATTAACTTTGATCACCCTCTCTTTTCAGTTGATGCTTATGCTATCTCGAGTGGTTCCATTTACTGGACACATTCGTAATTATGAGTACAGAATCATCCAGTTCGTGTCTTTTGGCTTCTACACCGTTGGTGTAGGAGAGTAGAAATATTTTCTTTCTTTTCCCTTACAGTCATTATTGCATTACTTTCTTATAAATTTGTAATTAGTAGCTAAGTGAACTTATTTTGTCTGTGTTATTGAACGTGTGAGTCTGTTTATCTTATTCTCACATATATGTATAAAATACGAATTAATCTTATTACTAGCTTAAACATGTGACATAATATTCTTTTAACACTTGACAAAGTTTTCTGAAGAGACCTCAAGATATTAGGGAATTCGCAAGTTTTAAAGGAATGCAAATGACGTAGGTGAAATGTACCGTTAATTTATAGGAATGAGTGACGGCCTTGAATGATTAATGTAACTAGTAAAAAGGCGATTTATTTACATATGCTGTCAATAGTGTCATCCAATTAGGTAAAGTTTGAAATTAAATGCAAAAACAGTAAAGCATCAACGCTACTTTTTTTTAAATTTGGTACTCGACGAAATGTTTACCTGTATTAGTACCATGTTCCTGATTAGTACTATAACAGTATTCTTTCGGTTGAGACAGGCATAGTACTTGCCACTCAACCTAAATTTCAACTGATGTCCTTATGTAGGAGTGCAGCAATTCTCGAAAATTATCAGAGAATACGAGCTCAAAGAGAATCAACGAATACCTAAGGATATTTTTCTAGCCCAAAAATAGCTCAATGAGTGTTAACAACTTAATTCTGACAACTCGAAGGTCATCTCGTGGAAGACGTATTGCGCTATTTAGCTATTTCGATTATTATCTAACTATTTTCGGTGAAAGAGTATTTAGAGCACAGTAACCTTTGTTCAAAGTTATTTATTTCATTAGTCGATGTACATTTCATTTTACGAGCACAATTAATGAGCTACTCGTAAGATGCACAATTAATGAACTGCTATCATTGTTATAATTAAACCAGTAATTAATATTTAATGACTTACTAATTGAGTCATTTATTTGTTATGAATATTTGATGACCTTCTTCCAGGAAATTATTAAATTCCTTCGCATAGATTACCCTCGATTCATTTCACTCGAGAACTATCCGACTGATTTCTCCGGTATTGACAGCTCACGCCAGTCGGTAGGATCGGCCGACTAATTCTCCCGCTCACCGATCGGGTGCTTACAGAATCTCTCGTTCCTTCCGTCGGAGTCGGTTGGCCGTCCTACCCGACTAGGAGGCCATCGTACCGATCGGTAGGCAGTTGCAGAACGACCCCTAGGCCATGGAGGCAATAAGAAAAATATCTACTCTATAAACAATTCTTTCATGGAAATCAGGCATTGTTCTTTGTTATTTATAAATGGATAAGTTATCCTTTAGGTACGGTTTCTCTACTGTATTTTGGAGAGTATTGAACTATGATCAATAGAATATGGATGCTTAGCTTTGACAAACTAGCGTAATCAGAGGAAAATGACAATAACTTAGTATATTCCACACTTTTATTGAACCAGCCGTCTGCGGTTTCGAAGCATAAAGTACCATTCTCAAGATACACAAGTAAATAACAGAGAATGAGACTTTACACTTTGAAACCGCGGTCGGCTGGTTCAAAAATAGTGTGGAATATACTAATTTAATGTTAATTTCGTCATGTAAAGCTTCCACCAAGTCACGCCTATAGGTGTTTCTTCGAAGCGTAATCAGTGTTACCCATACAGGATTCATGATCAATTCAAAACATAAACTGAGTTTTAGATTCGGATAAATTAGAAGAGACGCTTTCTATACTATGTTTCTACACCTTAGACCACTAACCTGCACAAGGACCAATGACACCTCCAGCAAATTACATAGCATTGATATGGAATGGACTATAATGGGAACTTTGGCACTCTCCCAGTTCCAAAAGTTTCAATTTGCTATCTTTTGATTTGTATGCTCCCAGTAACATCTAATGGCTCACATGCTTACTCTCAAGATATGTACGATGCTCAACTGTTTGTGATGCTCAACAATAGAATAAGGGTAGTGTGGAAAAAGTATTCAATGGGCTGCTCGCATGGTGAGACCATCCGCTAAAAGTAGGCAAAGGAAGTGAAAATTTCGTCTCAGGGAAATCTACGGACATGGAATATAATCGTACTCGATGAATCGTCCCTCCAGTAAAATCTTGACTGCCGACATCTCAGCCCTCACAAAAGGAATTAAACTTAAAACTGATTGAGATTTTTTCCATATAAAAAGCATTTCTGTCGTAAAGGCTCATTCTCTTATCTTTCATCCCTCATCCCGTTTACTTAGCAAGCCGAAAAGAATTCAACATTAACTCACCGCGAGAGCAGAAAGTTATTCACCAACGAAATTAGACATGCATTTGAAAACTTTTAGGTTGCAATAAAGCGAAAAGGAGGGCCATTAAATTATAATGAAATTATAATCGGCCTGCCGAAAATGATGTTCACACTTGGTGCTTCATTATAGTCTTAGAAAGGCACTGGGTTTTTCCCATGGTAAGTCCTGATTTTCGGTCAATGCAATTATGTTTTTTGAAGATATACCTGAGCCTCCTCTCAGCATTGAAATTTTTTATGGTTCCTGACTTCTCCGGCCACCCAATATGCACACCTCTCATCTTCTTATGGAAGCAACACTAGCTTTCAAGGGTCCAAAAAAGGAAACATTTTATAGCCCGGATGATGCCCGCGAAAAGTAATCACTAATCAGCCACCGCTGCCCCCACTCACCGGCTTACCCCTTCGCACCTTCCCGTGGACTACTCACGTTGCCTTTTGCCCTCTCGACCCCGTGTCCACTCTGGACCCTGCATCGCGCACCCTCCACTCCTTGTCCACAGTTTCATGTGGCCAGAGACGAGATGAATCGATTTCCTCTACCTTGAAACCACGCTGCCTAAAAACGTGCAGTACGCCCCAGTACCCTCTAACGAACCACCTTGCTCACTAACCCAAAACAAATGAATAATATTTGAATAGATCTATTGAGCGGAGGCGTTAAATGCGCATCTACGTGAGTATTCATTTGCTCGATCTCATCACGTACCGATACCACTGCCACTCGATACCACTGCCATATTCCAACTATTAAACTATATCCACAAGGCTCTAGATAATAGAAATTCCACTGTTGGCATATTTTATGATCTTAGCAAATCCTTTGACAGTATTGATCATGAAATTTTGTACTTTAAACTCTCGAGGCTGGGTATCAATGGTAATGCCTTCCTCTGGATAAAATCCTTCCTTACTAACCGGCAGCAGCAAGTCAAATTTAACTATCAAACTGCGAAAGGTCCCAAAATTACCCTGTCAGAGCCACTAGAAGTTCATCAAGGTGTGCCTCAAGGCTCAATACTTGGACCCCTGTTCTTCCTAATATTTGTAAATGACCTTCCCAATTCAATTACTCTTGGGAAACTCCTCCAATATGCTGATGATACGTCATGTCTGCTACAATCAAAAAACTCCACTGAACTTGGATACCTCTGCAGAACCGCTGTCTCTGATATGAACGAGTGGTGCAGATCCAATGGTCTCACCATAAATTCCACGAAATCCTTTCATCTTCAGTTTCATCACAAAAGAAGTCCTCCCTCTTCTAGCCTCCTACTCCGAGTAAGTGATAACCCCATCCTTCGTTCCCAAGCCATTAAGTTTCTTGGGTTAACAATTAATGAAAACCTGGATTGGTCTCACCATGTAAATAGTGTTACCAAAAAAATAACAGTTGGCATCTTCCTCATTAGAAGATTAGCTCCAATCGTCACCTTAGACACCTTGAAATTACTTTTTCATGGTAAAATCCAAACCCACATCAACTATGGGATATTATTCTGGGGAAATGACTCTCTCTCCAGAAAGATCTTCTCTCTCCAAAAGCAAGCCCTAAAAGCTATGTTTCGCCTTCCCTCACGTACCCCTGGCAGACCCCTATTCAAAAAACTGTCAATTCTTACTGTTCCATCCCTCTACATTCTAAACTGTGCCCTATTTGTAAAGCAAAACCCAGAAGATTTCCCAGCTCACCACAAAGTACACTCCTACCACACTCGTAATCATAATAACATCCACCTGCCCCATTATTCTCTGTCCTCATCTCAGCACGGTCCACTTCACTCAGCTTCAGTCATCTACAATAGCTTACCACCGAACATAAAATCCATTACATCCATATCCAATTTTAAAAAATGTCTAAAGGAGCTCCTAATTAAGAAAGCATACTACACCTTAGCAGAATATTTTGATAATGACTGTGATTGTTGTAAAATGTGACCCTCTATTTTATGCCTTGTATATATTTATGTATGTATGTATACCTGACGATTTCTATGTTGCATAATGTAACCAACAGAAATAAAATTATATTATTATATTATTATATTATTATTATCAATAGCACTCTGTGAGAAAAACTCGCCAAATTTTGCATGTGAGTTCATGATGTTACCATATTTGCAATTTTAAGGTGGATATGTCATGAATATAACGGAGTGATTGCACGTACAAAAAGTAAAAAATACACATAATGACGTTACAGCACTTTTGGATTATGAAGAAACCTAATCTACTGGGTTATTTTCATTCTCAGCGAAGACAGACGTTAGAACGTGAGCCCCTTAAAAACGTCCAATGTCTGTAGTCGCGGAAATAATATTATACTAATATTTCTGCTCCTTAGAAAAAGAGGACACTTAATTTTTTAAAATGGATATGGTAAGGTTGACAATTTGATTCCACTAAAAATGTGTTCCTACTCAGTAAAGTAGTAACAACAACAATGAAAGACAATTGAACAGCGCTTTAAATTATTCATCCTTCTTCATACGCAGACCTATCTCAATGCGTAATTGCGGAATTAATCTCTTTAGAGGCCATATTACAAAGAACAATTCAGGTGACTTTAAAAACGTAAATAAATACCCTAGTCTCAAAAACACAAATGAGAACAACATAATCTCACGAGAAAAACAAGAAACTCCGGCACTATACGCGACTTCGAGAAATAAAGTGGGGGGTCATCAAATGGATGGACCGTCAAGGCGGAATTCCGAATGAGGTACATTCATGGATAGAGGCTCTTGGGGCTACTGAGCTGTTGGCCGCTGGGTACATGGCTGAAGGCTTGCTGTAACCTCGTTTTCTGCAATTCACTTCCATCTATCTCTAAACCTTTCCTCATAGTCTGGAGAGACTCTTCATCGCTGAATGGACACAAAATAGCCTAGCCAATCAACTTATTACCAACCGGTATGGTACTGGAAGCTAAATGGGCTAGACTAAAATAGCAATAAAAAATCACTTGAGCTCACCTAGCAAGGCGAGTGCTAAATGCATTCCTCACTACTCATCATTTGTGCAGTAGATGTTTCCCTTGATATCACCTAAAATACTAAATTGACCGTGTGAAAATTGTTTCATTTCTAGTGTGCTGTGACAAAAAATATTATCATCAAGTTCATATAAGTTGATGCAATTACATCAGGTAAATCAATTTTAGTGCAAGTAACAATTGACGCACGTCAGCATTCAAAACTGAATAAACCTATCAAATAGGTCTCTCTGCATAGAAACCTTCCGAAAACAGTGAACATAAATGGCTGTTGGAGCACGGAATTGTAACAATAATCGCTTCTCCGAATCCCATAATAATTTCGGAGAGTTACCTGATCATTAAATTGGAATGTTTCCAGCAAATTGTAATCAACTGTACTCAAAAGCTTTTCGGAGAGAAAAACCTCAATCAGGAACCCAGCGGCAAAAGCCACAGCCCCAGGTGAAGGGAAGTTTTTATGGCACGATGTTAACTGCGCGCGTGATGCCGGCGTCGGCTTTATCTCGCGGACGGCCGTCGCCGGCGCCGTCCTTCTCGACGCTGACTGACTGACCTCTCCAGCGACAAACAGGCAGACAGGCGGGCGGGGGGCAGCATACCCCGCCCCACTTGATTCGGCCCGGCTGGACTCCGCCTCCAGTCCTCCTCCTCGCACTCGAAAAAAGTCCACTCGCGGCCCTCGTCCACCGCCCGGGCCGCGCACAGTCCCTCCTCACTCCCCTTCCCCCCTCTCAAAGGACCTCTCCACATTTGACCCCGGCCTCTGCGGATCACTCACTCACAGACGACAAGTCCGTGGCATGGTGTGTTGGGCCACCATTCATTCTGCTAATGTTTTACACGTAAGAAAGCGAGGAACATTATAATACTCCCTCAATACTGCGGCTTAATTCGTGATTGATCACGGATTGTGAGGGGAAAACAGAAGTACCTACATTACTCTATGGTTTTTAACTCTTGATAACGACCTGAAGAGGTCGAAACGGTTAGAGTAAATGTGCATTAAAACGTTCGAATTGAACTAAGTATATTTTTTGACATCGTGTATTACTGTTGCTTTTAGTCCTAGTGTATATTTCTTTCGTTTTATCTGTGAGTTTGATGCTGAATACGTGATGAGGAGCTCAATAGCCTCCTTGGTGTCATCCCCGCCTTCTTCGGAACACCAAAGGATTTTTAAGCCCCGTCTGCTATCACGGAGTGTCTTTTTATTCTCTCCAATAGCCTAATTATTCTTTCGCTTGTTAATATTTCCTTAAAAATGTACAGGTTGCTGGGCTTAAATTTAATTCCATATTCAACGTAGCTTCTATGATCCTAAGCACAAGGAAAAGAGGAAAAATTTTGAACTGGATTGCATGCGTCTGTAACATCGATCATTACTAGCGAATTGAAAGTTTTGCTGGTACAGTACCGTTTCTAATGGAGGCCTTGAAATAAACTTGGCTTCGAGACGCATTTTTGGAAAATTAGAGACGTAATATTTTTAAATAGCATAAATCTTCATTATTCAGATGTATCTGGGATATTCCTTATGCACTTCTGACCCAGAATGTAAAAACATTATTCATACAGTGAACATAGCTCAAAGCAGAAGCGATTCAGCAATCAGGCTTAATACCCAGTTTTCTAAACGCCGCCACTGACTGACGCGTTTCTGGAATTCTAGAGGCTGTCTAGATTGTAGACGAGATTGTATTGGCTAAAAAGCAACAAAGAAAGGTTATGGATTTAAATCTACATCTACATCGACGCGATATCCTACAAGCCACCTCGAGGGTGCGTGGCAGGGGGTGAAGGTCACCAAGCATGCACTACCGGCATGCAAACAAGAAACTATGGGGTCTCATACAACTAGATTGTTAGTATCTATATTATTTAAGGGATTAATACATAGATGCACTACAGACTACTCTAAAATATTTCCCCTACCTATCCCTTTGCTATGCTGCCTATTCCGTTCTCTTATAGTACGGGGGAAAAATATTTTGAATCTATCAGTACGACAATCTATCTCTATAATCTTATTTATCTGGTAGAATACAGCATAATACGCTTGTGTTTTTAATATGCGCCTTACATCTTCAGTAAATCTATCCAATTGAAATGTCTCTAATAGATTTAATCTGTACTTTAACTTACTCTCTCATAATGATTCCCACCCTAATTCTTGCATTAATTGAAACACTACTCAACCTATCGTAACACCTTTTTACGAACCTAACTGCTCTACGCTGCACACGTCTAGTTCTCTGAACAAACCTAATGCATTCCGATACCATACACTGGCTGCATACTCGAGGTGGGACCTAACTACTGAAAAGTAACACCGCTCTTTAGTCTTCTCATTACATTTCCCAAGTACTCTTTTTATAAATCCTAGCTTTCCCTTAGCTCGGCCACATATTTCCCGGATGTCTTCCCCATGATAAATCTTTAGTGATTGTTACACCTAAATGCCTTATGGTTTCAACGCTCTCGATCTTCGTGTTTCTAATGGTTATATGATGAGGATTTTATATGATAAATTGAGGTCGTGAAAGGTTTGGTAAATTAAGAGACGCATGTGTGCTTGCTGAAGAGGTCAGTGTTTAATATTGGGTGAGGTAAGTGGAATGGAGGCATTTATTAAAACGGGAACACTACAGTCAAACTTAATGTTGTATGTGAATGCGTGCTTTAACACAAGGAGGTTCATCTTACGATTATTGGTGGAACAATGGTGATTGTTACTGCGTAAGTCCTGGGTATTAGTGGGAAGACATACATAAAAATTGGAACAGTGTTTGCAGTTTAGTTAATGCATTACGTTACTAGAAGTACATGTGCTGAGGAACGCCACTGTGTTAGGGCTGAGGATCGTTGCTGAGAAGCGGACAAGTTTTGTATGGGAGGCGATTGTAAGAGAAAATACCGGCAGTATAGAAGAAGGATGTTCGTGTGCGAGCCCGGTTGCAAAATATCCTTAGGGTGGTAGTGTACGGTAGGTGACGGTGGAGGATTTGGAAAAACGGTTTTGGTTGTTCTGCTGCTGCTAAGGACAGGATAAAGTTTGGACACAATTGATTTTGAACGGTGAAAGCCCGGAAAATAAGTGGTGGCGAGATTGAGTAGGTTTTTCATAATCGTCATACTGGTGAGTGGGGAGGAGTTTAGAAGTCGGCGATGGCGGGTAAAATCCGGTCTAGGCTGGTGTGATGGATAATCGCAGTGTAAAATGGCGGTCCCCGAAGCAGGGACAGGAATTGAAAGCATGTGGCATAAGAATTACAAAATCGGTGTCACGGGTGGATAAGGAGTAGTGTAAAGACCTTTTTATGTGTGAAGGTGACGACATTTGAAGCGTGCGTATTGCTGCATATTTGTAGGTTTGATGCGAACAGATTTAGTAATTATTCCAGCTGATATGTTATTTTTCAAATCTAAAAAGGTAATTGAGGAATTAGAAATGTTGTATGTGAAAGAAACAGTAAGAGTGGAAATGAGTACAAAAGGGAAGGAGCTTGTAGAATCCTGCCCATTGAGGGAAATTGTCATCAATGAATCGACGCCAGGTAGCATGAGGGCTTGAAAGTTATCGAAAACTTTTTGAAGATGACTCATTGAGATGTTTGCATAGGATGGTGTCATTTGTGTTCCCATTCCTCTCTATTTAATGTGTAAATAAAATGTGTCTTGGAATGTGTGTGCATTTTGAGTGAGAACTAATTTTGATAAAGACATAAGGAAGTGGAAGGATTATAAGGAATACACGGTGGGATGGGAAATGTTGCAGGGATTAAAGGCCATCATGGTGTGGAATGGAAGTGTACAGGGAGGTGATATCAATGGTGGAAGAATAATGAATTGACTTCTGAGAAGAGGAGTGCTCTGTATTATTCCTAAGAAATGGGGTCTTTTATGAATGGAGTATTCAGGAAACTAAAGGGTGGAGTTGAAATTCGACAAAGGGATAAATGCGCTCGGTGGAGGAATTGTAACTAGAAACGATCTGTCTGTAAAGGTTAAGGAATTGTTTTGATTTTGGGAAGCTTTACTATTGCGCTTTATTTCGAAAGGATAAGTTGGGATCAAATTAAAGTTTTTTTGTAAAATTGAGTATCTTTTAAGAGTTTGAGGGCCTCGTTGACGTAATCCAATTTGTTTAGAATAACTACAGTGGAGCCTTTGTCATCCTTTGTAACTATTATGTTAGGATTCCAGCGGATGATTTGTATGGCCTTGATTCCACTACTATTGGGTGGTTAGAGGGACTAAAGACATTTGGAGTCAGAATATCTATCGAGGAGAGGGTTATGAGAGGTTCCAATGAAATGATTTCGTGAGAGGGGTTCAGGTTCAATATTAGAGGGGGATCAGAATGACTATAAGGCAGGGTGAAGTTTTTTGGTCGAAGAATGTGCGGTGCCCGAAACGCTAGCACCTTTAACCCTGTTACTGCCAGTTGGCCCTCTCTGGTCGTGCAAAATCTGCGGGCCAATATACCTTACGTGTATGCATATTTCGCACTTACAAAAATTCCTGCAAAATATAATGAAATTAGACAGTCAATGGATATTACTGAATTTAAGAGTAGAAGAATAGGATAGCTCTGGCAAAGAAATTTTACTGGGACTCAGGATGTGGGAGAGCAAATTGACGATATCATTATATGTTTGTTTAGTAGCACTATGACTAGGTTAAAACATCATGGCAACCTTTACAACTAGCTGAGAATGTATCTAAAATTATTTTTTTTTAATAAAACGAATGTAGAGACAAATGTCATTCAAGAGTTTAACCACTCTATGAAATCGACTACTGCTCCTTGGCATAAGGGACTAAATACTTGAAGCCGAATCGAACCGATTTAAGTTACACATAAATACTAATTCATCGGGAAAATACTCTTAGAGTGATGTTTCTGATATTGGCATTCATATAATTATGAGCTTCATACAATTATGAAAGGCTTTGCAAGGGTGGCGAATAGTTATCAGTTATGTTGAGAACGATATAAAATCAGTACATTTGCGAAACATATCGCGGTGATAATAAAATCGATCATTGAGGAAGGCGACAGCTGCCCTTATGAATGTGAAGGAGGGGTTATCTATTTGATTACTTTCCTCAAATTGGTGAAAACCTAATTGGAGTTTGATTATACGTGTTTCACTTTAAATTCTGGTTGATAAATGGAGGATGAGAACGCAATCATTTGTAAAAACCTTCTGATCGGCAAAAAAAACTTCCCTTAAGGAAACACAGGTGAAATATGATTTTTCAGTAAGGGAAGGTTATTGATGCATTTTTCATATGCACGTATTGGCATCTAAAAGGATCTACAATCATTGTTGGGACTTCAAACATCAACTATTCACCATGCTCAAGCTATTTCAGCACGCCATGTTACAGAAACACTGACCACATTAATGCCTTCGTGTAACCAAAAAGGCTTAAATATTTGTGTGAAGTGAAAATAAATTATCATTCTTCCATCTTCTATGGAATTAAAGCAAAATACACAAAAAGCACCTTGCGATCCTTCTGTAAGAATGTCAACAAACCTTCATTCAATTGGACGATAAAATGAGCAATATATTTTCTTTTAATAAAAGAAATTACGCCTCTACATTAGATAAACAGGTGGAACCCGTAGTCACTTTTTGACTCACTATGCTTGTAACTCAAGGTAATTGTCATAAATAAATATACAGTTTCAAGGATGCAAGATTATCTCACATTTTTTGTCCCTTTGCAATGCATCTTTAAAATATTCTTGCAGTCAGAGTAAAGAGAAATTTACTCAGTTTTTGATCTTACATAATCAATACTTCTTGCCGAGCTATTTTCTGCACGATTTCGCCATTTTAGGTTTAGATGGTGTTCCTATGATCTTAGTCCACGTCGCCCTATCATTCTGAATTTGAAACTAAGGCAAGTTTTCTTTTTTCTTGCAAAGTTTGTAACACCTCCTTAATTACTCTTTTACTCAAACTGTATTTAGGTTATTTCAAATTCATATTCAATTCGTCAGCAACTCATCTATTTGTTGATTGACCTAAATTTTCGAGTTAGATATCCAGTATATTTTCATTCCTGCCAGCTGCAATGGTCCTCGCGTGTCTGCTATGTGAGTGTCATGATTCTTTGCTTATGCCATTCATTTAGCACCTTACCCTACAAGGCTGATGAAATTGGCAATTTACGTTAGAACTTAACTCATAATTGTACTTCAGATGCGAAAATGCGTTGATTGCTCACGTAGCTTCAATTCAATGCTTTCGCCCCACAGTGCGTGGCAGCCGCTGCGTCATTCCTTTGGCGAGAACCAGCCTCAGTTTCGGAGCAACCATGTAAAGCCCACCGGAGAAATCGGAACCGAAGGGAACTAAAGATATTCGTTAGGTAAACGGCAACTAAAAGTGGGAGGTGAAAATTAGAAACTCTCTGCGACCTCTGAAATATATTTTAGCCTGTAATTTAGAAATTTCATTTTCATTTGTAATCCCAGTTTCACTCAATCAGCAGCAACTCACGACACAAAGACGCATACTGGGGGCACTTCTTCCCGCTACACCGTGGCCCTCATCGATTAATGTTTCTTTCATCTTAGTCAAGGAATGATAATGGAAATCCGTGGAATATCTTCCAAAGATTTGTGAAAGGCACATCCGAGTACCACAATTCGATTGGTTGGAATTACAACATTAAAAAATATCGAATAGCCAAGTGAACCTTGCAAGCATTCCGATACTCACGGTGCAATACGAATCACATTGGGGTTCAGCATGCGCTGTTCTTTCCCTCCTAGACTGGGTCAGCATGCTCATTGCAGAAATGGATGGCTTGTCTAACATAAAGTAGCATCGCTGAGTTTAACATCGTTTAACATACGAGTTTTTTCAAAATATTTTATTAAATCAGTTTAGAACTAACTTAAAAACAGAGATGAATATGAATATTAATATTTACAATAGACACCATATAAAAGGAGATTTAATCAATAGTTTTAAAAAATATTTCACATTTTTTTGTGAATAACCAATACCTCAATTCATATTGAAACAATATCTTGTTTTTACAATAATATACTTATTGTGGTAAATACTACCTATATATTGTAGGCGGCACATAATTTTAGAAATTTAGTAGGCATCAACGTTAGATTTAGGCATAAAAACGGATTGGTTTCTCCATAACTTATAGACATAAAACTCGAAGTATCTTACATGAACACGATAATTAAATTTACCTAAAAATATATCGTAGGCTTATGATGCACTTTCTTTCATTTACACTTCAGGCCAATCCTGAAATCAAAGGAGATTATTTTGAATGCCCTACTCTAATTTCATTTCATCAATAATTGTTAAAGTTCTATCGATTGAAGTATCTAGTAAGATCCTTAACTCATCCAAAACGTTGTTACACAATGGGTAAGCAACCTCCACATAGCAAATAAAGATATATCTGGTGTCAACTAATAAGAAACCTTATTATCCGTTTCAAATATCTTTGCGACTGAGAGGCAGGCCTTAAATTTTTGGGGGTGAGCGAAGTGAAAGTCGCTCGTCACGTGACTTTCTCTGGGCGAACTAGGATGCAGTAGGCGTGGCTTAGCCTCTCGAAAATTCAGTCGCTCTCAGACCTCCGTAGTGTGAACTTCGTGAATCTGCTTGCTGTGTTGCCAAATCTCCGCTGCCTTTGATCGGTGCTTCGTGGTGTTATTTCCTAGCTCCCTTTACCAATTTTCCCAATTAACCCTTTAATCCTTTATCTTATCCGCTTTTTCCTTTATACCATAACCCATATTCCTTTCCTGTTATTCCCCGTATTCCTATTATTCCCCTTCCGCATTATACCCATTACGGAAACCAATCATCATTGGTTTTATTCCCAATTCGCGGGAGTAATTGTTTGGTGTTTTTGACGGTATCATGGATCAGAAGACGATGAAACTTCTTCTCCACAGCCAAGCGAAGAAAATAGTACACAATATATGTACTAAGGTTTTTTCAGCGGGAGAAAGAGTTGGGTCATCCAATGATTTCCCTTGATAAACATTTTTGTTACAATTTCTTTGGAAAAAAAACTATTTTAGGACTTGAATAATATCAAAAAAAGGGTTGTATTCGTTATCCTATTGCAACTTTAAACCTACTCCTGCTGCTACCGTTTTCGTGAGTAATAACATTCCCCTTTTAGCATTCAGGTATGTTTTTCTCAAAATTCCCCCGGTGAATCATCCAGGTGCTTTCATTCCACTACCTGCCTGTTTTGAAGGAATTTGCATTCCATTCTGTGTCTCAAAGTATCATTTATGTTCTCTGCACTCCACCTGTGAATCGACCAAGTCATTAGGTCCACTTTTTTCCATAATGACCCGCTACCATACCATGTTGCTACCATACCCTGGCCTTACCCACTGTGCGTCCCTCGGATATCACGGCTCATGTAGTTTGGGACGATGACATTGGCAACGTTGAGCTCGTTCCTCTCCTCTCGAAGGCCGTTCCCCACCCCCCGGCAGCGGAGACTTTCGAACGGCTCCGGACCTTCCCGAAACGCACCCGCCCCCATGAATTTAAGGACTGCCTCTCAGTCGCAAAGATATTTGAAACGGATAATAGTCACTTCCACAGGATTTTTATTAAACATACGACCGGTTTCGGCAGTTACGCCATCCTCCGCCATCCTGAGGATGGCGTAACTGCCGAAACCGGTCGTATGTTTAATAAAAATCCTGTGGAAGTGACTAAGGTTTCTTATTAGTTGACACCGTGACAACTTTCCACCACGTCAACGCTTCGAACTTCGATTTAAAAGATATATCTGGTTTTATAATTAAACAAAAAAATCAGTGTCCTCCCCGAAGGTTGGTTTTTGATAGGTGAGTGTAGAGGCCACCACGTACTAAGCCATTGGCAAGTGACATTCGCACAATCAGGGTAGCAGGGCCAATTCCTTTTCCAGGGGCACCTGCGATTTCGTGCGAAGTTCGTGCAGACAGGAAACAAAATCGCGAGGATTTTTTAAGGGGGTGACCAGAAAGCTTCTGCCCGGGATTTGCTCTCCTGCTGCGGCTGCTTCTGCTCGAAACCCTCCGGTCTGCAGCCCAGCACTCTATCCACCAAGCCACCATGACCCCATTAGAAGCAATATATGCACCAAATTTAACAACATTAATAGTCCTCAACTGCAGAAATTCTGAGGTAAAATGAGCAACTTTCTCCGAGACATAAACTATCACTCTCCCCACTGTAGCTGTAGCATGCAGCAATTGCTTTGTGGCTCGGTAGTTGAAATGCTGTTAACTAACAGTTTTTTATCTAAATTTATGAAAATAATTATTATATGAGGCTTAATTTCCATATTTTGAAATAACATAACGAAACTGTCAAAATTTGCTTGGAGTCTCCTAATGTCATGATTTACCATGCTAAATTCATTATCATACATTAATAATTAGCCATTTCATAAATACCCAAAAGAAATATCAACTATGACGAACAATGACCTACAAATTCAACTGAAAAATATGATATACAAACCATATTTCATGAGAATTAATGGATATTAATCCACGTTGTGACACGAAAAATAACATGCAACAAAGAAAAACTGGTGAAGTAACGAAATGTGAATTACATACTGACAAAAGTAGCAAGAGCATGGAACAGAAAAATAAGTCCTTGCACGCATAAAACACAATATTAAAAGTAAATGTCCATTGAACAAAAATCATCAGCTGAATTTTGTGTAGCACTGGATCATTATATTTTTTACTTATTACACTTTTCTCGCTCCAAATCCAAAAATAGCTACGTCGATGAGTATATTTGTCCTCACGAGATAGTGCAAAGTTTCCTCCTTCCTGCGAAAGAGCCGTTATTGATATATATACATTTAGGGGGGTGTTGACTTCCAGGTCCACGTGACGAGCCATAAAGATCCACTTTACTCTTCTCTTTCGCATCCTCTCCTCTTTGTCAACTTAACGAACAAATTTGACAACAATACCCGGAATCTTGTTAGGGTCGTCGTTCATGCCCAATCAATGACACGAACCCACAATCTCAGTTTCGATAAGGGGGTCGAGCTCTGCACCAGCATTTTTTGGAAACCTCAATGATATTCTCGTTACGCTTTTGATGTATCCCAAAAATTTAAATGAATTTGGAACAAGCAAATTGATCACCATCATCAAAACGACTTTCTAATAAGGTTTAACGTTGTTCTGGTGTCGCAGTTTCTTCACGTGACCTGGCTACAATTTTCAGGCGTTGACTCATTTGAGAACTCTGATCCTCTAATAACTTTTTATTGTAGTCTATTTTTTGGTGTACAAACTCGAACGAAGAATTGAGGTCTGCTTCTTTTGGTCTTCCTTGGCATTCACCATTGAGTTTGACTTGAGAGTTTTACATGAGACTGACTATTTTAAATCTGTCGGTTCGCCAATCAATTTCCCTAATTTATTGCTCATGGTCCATTCTACCATAGTAATACCGAGTTCGCAAAATGTCTTTTACGTCATCAGTGAAAACATTGCCTTGGAATTTGTTAAGTGATTAAGTGTACATTTCAAACTGCAATCTGTTGATTCCCATTTCAGTTCAATGTAATAGCCCTGTAACGCTAATACATCATACCATCCATTCACAAATCATGCCGATTTTCGCTGTGCTGTGCTCCAGTTGGTTACATGAGACTATTTCATAAATATCTCATATACTGGCTGCGTACTCCAAGTTATATCTAACCAGGGAAATGTAGCTAACTTCTCATACATAATCGTCACATTTTCCTAGTACTCTTTTGATAAATCACAGCCTACGATTAGCTTGAGCAATGATTTCACGTATGTGTTTACACCAAGAAAGATCATGTGTCAGTCTTATTCCAAGATAATTAATGGAATCCACGAATGTTAATTTATTATTCTCAATGTAGTACATGTTAGGAGGAGAACTATTCTTTTTCCAAAAATATATTACGACGCTTTTTTGTCAAATTTAATTTCTACTGCCATGCATGACACCAGTTTTAAATTGCTTCAAGATCATCATTCAAAGATTCTTTATCGTTTGGGCTAAGAATTTCTCTGCACAGTACTTCGTCATTTGCAAAAAGACAAAGCTTACTTTTGCCACCTTATTGACATTACTTATGTTCAGAAGTAACAAGACAGGACCTTTGACACTACGCTGTGAAACACCCGACGTGCCTTCAATGCCGGGGAGAAAACACCGTCCAAAACAACACTTTGAACGCGATCATTTAGGAAATTTCTAATTCATGTTATAACATTACTGTCTAACCCATAAGATATTATTCTCAAGATTATTCAGATTTTTATTTATAGAGTAATTTGCTATGTGACACCCTGTCACAAGCTTTCTTGAAATTGAGGGGAATATCAACCACTGCAATTTTCGCTATTATTATTTTCGCTAGAAACTAAAATATCGTGAGAAAAGAGTGCAAGATGCGTTTCACAAGATCTGCTCTTCCGGTAGCCATGGTGAACATTGGCCAAAAAAGTCCTGGCTACCTTGTTGTTCCATGACTGAACTGACGACAACTATATGTTCTAGTACTTTGTAGATAAGATGAATGTGAGGGATATAGGTATATTAGGTGCTCCTTACCGCCACTTTTAAATATGGGTGTTAGATTGGCAGTTTTCCAATTATTAGCTACAACGTGTTCGGTTAGGGATTTATTAAATTTTATTTCCTGGTATAATGATATATATAGGATATAGGAAGGTAACTCGCTTTATACAAGGAAGGGAATCTGGTCATGCACAAAGGATTTTTTGGTGCTTATTTCTTTAAGTAACTTTTCTATAAGAAATAGTCAGTAGAATAGCTCAGGCAAAAAGGGAATTCTATCAAAAGAAGTATCCACTTACATCTGGAAATAGAAGCCTAGAAGTAAGGAAACAATTCATCAGGACGTACATCTGGAGCATGTTTCTTTACGGCAGTGAGGGATGGACGATGACAGCAGCGGTGAAGAAAAGGGTGGAAGCATTTTGCTGATGATGAATTTTTCTATACCATTACAATAAATATTAATTGGTGGTATCAGCCACTGAAAGAGGTCGGGTAGGATGACAGATAAATCCTCTGAAGGTGAGTGAAAAACTGTTTTAAAGAAGGAGTTCAATAAGTTAACTTAGTCAAGAGTGCTTGTTGCTATTTCCTTCTTATCATTTTTAAGTTAATAGTCGCCAGGCGCCAGTCTTATACCTCCCTCTCGTACAACCAAGAGGCTTTAGGATTTCCCTTCAATTGTTCCCCAAGTGTTTTTCTTTTTAATTCTGTAAATTCCTTTACAGAGGATAATAGCATTTTTTTAAATTTTCAATAACCACGTTACGCTCATCGGTGGGCATATATTTTTTTCACTTTTGCATGGCATGCTCGCAGTCATCTCAGAGATTTTTTCACTCCACAACTTCTGACAACCCGGCACTAAGGTTGAGAGAGCGCAGTGATAGCACAAGAGAAATATAGAATTAATGGAAATGAAAGTGCTCGGTGATATCGATGAGGTCCAAGCTGGATTTATATAAGTAATTGCTCAGTGTCCAACTCAAAATGGAGTTTCTTCGGATATTGTGGAAAAATTCCCCGAGGAATTACCCCATCATGGCACTTCGATTGAACCCAAGGGTGTCAATCCTGTCTCGCCAAATGCGAAGTAGTGAGTCAATTGCGTCGTTAATGATGTAAATTGTCCTTACTTCCGTATACACTACAAAAGATGAAGAGCAATACTTGGCGTGGAACTGATATCAGCACGTTTGTCAGGATAGCAACAGCTTTCGTCCCTTTTGCAGCGTGAAGAGTGGAAATTAGAGCAGTTCCGGTGGAGAGACGCGAGGAGACTAGATTCCGCAGAAATATTGAGACGAAATTAGATCCTTGCAATGAAGCGCTGAATTTCACCGGGTTTAGACTTTCGGTTCCTTATTAAACCTATTGCCCTTGAGCACGTGCAGAGGATTTCAGTGAGAGAACTGATTATCAGACAGCCGAACTAACATTTTCATTCCGGGGAGCATTGAGCCTTGAAGACTGAATCTAGAGGGGGGTCATCATCCCCCTCACGCCACTCAAAGTGCGGTACAGGAGATGCTCTTGACTATACGGGAAAATTATATTGGAGCTCATCATTCGTTCTGGTATCAGGTTATTATATCGTGGATATTAGGAACGAAAGCAGATGGAGATGCGAAACTCGCCATTTGCCCTTTGGCATAGTAGAAAGTAAGTGTCAATATCTCAGTCAATTTTAATGTTCCATATAGAAGTAAGGTATTCTCTACGGATCTTCACTATTTCTATAAGGCATGCTGAAATTTGAATTTTCCCAAAGAAATTATTATCAACTTATCGTTTTTGCAAGGTAGGAATAAGGAAAGAAACGTTCATCGAGGGTTTAATACTAGCAACGACTTTGGCATAGTAGAAAGTAACTGTCAATATCTCAGTCAATTTTAATGTTCCATATAGAAGTAAGGTATTCTCTACGGATATTCACTATTTCTATAAGGCATGCGGAAATTTGAATTTTCCCAAAGAAATTATTATCAAATTGTCGTTTTTGCAAGGAAGGAATAAGGAAAGAAACGTCCATCGATGAGTTTAATACAAGCAACGACTGAAGCGAAGTTGTCCGACGAAGTGTTAACTAAGGAAGACTGAGGGACGTCTAAAATACGAGTACATTTTCCGAGACATTAAGCAGTCCCTTGAGAGTCATTGTCAAGTGTGACGACACGGGTGGATGAGTACGCAGCCAACTCTGGATGGAATATTCCTCGGCCCAGAGAACTGCATATCCCGCCCCGCCCCTTGGATGGCCCGACCCAAGGAGATACTCTCTACGCTCCTTGTCCTCCACACTCCTTGGCCCGACCACTCAACCCAGCGGTCATTGCGACCGCACGGCGACAGGGACCATCGCGGTATTCCTAACCCTCGCACCAAGTGTGGGGGTGCGCCGCGGGGCATCATGGACTCGGAGCGGGGGTACGTCGTCCCCCAGTGCGACGCGGTCCCCCGAGGGTTGTCTCCTAGCCTTCTTCTGTGCACCACCGCAAGGATACCGAAGGAATCCGCACAGTTCGGTGGCGCCCGCTCTCCGGATCGGGATCTTTTATCGCTCAAGCGGTCTCATCGGTGTGACCTGGTCACGTTTCTCTTTCGAGGTACAGTGGACCGCCTCTTTCATGAATTTCAATCCCCTTCCACGCCAGGTATTATCAAGGGACGTGGATGGGAGCCTCCAGGGATTCTAGGGTTACACACCAGTGACTGGAGGTAATGGAAAACTGGAACCCTTCGAGAAGAGGCCGAAATGGAGGGATTATTTTATAATCTCCTCACAACATCACAACACACATAAGAGTGATCAAAACGGAAAAATGAATAATGGACTCTTTACTCGAAAGGGTCCACATTAACTTTTTCTTGGTCAACATTCCGCTGGTGGGGGCGTGGTCAAGACCTCACCTGCTAACCTTAGGGTCAAGGGTTCGAGTCCCGCCTGAGTGGGTTTTTCCACCACTCAGGACATGGATGTGTGTGCTCGTCTGATGTTAAATTGTTAATACCCCGCTGTTTTGGTGCTAGTGGAAAATAAATAAATAAAATAAATAAACACATTCCTTTTCTAATCCGATATCTTAACCTCACCCTTATTTACGACTTTAATCGGCCATTTTGGGGTTATTCGGAAGTTCTAGGCCCGTCGGCTTGAATGCAATACTTTTGCCCTAACATTGCAATTAAGTGGAACATTTCACTAGGCTTTACTTTTTATTTTGCCAGTTTGTATCGGATTGTCCATAAAGGCATTCTTTTACAACCAAGCACTGGCTCTCCACCACCGTTAATTCTTTCTCCGTGAAATTTCCCAGATATTTAGTCTACTCTGGGGGAGAGTAGAGCGTGAGGAAATATTTTTAATGTGTCATAACCATATAATAATTGGTCCTGAATGATCAACATGCTTTGCATAGACTTTCCCATTCTTCCATTTGTTCAAATTTTTTCTTTACTTATCATTTTATCTGACCACTAGGCCTTCCACCATAGACACTAGGCTTCAAATATGGTCATAATTCTCCGGTGAATGTTTTCAATTAAATATATTCCAATAGCAAAAACCTAGAAATGCATCTCCTTTTCTGAGTGCCTAGGTCTTTGGGATGACAACTATTAAGTGTTTAAGGCTAACTTCAGCTAATTGATGACCAATGACAGTTTAACGTATCACGTTATACTCCTTAAACCTATAACCATCGTCTCACAATGGATAATATTCTTCGTTTTCCTTTTTGTGAAACGTTTGTGGGCGTGTAAAAAGATTTTTTTAACAAGGCGTGGGCGTATTAATTAAGGTTTAGTCGAAGAGAGAAGAATAGGAACCGCATTGGGATTAGAGCTGTGCTAGAATATCAAGGTGATACACGCAGTGTGAAAAGTAGTTTTGGAAACTCTTTGTATTAGCAGTACAAGGAAGCATGATGTGAGAAGATGCCTGTAGCCACTAAGTAATTTAATGACTGTGATTGGATATGTATACATTTTCGACCACTAAATATATTATTACTCAATACTTAATTACTCAAAAGTAATGGCAATTGCGAATGATTATTTGATTGAGGTGTGCGCATGCAGCATCATAACATTAAAAATGAATAAAACTTAACAGCATGTTACCGGGGACACGTCTCATAGGGGCTTACTTTTTAAATCCTAACTTTGCAGCTAATGAAGGCTTGCCAGAGGCGGTCAGGTTCCACTTAGATACTCAGTGAGGAAGGCTTCAAGAACTCACTTATAGGTCCCAAGTTGCTTCCAAAAAGGCATTCTATTAGGAGATGCATTTTAATGGGTAAGACAAGGTTTAAAAGGTGTCATTCAATATTTTCAAGATAAGCAAATGATTACGAAAACGCTCTTCTGTTATCAAGACTTATGCTATCAAACTATCTCTCTGATTCGGTTTACAGATGCTTAATATTAACCAGGCATTATTAAATTGTAGTTTAATGTTTATGGAGGACTTTTGTGCGTCCAATGTTCTTCATTCTCCTCACTTCCTCTTATCTCACTGCTCTGTTTCTCTAATGCCACTAAATAATCGCCATATACTGAAATGCAGTGCATGGAAATCCATGTGCTGAGTACCTGTATCATTTACGATTATGCCCCTACTGTTCTATCAAATGTCAAGGGTATGAGTTCCATGCGAAGTATTAGAAGAAAGGTTATGTTATAATACTTAAGTATTATTATAGATTTACATAAACAATTGGATATCATTTCTCTCCATTTGGAAAATCAGTACAGAAATTCATCCCGTAAATTTGAGTAGGTAGGTACACCATGATGTTATGAGTGTACAAAATGGAAAATATCTCTAATAGACTCCACAACCATTCACAAGAACATCTCAGCTTTAGGTCTTAGGCTTTCGCTTTGGCTGTAAATATTGGACATTATAATTTGTATTATAAAAACGAACACACGTGGGCAGACTTTATGAAGTTATAATTTGAATAAGCATGATAAAATCTGCTATCACTGAAAAGTGGGAAACACAGGTAAGTAGGAGAGTATAAGAATATTAAAGCACGTATGTGAAGATCAATAAAACATTTGGTATTATCCATAATAAAATTATACACGTTTACATGTACATGCCTAAATGGCGCAAATGATCTAAGCTGTCGGTCGTCTCCCCTGAATAACCAACCATGGTGCATAGCGCTCAATGGCTCAGATTCTTCATTATCTAGGAAATTCTCGCCGGCGTTTTTTTATTAGTTCGGCAGGTATATCATCTATTCCCGAATCCTTATTTATCCTCAGATCTCTTACAGCTGCGTCAAATTCTGATCTTAAGATTGGGGCTCCAAAATCATCCTTATCGAATTCATATTTCTCTTCGTTTACTTCCGCTCTAGGATAGCTTCCATTTTACAACTCTTCCAAGTGTTCCTTCCATCTCTTCACTTTATCCTCATGTTCAATTAAAAGTTCTCCATTCTTGTCCCTGATGCTGTTACACCTTGCAGCCCGTTCCTTGAAGCCATTTCTCACCATCCTGTAGGCAACTTCCACATTCCCTTTTTCGAGGTTGCTTTATAAATCTTTGCATAGATCCTTCATCCACATATCCCTTGCTTTTCTCGCTTTACGGGTTATTTCATTCCTGATTCTTTTGTGGCGAAGTTGCCCTTCTTCAGTTTCCACATTTTTATATTTTCTTCTCTCTTCAATTCTCTTTTCTAAGACTTCTTCTGTAATCCATGGCTTCTTCTTGACAATTTTTCTTCTCCCCAGAGCTTCTTTTGCTGCTTCCTTTAGCCCGATTTTGGTATTCTACCATCTCTTTTCCACTGATTTCACAGTCAAATCCTCTTCCATTTTGTTTTCCACTGCCTTCTGAAAGGCCAGCCGTTGTTGAGGTTCCTTAAGTTCCTCTAGTTTCTACTTGCTATATGTTATTCATTGATTTCTTCAATTTCTTGAGTTTTAAGTGGCATTTCATCATCACTGAGTTGTGATCACTGTCGATATTTACACTCGGGTAACTTTTACAGTTGAAACCATTGTTATGTAGCATTAAAAGTTCTTTCTAGTGAAAAATTGCATTTTTTCTTGCTATCATTACAAGCAAATTACACCACACCACGCCTGAGATTTGTTTTTCCCTGATTAATAGTTGTCATCGATTTCGAAGACTACATGTGTGTGAACGTGTGCAGCGAAGATCGGCAAGATTTGTAAAGGGACGATACGATAATTATATTAGCGTAACCAGTCTATTAAATGAATTAAAATGGGAATAATTGTCAGATCGCAGGTTGAAATTTAGACTTAATCTCTTCCACAAATTCCAAGGCAATATTTTCAGTGATGATGTTAAAAATATTTTACGAACCCCAACTTACTATGGCAGACTGGACCATAATCATAAAGTTAGAGATATTGATTGCCGAACTGACCGATTCAAAATGTCCTTTTTCCCTCGCACAATAAGAGATACGAATAACGGTAAATATGTCCTATCGGAGAGTAGCAATGAATGGCATTGGTAGCTGCATGTTGGTATGAGTACTTAAAGCTAACCCTACTAACAGAATGTTTTTGCATGTTTTCTTTGCAATTTCTATCTTCTTTAAATAGTGTAGTTCTGACTACTATATTAATACTATTCCTTTTTTATGCATGATATGTAGTGCAGGTTTGGTGAGCAATCACCCCCTGCCACACACCCTTGTGGTGGCTTGCAGGGTATTATGTAGATGTAGATGTAGATATGCGATCTATAAAACAACTCTTATGGTTAAAATTTTCTAGAGGTATTAAACATGACTCTCCGCTTACTATAGAAATGTCACCCAGGTAGCTGATGCATTTTTGATGATGCATTAATTTTAAGGCCAGAGTATATCAGGAAAGGAGATGAGTGATGAGAATAACAGGCAAAAAAAATACGTTTTTCTCATTAAGAGTCACAGTCACTACAGATCCAAATTGAAAAATTAATGAAACAAAGCATAACTTCGTTTTCATTCCTTTTTAACCTATTTTCACGCTGTGTCCGTTTTAAAAGGCTACTTACCTACCATTCCTGCTTCATGCCTATTCATTGGCTCTAATGTATATTTTTACACTCATGGTACGGTTTATTATGCAATGTCATGAGAGCCATAACTCGCGTATAACTATCTCATTTTGCAAATTATCCGAAGAGGATGATGGAAAACACATTCTATGCTTAAAACTGGGCAGTATATCTTCGCTTGTTGGTGTTAGTGTTCTTAATCTGCAACGTGATGGGTTGCATGGATATATTATATGAATTTGGGGTACCGTTGGAACGCTCCAAATCCCCGAGCTCCGTGGGCGCCCACCTAAGATCACAGGAGGAGGCAGGAAAGACGTTGCGACAACATCAGGTTGCTCCGAGAGTCATTTCAACCACCGCACTTACATCTCGGGGTGGGCCGGAAAGGAGGGGAACTTGGTGAGCACGGGGGACGGCCCCATTTCCCGGTTAGAAGCGCCCCCGGTGGTCCCGAGAGAGACGAGGCGAAGAGCTAAAGGAAGGTCGCGCAAAACGGACTACTCGCATCACCATGAATGCTCAAATGTATTACGTGAGCCAGGGACTCGGTAAGAGTATTCCCGGAGTGTAACATCCGAATGCATGCACAGAACAAACTTAACAGAAATGAAAGCCGCACGTTTCATTTTAAACTCTTGTCAGCTAACAGAAAACATCACACGGTTATTGGATGGGAGCCTCCAGAGATCCGAAGGTTGCTCACCAGGTATTATGTTTGAGACAAGTTCAAATCGCATAAGTTTGGGGCTGACACGGGAAGTGATATTGTGGTTACATTACATCAAATAAAAGCCAAGAAAAAAAGAGGAAAATTATTGAGCAGACAGATTTTAGAATTCGTGTTAACAACATCTTCAAAACTCATCATCATCAGTCAAATATCCTAGGATCTGCTGATAGGATAGGTCAAATACCCTAACCAGTCAAATAATAACTAGGATTGGTTTGAAGCAGCCCTCCACTCGATTCTTCTACGGGCCAACCTCTTCATATTAACGTAACTCCTCTCTCTTACATCCTTCATTACCTTTTCCATATATCTCATACTTCAAGACTGCACAAACAAAACGAAATATATGAGCCTCCCATTCCATCCTTTTCCCTCTCTATTCCATATTTTCCTCTTTCCCAGTTACATAGCTGGTGACCTAATATCCCCTGCCCCACACCCCAGCCGAGGATCGTGGTATGGAAACGCGGATGTCAGTCTGCTAGTGGGGTTTAGAAGCTGCACTGAAATACTCCAAATTCACCAATATGAACATTATATGTAATATTGTTTCATTAATCGCAGCGGAAGTGATTAAGATTAGGAATTTTCAAGGTGAGCAAACTTTCCATCCCATGTTCCAATATATACCAACGATTACATTCAATCATCTGAGGAAAATTTATTAAAAAGGAAAGCCATTAGCGTAAGGATCTATATCACTTTGAAGCGACTAAGTAGCTTATCTTACCTCATTAAAAAGTAATGCACGCTAAGGCTGCCTCCCACGGTCAAATCATCCGTCCAAATGGTACCGATTCAAGTGCCTATAGTGTGGGGGGAATCCGCGTTGGACATGCTTGGCTCGGTAGTCAGCGCTGAATATTCGTCCGGCCATCCGGCACCTATTCCGGCCAGCAATATACGCTCGATAGATGGGGGACATGTGGCCTGGAGCTATTAGTAGTAGTCACTTCTCCACGTGTGTGGAGTCCAAATCCCTATCAGTATTAGCCTCGACCCGAACAAACCTCTCGAACCTGCATCTCACAATGGCCAATGTCAGCGGGTATGACTTTTCAATCGAGGTTGTTGAAAAATATCCCAATTGGCAATATTTTAACAAGCAATGAATTCGGACTACCACGGCAATGTCAAGAGACATACGGCGCTAAACACGTCTGGTATCATTTCAATTAAAAGACCCGGGAGCGAACCGAGAAAAGATTCAAAACAAGGTTCCTTCTGGGTGTATCCAGAGGCTGTTTTGGGTGGAAATATAAGCATTGAGGTTTATGGGGGCAGGAAGAGAATTTAATGTGGAAACCTGGGAAATTCCACTTAAATCCTTCCTTCTATTAACCTTTTGACCACTCAGATTTCTCTCAGTATTAATTTTTTTTTATCCCTACAAGTCCTCATACATAAACTGCATAATCCGTATAAGTTAATTGGTTCATAGTCAGTTTAGTCCTAAAAATTTATCCAGCCAAGAGTCATGCATGGCGAAAAATGCATTTATGAATACGGCTAATGTTAAAGAATATCTTCTTTTTGATTAACTAATATTACATTTATAATTACTACTACTTTTTTATTCGTATTTGGCCCATTAGGCACCATGTCTTTATGAGTATGGATTTTTAATATTGGTCTGTTTAGAATGCTTTGATATGTTAAAAGTAAAGGCATTTAAATAGACTCGAGGGAACTTTTAGATTGGCAAAAGGATTGCTCGTGGAGCAAGCTAGAATCCGAGAAATTCAAAGAAAATATCACTCCATTTATAATTAACATTATGGCACCTCAGTTTATATTCAACCTATCGAAACAAAACTTTCACAGTTTAGAATATTTATGGGAATATCTTTGGATACCTTCCGACAATCTTCTTTTATACTCTCTTCTGTAAATTCTGGGATTCGAAACTTGTCCAGTGAGACTACTACTGTTGCTATCTTATTAAGGGTAACACACATGAGAAACATTTTCTGCAAATTAAGACATCGGAAAAAGTTTCAGGTTGACATAATTGACTTTTTGTTCATGAAACATGTTTATGCAATGTTAAATATATTGTTTAATTGAAATTGGGTCAGAGGAATAAATTTGTGTACATAACATGCACAAAAAATACAATTACGCAGATTAGAATGCAGCGAAACATATATTGAATTGAATAAATATAAATTCATAATATTGGAAAATTCTATGACCTGCATCTCAAAATCACTCGAACCTGACGAGGTGTGGCTTTAGAGCGTTTGTCTTTGTTGACTCTAGAATAGACTGCTGCCAATAGGCTCAAGTCAAACGTACTAACAGTGTGTGGCGGCCTTTAAAAGAATTTGAACTCAACTTTTCCCTCAGATCCGGTGACCCGTATGCATTCTGAGCTGAAATCAACCGAATCTGTTCAACGCAAATGTAAACTACCCACGACGTTTTATTGCGCCTTCTTACCAAAATTCATCGCCCCGAACAAAATTGTCACGTTAAATTGGGCAAAAGTAGAAGTCTCAAAGTGACCATTAGAGAGCGTTTGCTAGGAAAATAGTTCCCCTGGAGCCTCCACCAGGGAATTAATTACCCGCGGCTCTTAACCGAAACGGTAAGGCGTTGTGACAGCAAAGGTTTCGACACGGGCTCCCAATTTAACGACCTGCGCGCAGGCGGGCGGGGTGGCGAGGGGTAGTCGACGACGACGACGCTGAAAAGGGCCTTCCAAGGGAAAGGGCCTCGCATGCGGGCGGGCCGCGGCGCGCGCCGGTCGTCGACGGGGCCCTGGCCGCACTGCTGCCGGGCCGCTCTCGCCATCCAGAATGCAGAGGCAGAGAGGGAGTGCTTACCGGCGTCCCCGGCAGCTGGCGGGCTCATCGCGCTCCCTTCTCCTCAGTCGCGATCGATAGCCGTGGCAGCGAACTTGAGGCGATGCTGACTCGCCCACGCCCCTCCCCACCCACTCACCCTCCGGCAAACTTCTTTCAAAAAGCTCCCCGAAAGGCAACCAACCCTTTCCTCAGGCCCTTAACTTTTTATTTATAATCGTGTGCATTAACATAACTGCTTAATCACTTACAGTTAAAATCATTGTATTTGCAGACCTGGAATTACGCCCGTAAAATATCTAGAAAAAAAATACTTTTAAAACTATTTCAACCGAAGCCTTCGTGTGTCAGCACAAGGTCATAAAAATTAGATGTATAGAGGTTTACGAACGGAGGATAATCATTGGTTTGAAGACGCACCAAAACTCGTGAAAATATTGGACCTCGGGAAAAAAAGACTATTGACTAAGGATATGATTTAAAATATCTAAACACGTTCGTAGTTTGTTTCCATTAAGTGGTAGAAATGAAGTGCTCGTGAGGGGCAGGTACCCCCTTGTACAACCGACATGTCTTCCCAGAAAACTTTTCCATGGGTGCACATCTGGACGTGGATCGTGAACCGTTGAGCGATGCTGCCATACCGATTCGTAAACGGGAATGGAATGAATACCGAATTATAAAGGAGAGACTTGTGGTGGAGAGTTGGTTTCTTGCCGCCCATTCCTGGCACCTCTCGCAAAGGCATTTCGACAATGAGCGCGCAGAGGCGGTGCGAAGTTGGCGCGACATTTGTCGCTCGTAAAACGCGTTTGCGGACATTGGATGAAGGGAGGGGACTGATCAACACGCTTTTAACCTTAGGCCGTCTCACTTGCGGGCATATACGAATTCTGTGCGAGAAAATAGAGCGTTTGTGCGAATAGCATAAATTAGCATAGTATTAAATAGTAGTATAGCATAGCATGGCATAGTATTAAATTAAACATAAGCCACAAAGTCACGTTCCGATGTGAAATTACAACAGTGTGAGTAAATGTCGTTAATAGACGAAACGACGATTCTCTGATTTCGGTAATACTCGTGTCGCTCCTCGACAATGGAAGGTACGTGCATAATTAAAGAGCGATATGAATTTACAGTGAAGCGCAATACAATTTTAAACATAATTGCGGTGTATTGTTAGGCATGGAATAAGCTTGCAAGTATATGATATTTTATTATTCCTTCCCTATTTTTACGCCGTTAAAATTCCTGAGAAATATTTTACGGCGAAAACCTCACCAATTATTCCATTGTGATCCTTTCATCAGTTCAGTATTGAATGGTATAACCTTAATTTCAAGCTTTCCTGCTTACAATTAGTATCTCCCTCCCTCTGATACAGCTCTTTGGGGATAACAATACATTTTGAAATGCTAATGCATCTGAAGAAGATTAAAAAAGAATGTTTTTTCCTTGAGTGCATTTTGTGAAGAACCGAGAGGTATATATAATTTCTCGCACCAATTGCAACCATATGTAGAAATATTCTCAGATATTTTTCTACAGTATATTTCTTTTCTGCATGGTGAATGAAATTCCATGCGAATACTTTCAATCCACTTCGTATTTTATAAGGGCATCCATTGTGAATTCAGTAGTAGTATGAGTGAGAATGTCTGACTATATCCAATTAATATTAACTCTGAATGGAAACATATTTACCATTCTGTGCGCATAAACCTCTTATTTAAAATGCTGATCGTAAAATTTTGAAATTAGCGTTCCACGAATATTATAACAGAAAAAATTTTTAGGCGAGACTAGGAAGATAGGAAATAAAGAGATATAGGAGTCCTTAATTGGGTAGAATGGTATTGAAGAATCTACGTTAGTGAAAGGATCATGTTTTTATTTTTTTTTTAATGAACCAAATCGCCTCATTCATGACAATGTATCGATACACAAATGCAGCAACAAGCGTCAGTCAATCATATATCAGTCACATGATTACTTGCCTTAATAATGAATTTTATGCCCCTCAGAAAGAGCTGTCACGGACATTAAACATTCAAAATCTGCGGCGGTGTGCATAGAATATATCTTTCACAAACACAGGTTAGCTAAGAACTAGAAACTCCAAATTAAGATTTTTAAGTTGTTCTCCAATGCGTGGAATACAATAGGTACCTGGCAATAAATAAATAATTGTGGCACAAGGAACTCTTCAGAAGAACAAAAAATATGTAAGTCATGTAGACATGGGGACCTATTTTCTAGCATTACCACCAGTTGGTAATAGAGAGCAGGTGACCCACAGCTAAGGCCAATTTTCCTTTGAGTAAAAAATTCAGACAAGCATGATATTGTCTCTTTTATTGTTACTATGTAATTCGAAATTCAACAAATCAATCCATTTGAAGGCAAACAATTCGCGGTAAAATCGTAAAATACAGCATACAAAATACAGCAAAGACAGATCATGTAGTTATATGCACAACCGTTTGCAGATCTTTCATAAAATCACAAAATTAAGGAAAGAATGAGCATATCCGCTTGCCATTGACACTTTGCCAGCGCTTAACGGGGACACTTTCGTGCAATCGTCGGCCACAAGTAAGATATCGCAACCTAAGGGCCCCACGCTGCAAGAACTAACTCGCTCATTTTCCTCGAAGTTATAGCTATTATGGATTTATTAAAGACACAAATAATTCATGAAAAATATCACTGTAACCATCTTTACCATGGAATCACCCTTCAACGAGAACAACATATAAAAATTAGTTTTCTGATGGTGCGCCTATGACTGTCGAAAATGATATTAGAGATGTTTATCTTGGCTCAAAAATAATATTCAAGAATATAAAAATAAACTATAGTTCGTTGAAAACAGTAGAAGAGAGGTTTAAAAACAAGAGTAACTGCAGAAAAGAAGCATAGAGCGTCTGCGCTGCAAGGGTACACCTTTCAGCGGAAACTGTGGCATATTCAATGAAAATGTTTCCGAAAGTTTAAATGGCTTGAAAACATCTTCAATTAATAGTGAAATGTTAGACAGCGGTCAATACAACCAAAGCAATAAAAAACAATAATACAATCATAATATTAGACAGCACTTAAAGTTTAAAAAGTTTTTACAAAGTTTAAAGACTTTAGTCTTTAAACTTCGCGAGCATATGAACGATACTCCATCTCAGATAATGATCCTATGTGGCAACAAGATTCTAGGTCTGCTTTTCATGTCCAGCCTTATCGTACTCTGCACTGCCGATGGCCAACCGGATGAGATATCCGGTTGGAGTACGTAAGCCTCCCTAGTGTCAGTCAGACCTGTCGTAAACGTAGCAGACGGCATCACCCCTCATGGTAAAGTAAGATAACGCCATGGATATAGCCACTTATGTCTGGGCCCACTTTTTGGTTAGGGCTATAAAATAGTTCGAACACTTTCTTGAAACACAATAGAGCAAAATACCTATTCATTGGTGAGATATTTTAGACAAATATCTAAGAAAAGGCTGTTGAAGCACAGTGCAATGAAAAAATGTGAAATTCACCTTTTAAAACATTTGAAATAAGTATTAGGACGGCAGCGTACAAGGCTTAGGCTAAAACTGAATCCGCTAACTTTAAGTCGGCAGGTCGGTGCGCTATCAATTTGGCAATCCTGAATTTTACTTTTCAGTTGGTTTCGACTTATATGAAACTATATATTTATACTTCATACAGGAACTTCCATTATAAAATGTAAACACTCTTATTATCACTCCCCTTACAAAAGTGTACGTGAACTCTACAATACGAACGCCATGTTGTGACAGAAAACTCAAAATTGGGGACCGTCAGGATCAGATGAGTCTGTGAGTATGAGACTATGTCGACGGAATTTTTCAAATTATTGACTTTTCCCTACATTATGTTCAATGGATGAATCGTGATGAGGATATGATTGCAGAGGAATTGCACGTTTTCTTCACTTTCCCGTCCAGGCCTAATCCACGGTGGGATATGGCGTGCCCAATGGGATGAGCGACTCAGGGAGCGATCAAACAGAGTTATTCGTCCCAGAAAGAACGACGCCAGCCACGAAAAGCTTTTATTTGGTCTGCGTTGGTTTTTAATAGGTCTAACTTAAAGATGCATAGGGAATAAGGGCGTAAGAGGTTAATGATACAGAAAAATAACATAAATAGCATAACGAAAAAAACATTCAGTAAAATTCAGATCTACTGGTTACGCACCGGTCAAAGTGCCACGAGCAATCCACCTGTGACAATTTTGGACGTAGATGAATATGAGTAATACAAATGCATACATATAGCTGTATAAATAAAGCAATGAGGTTATCTCGAAAACGCATATTTAAAAAACCAATTAGTTGAATCCTTGATTATCTGAAAAAATCCTTGATTTGGAAAGGAATTAAGAGTAAATAAAAAGTAAACTTATTCCAGTCTGAACTGTCAACTGAATATTGGTATTTCTACATCTTGCGTTAATTATTTGTGCAGGAAATCACAATTTTAAGTGTAGCTAATCTTGAGAGTAAAAATGTTGTATAACATGCTTTTCTCGAAGAAAATGATAAAAAGGTGCTGTAACTTCATTTTGGCTCGTTACTGTACATCACGCCCGCACCAACCGCAAAGAAAAAGAATAAAATTAATCTGGAATCCATTAACTTTTCCATTAATTTTCATACAACCTCTATCAATTAAATCTGTTTAAAAAAGAATCCCTCCAAGTCACACCATGAAAAACATGCATATATTTGGTAGCGATCGATCGGACGCAGTGATTTTAATGCAATGGTGAATAAAGAACCAATGTTTACAATCAATTATTACGCACATATTCCGAAAAAAAATCCAAATAACATCAAACTGTGATGCTGTAGTGATTGTGATATTGGTGCTTCTGTGTGAAAAACAAATCGAGCTGTTCAACGCGAGAACTTTTGCACTTGGTTGGAGCAACGGTGCAGTCAACACGCATGCGCACAGAAAACCTATCTTCGTTTCATCAAAAATCACGAGTTCCACTATTCAAATATCATATTGACCAACTCAGGTGCCGTGCATTCCGGAGAGAGCAGATTAATTCATGAATGAAGAAATAAAAATAGCTTGCGAGAATTGGACAAAATTTATATGATAAATGCATCACGTTCACCGGGGTAAAACAGGGGTTAACTGGAATGAATCGGCAATGCAACCGGGATTTCGTCACACCGGTAACCAAAGCCGGCAAATTGGAGCACGGCTCGACATTCACGGGAGAAGGCGAACGTCAGTCACGGGCACTTCCCGAGTCACGTGCGGCTTCATCATCGCTCGGAACACTCGCGGCAATCGGCCCTTAAGTCCACGTGCAAGCGCGCTCGACAAAATCAATACCCGCCATAATTTATTGCCGCGGTAAATTCTATTCGCATTTTTTTCTTCAGTCCAGCAATGATCTCCCATGGTGGTAACGGATGCTTTCGGTAAAATTCTCGGAGAAATCCCCCTTAATTTTCATAAATTTCGATCGAATTTCTCAGAACACTGTATCTTACCGACAGAAATATTGCTTTCATAAATTATTATATCACTTGAATGCATGAGGAATATCTGTATTAAAACCAAGGGGGAAAATCTAATTCGAAAACAGAACAGAGAAAAATTGGATGGAAACATTCTCATATAAAATGGATTTTTGAGGTACAAAGGCAAATTGAGTGAGCTTTCGAGAGCCAATAAATGCAAAAAAAGAACGAGGAATTTCCACAAGGAAAAAATTCACCTCAGCCGGGGTTCGTACCCGGGACCCCGCTTTCCGCTGAGGTACTCTACCAGTTAAGCCATCGAGGTGTTCCCAATCCTTGAATTGGTTTAAGCAGTAAACAGCCTTAGCATTAAAACGATATTCAGAATGAATTACCGTGTTGCAGCCGATTCTATTCTTGACATCATTTACTACCGCATGGTTTAGATGGAAGAGGGGACTGTTACTCTCAATCCTGCCCCAATTAAGACGCTTATCCATCTATCTATCTAGGAGTCAATCCCCGCTCAAGCAATTACTTTCATTTACGAATATTAATGAGAGAATCGACATCAGGTGATGTACATACCTGTGGAACTGTAACCTAGAGGGGTGGTAGAACAAGCCAGGTCAATCTACTTGATTTAATGCTAACAACGACCTTAGGGAAGTATCAATCTAAATTTTGGATTCATGGATGCGCCCGAATTGATTACGACATATTTTTTTCTACGCCATCCGTTTGTTAACAAATTGAAAACCATTGTGCGCAAAATTTATGCTTTTATTGAAGTTGACGAAGTCATCTATTGAAGACTGGTCTAGGTCCATAAAGCATCAAAGTGACTACATCTGGATCTGGAGGCTTTGGACGCAGCCAATAGATCTCTATGATTCACTGCCAGGTACGAAGACTTCAACATAGAGCTACCGTCAGCTCAGTAGCAGGTAGAAGAGAAAGAAAGCATGGGTATTGTTAGTTTTCAAAAAATAATTCAGCATGGCAATCAAAACTAGCGGAGAAGACCATTTTTGCTATTTTCCTCAATAAGCTACCAAATATCCCAAGAGGTTAGAAATACCCTGTACGTTCTCTGATTTCTTACTTATGTCACCATTGAGCTGAATTAACTTTTACAGCAATAATTATAATGAAAACATTGCAGTATCAAAGGGTTCTAGCCTTCATTTTTATATTAACTAAATTGACGAACAAAAATCGCAAGGTATTTCAAATATTTACAATCAAATCCGCATATGTTAACTATTGTCATGGTTAATGTTATTAATTTTCTCGCATTTCTGTCATTTAATTTGATATTTTCCAACACACTTATTCACTGTATCTTTTGAGAGATGAATACAGAAGTCAAAATATCAGTTCACCTATATTGTAATTTGAGTCGGAAAATAATTTTATTCGAAAAAGTGACAAAAACTTATCAATTTCCTTATAAAAAACTAAGCCACTGGTTTTGTTGAATGCACGTTCAACTCGCGCTCAGATGAATCGGGAATGTAACCAGACCGGTTAATCAATTTGACCCGATTGGTGGAACCGAAGAAGCTGAGCGCAGGCGAGTGATTGTTTACCGGACTGAATGCATTCTAATACTCGGGTGGCCAACGACTCGCGGCAGTTAGAACGGAGGTGTCCAGCCGTGCAGTCTGCTGCCGTGGCTGCGGTTGCCACGCGGGACGGCCAGGGGAAACGACAGGGGGCATCGGGCCCACGAACATTTCTCAGCTAGCGGCCGCAAGGGCATCATACGCCACGTGCAAGACCAACAGCATTTCCTTTCTTCACATTTTTCCATGACGTAATATGGGGAAGCAGCGGGGACTTCCCGGGCATCAGAGGATTCAACTAATCATTCAGTTTCAATACCAAAAATTCTACCTAACCGGTAAACACTTCCCACCTAAGTTCAGGATGTTATTTTCACAAATTCACGTTGAAATAATTGTTGCTGAGTGATATGTTTTCTTGAAGCAGGGAAGAAGAAGAATGAAGATCCATTTGTACGCTATGACTTTGCATGAGTAATCATTATGTATTTTCTTAAATGATGTGCTAACGATTTCACAGCCAGTAAAAGGATGATGGACTCTATAACTCTCTCTATGGACTCTGTAACGGACACTTTAGCAAGGTTCAGTATTTTTACATTTTCCATGTGTGCGTTTCAATTGTAGAGCTTACCCAATGAAGCAACCAATCCCCGTAATTTATTTTCTTCATCATCATGTTAATGACGACATCTCAAATTTCTGATTATGATGACGATAAAGACTTCATAATACACCGCCTTTGAAGAAAACAACATCGTTTTACTTGATTACTTATCCACTGAATGGTCACACTGATGGTCCTAATTTCATAATGTTCATTGATTAGGATTCATCAATTTCACATAAGTACATGCAATAATCCGGGGCAAAAAGCTATCTAAATGTATTAAACCCAATAGTATTTTTTGCTACTAATACGAATGACAGATGTCTGCAACATTACAAAAGCCGAAAAAGGTACCTACAGCCAATAGCTTTCATTTTTTTTATTCGTCGCTGATGCAACTGCTCCGTCAACTTCTGTCAAGTATCAGGTTGTGTTACAGGATTCCCTTGAAGAAAGTATAAGACAACTTTCATTGCATTTTTCAGAGCATGACTTCCTTTTATTTTGTGTATTATGGTATATAAAAGCTTCGTTAACAAAATGGGAGTTAACATTGCATCATATTCATTTGAAACTGGTATTTATGTCATATTGACTAATAGTAAAGTTTCAACAAATACTATGATTCTCAACTACCGGAACGCACATAGGTGCTTTCCGGTCAAAAAAGAACACATTCATTTTAAATAACGACGCCTAGAATCTAATCGTATTCTTGTCCGAAGGAGATATATAACATTCTGTATTTTTATTTGATTGGCAGGAAATCTTATATCGAAATCATCTCTGTGATAACGCATGCAATCAATGTCGATAGCTAAAAAATGTTCACTTATGTAACTTTCACTTATATTGCCAGTTCATCAAATAAAAATATTGTGGTCGTATGATCCAAATCAATTTCACAAAATGATCAGGAAGCCCAATTGTAGGGCTTTAAATATGGCTTTCCTGATCATCCGTCGCTAACCTTTTCCGGCAAAGATATTTGGCGTTTGATCGGAAGGTTCTAATTTCTTTAGGATGACTTTCTTCGTTTCCCATTCTCAACAGATCGACACTGTTTTGCCTCAGCACAATGGGTACACACTTCATTTTCTCTACTTAGAAATTGAAAGGGCTACATAGGTTCCCGTTTTGGCATTTGACGTGCGTCTTTCCCAAGAAGTCTAAAGCAGTTTATTGCTCACAGACGATGCAGTTGTATCAATGTTTTAAATTGAAAATGTTTGTTGATCTCAATTTAGACCACACTGGAAAAAAATACCAGTAACCTCAATATTTTATCCATTGTATCGAAGAGAGAGGTACGACAACCAGATTAGACAGGTTTTCAGATCGTATCTATGTTATCCTAACCAAGATTGTATCCATAAATGTGCGTCTTGTGCGTAATCAATTACCTCGAGGTAAAATATTGAGTAGTGATATATCGTCCTTGCAGAGTTTAATCAACGACATGCTAAAACTATCGCTCTAATTAATGACTCTATCACAAGCATCCCTGCCAGATTTGACAATCTTGTCGACGAAAATAAAAATTTACTTAAGCGAATTCATAACCTTGAAGGGCAACTGAATTTCGTCGAGCAGGAATCCCTCAGGAATGTATTGGAGATACACGGTGTACCACTCAAAACTGGTGAAGTGTTGCGGGTCTTAGTATGTCAAGTGGGGATGTCCCCCGGGGTAAAAATTGACAATACTGACGTGGACTACTCATATAGAGTAAACTTGAGTTTCACCAACAACAGCAATAAACCTCCTGCTATTAGAGTGCGCTTTACGAGGTCCAGCCTGGTTCAAGAGATACTTGAGGCCCGTAGAGTCAAAAGAAACTTTTCAACTGCAGATATTGGCTGGAGTGACCTCCATAATTATTCTATATATTTTAACGAATCACATAGTGCTCACAACCGTAAATTGTATTCTAAAGCTAGAGATTTAAATAAATCTGGCAAATTAAAATATTTATGAGTCAGGGGCGATAAAATATTCGCCAGGAAGGAAGAAGGAAGTGAACGACTTTTCCTGCGCACAGAAGAAGATCCCACCAACCTTCAATAGCACAGGTCAAATAGTTCAACCGTCTGGGGACTTGTAAATAATGCTTTGATTGTCTCAAGTGATGCAAAAGGTGTCTTACTTCAAAGTGATTCCCAGTGTTCTAGCTTAAAATCCTGTTCAACAAATCTTACTCACAATAGATCTCACGATCATGTAAAACTATGCCTCTTAACTGTCATTCCCTTACTCATCATATTGATGAATTTCGTATCCATTTCCTTGGAGAGATGTTTGACATAATATGCAAGACTGAAACGTGGCTGAAGCGTACAATCTCCGATGACATGGTGTACATGGCCGATAACAACCTAGTGCGTCATGACAGGATCGGGTGGTGGTGTCGGGGATTTTATTCACCAGAAACTTCACTACTGTGTACTGACCACCGTACTGTATCTGATTACTGTTCTAAGCCCGAATTTATTATTCTAGAAGTCTTTGGGATGAATACTACAAAACTTCTGCTTGCCATTGTCTATAGTCCACCTTAAATTGGTTACATTAATGAATTTCTGAACTCATTCTTAAGTTATTATCCTACATATAAAAATACAATAATCGTTGGTGACTTTAATGTTGATATGCTCTCTGGGAGTTCTTACAGCAATCAACTGAAATACTTCTTATATCATAATAACCTACATTTTTTCTCCGACCAAGCCACTCACCACACTATTCACAGCCATACCTGCCTCGACCTTTGGATTGTGGATGATTTGGACCAAGCATCGTCCTTTTTACAAACTCCTGTTCCATTCCTATCTACCCATGACCAAATTTCCTACCAATTCGTACTCCCATCATCAAAACATCCTCCCTTTACTTTTCGTGACTTTAAAAAATTCAACGAAGAAAGATTCCTTGATGACCTCTCCTCCGCTGACTGGATGAAAATGTATCAGGCCGAAAACATCGACTCAAAACTAAAAATATTCAATGACAATCTTCTGGATTGCTTTAAACTCCATGCTCCAGTGAGAACATGTCAACCTAAGCGCCCAACCACTCTCTGGCTGACCAAGGAAATCTCTGGGAAAATGAGTGAACGTTATCGTATACGCCGTGCATTCATTCCCTCCAGCAACCCTATTTTATACGCTCAATTCACGAAGTTAAGGAATCAGACGAAACATTTGATCAACGGTTCCAAACGCAAATACTTTGCCAACGCTCTCTCTGGCATTAAAGATTCCAAGCGAGTATGGAAGGAACAAAGGAATCTAGGTATTGTACGTCACCGAAAAAACTCTCTTACACAAAATATAACCGTCCATCAAATCAATCTCTACTTCTCTACTCTTGCCCACACAGGCCTAAGCAGCTACTCCTTCCTTCCTAACCTAGCCCCTACATCGAATGCTGTCGTCCCTTTCAGCGACTCAAATTTCTATTTTGAAATTATCAATGCTGATACCCTCAATAAATTCTTTTTCCGCTCAAGATCGTATTCCACCGCGGTAGACAAAATATCTCACAGAATATTGAGAATCTCCTATAGTATAACAATGCTTATAATCATTGATTTGTTTAATTTTTCACGCCAATTCTCCAAATTTCCCACCATTTGGAAATCATCCCTTATAACACCAATAAAAAAGATAAAAATCCAGTGAATCCGTTAGATTACAGACCCATATCCATTTTGTGCAACATCTCTAAAGCGTTAGAACGCATTGTTTATTCCCAAGTTGTTTATTTCCTCGCTCGAAACAATAAACTTGACCCATTTCAATCTGGATTTCGTCGCGGATTTTCCACCCAATTTACATCTACATCTACATAATACCCTGCAAGCCACCACAAGGGTGTGTGGCAGGGGGTGATTTCTCACCAAACATGCACTACATATCATGCATAAAAAAGGAACAGTATTAATGTAGTAGTCAGAACTACACTATTTAAAAAAGATAGAAATTGCAAAGCAAACATGCAGAAACATTCTGTTAGTAGGGTTAGCTTAAAGTACTGATACCAACATGCAGCTACCAATGCTATTCATTACTACTCTCCGATAGGACATATTTACCGTTATTCGTATCTCTAATTGTGCGAGGGAAAAAGGACATTTTGAATCGGTCAGTTCGGCAATCATGCTCGACTCGACCATGCATCATCAGGCAGTTCGGCTCCGCGCTTCTGAAAATCACCGATGACATTCGAAGTGCGTTTGACAAGAGAATGGTGACGATACTCGTATTATTTGATTTCAGCAGGGCCTTCGATCGGGTAGACCATGCTATTTTACTCGAGAAAATGAGGAAGTTGAATTTCTCCTGTTCGGTCCTCAACTGGTTTCATTCTTATCTGTCTGACCGTCGACAAGCCGTTAGAACACTTCCAGCTTCCAGCAGGCAACCTTTCCAGCTGGACTACAGTCCCCTGCGGATAGCCGCAAGGTTCCGTACTTGGTCCCCTGCTATTTTCCATTTTCATTAACGACCTTCCATATGACTTAGAGCACACGAAGTACATGATTTACGCAGACGACCTGCAAATATATCGTCATTGTTTCCCCAGCAAAATTGACGGCGCAATCATAAAAATGAACGAGGATATAAAAGTCCTTTCTGCATGGTCCCGGCAAAACAACTTTGTTCTAAATACAAGTAAGACTAAAGCAATGAGTATTGGTAGTCCTAAGATGACAAACCGCTTTCACTTTGAAAATATATCTCAAATCTGTGTCGACGGCACCCCCATTTCCTACTCAAACTATTCGAAATCTAGGTATCACCAAGAGCTCAAGTATGTCTTGGAACAATCACCCCCCAAAATCAACGCCATCCTACACCAACTGAAAGTGCATTCAAAACTTCTTCCTCAACACACTTATGAAAAATGCTTATTTCATCGTTAGTTTTCCCAGTTATTGATTACTGTTGTCCTTTTTACAACGATCTAAATGAAGAAGATAACACCACACTACACTGGGCTTTAAATTCATGCATCAAGTTTATTTTTAATCTTCGCAGAGATGGCTTGACACCACGTCAGACTTGACCCCTACTAAAATGAACTTCGATGGCTTAATCTTAAGACCCGAAGTAAAGACTTCCTCGTGTGCTTCCTGTACTCCTTGTTCAAAGAAAAATCCCCCGAATATCTTTTCGACTTGTTTGCTGCCAAACCTTCCACTAGAGATATGTGTAACAGATGTGGTCCTGAATTTCTATATTTTCCTGGTCATCGCTCAACTAAGTTCCAAAATTCCTATATGGTTACTGCATGTCATCTCTGGAACACCTTGGCCAAAAACATAAAAAAAACTGTCCTTCCGTTGCTTTAAGAAGAAATATTATGACATGTTACTTTTTGACCTCAAAATGTACCCCGTTGTTTCAGGCGTGACTTCATGGAATTTGCTAAGCATATTGAATGAGAAGCAGTAACTTTGTAATTCCACGTGTATTTATTGTAAACGACCTTGGTTTTGACGTAGCACGTCATCATTATTTGTACCTGATGATGACGTGCTACGTCGAAACCTAGGTCGTTTACAATAAATACATGTGGAATTACAAAGTTACTGCTTCTCATTCAATATGTTGTATTTATTCTTTGTAAATCAAGAAATATATGTATTTGTTACATGATATCCTCAGTGCCTTGCATTTGGTCTTTTTTTACTTGCCAATTTTTTAAATTTAAACTTGTCACAACCTGTTAATTGTTTGAAGTGTTTGACTTATTTCTCTTTTTTGTCGCTCGTACAACTATGCACATTGTTCTTGTCCTTAAGGGGCAATCTCCCGGCACGATTAATAAAACATTCATACATTCAAATTTCAATGCAATCATTGGAGAGTCATGCCAATAAACCTTATGTTAAGGATGTTTTTGTAATTTTAAATGTTTTAGGCCAAATTTTTTCCAAGACCACGGCCAATTACTACAATCATTTCATAAAAAAGCGGTCTCTCTAAAGATATACTTTGTTGTTTCAGCTTTAATTTCAAAGTCCTGAGTCTACTCAACATGTATTCAATTCAATTCAATAAGTATTGCTTATATACGCTGTATAAATACTACAACGTACACTCAGTTGCATGTTCCCCAATTACTTGGACCGCTGACAAAATATTGAGAATATAAAAAGCATAACCGGAGGAAGTTAGGGCTACGGAGTATGTTATCATTTTCCCATATGATCTGAAAATTCATCTCTTAAATCTCATTTATATCACTTCAAATATGAATATTTTGAAAGCAAATATTTCGCCACATAACAACACCGTGCTTGAAGGAGCTTTTTTTGAGCCGGGATGATTCTAACAGCAGAAGTATCAAAAATACTGCGTACTTTTTTCAGTCAGAAGCTCTTTACTCAGATTAAAAGGCCGCAGTGCAGACAAATTGCACCATGGTGGGTAGTGAGTGTGTTAGGGAGAGCACGTGTGAAATTGTGGAGGGGTGTCGTAGACATGAGAGTGCGATTCCTACAAAGAACGGCCTGTTTGCAAATTCACTAGCTCTATGTATGTTAAAATGGCCAGAAAACGAATCTTTTGAATAATTCTTTCCTGGAATAAAAGCCGCATGTCAATCAACGCTTTCTCGATGTAACTAGTTACAAGGTAGATCAGTTAAGTAATCACCGATGGAAGAACATGCTTCAATGAGATATGTTTCGAGACCAGAGAAAGGTAGTTATCCATATTAAATGATCCTTAATGTGATTACCAATGAGATTACGAGGCTTTCAACGGAAAACTAAGCCAGAAAAGAATCTCTTCAATTTTTTTTAGCTTCTGCATAGACCTCTGAAGGCAATCTTTTAATAATTATCAAGTTCTTTTTCATTAATACATTTTAAAGGACCGAAATTTTGTTCACTAATATGGAATTATGCTAGCCAGGAAAAAAGAACAGGATAGCATTCCAGACGCCAAATTTATGTAGTGTTGCCAATAACCAATGTTCGTTGAAGAAATATGAGCGAAACTTAAAAATTTAAAAGTTTAGGATTGTTAAATTTCTTCATCGAGTATACTGTAAAAATATTGCAAAGTAGTTTATAAAATAAGTGTTGAATATTTGCTTTAAACATCGATTTGCAACACAAAATACCTAAGCACTGCAAAAAGGAGATTTTATTAGTATACCAGATAAGTGATATCATGATCAGAATCTAACGTTGGCACACGTACTACGCTATGCTTTATTGTCATGAACTAAAAAATTCTGGCTCTTCCGAGCAATCTTTAATTCAAGTAATGTGAAATTAATACCAATCTGATTTGAAAGAAATAGCCATGCACAAGGATTATGTATCCTTTTCATCCTTTACACTTAAATATTATTTTTTCATCTCCATATTTTAAAATTACTCTCTCCCTTTAACATGTAGCTTATTATTAATTAAGGTAAATAGAGCTTCCGCATAATACTCAAATACATATAATATTAGAGAGAGTAAAACCGACGCCAAAAGATCATAATGGATTACCATATGTAAATACCCCCCTGCCCCACACCTTTGAGGTGACTTGCAGGGTATTATGTAGATGTAGAATACTTTCCAAAGAAAAATTTAAACAATTTTTACAGTACTTCATCATTATATTCGCTATTTTGAATGCGTTACCAGTTAAACCCTTAGCATTAGATAAGACAAATCTGAGAAACGAAGTGTTTTCTAAATATTATGACGTCTAAAAGTGCATCTGATATTGTTGTTGGATAAGTTGTATATGTTGTTAATAATGAGGATTATTAATCACGAAATACAAGTTAAATATAAGTGTTTTCATGACTTCTAGTGTAATTAAATTCCCGCTTCTTCTTTAATTTTAATTGCCTTATTTATTATGCGATGCACAGATATTGTAAAAGATATCCCAGTGCGTGAAACGCATACAAATTCTGTCCCCTAATATCAATTAATATTCGCTTCCTCTAGAAGTATTTCATTCACACTAGTAAGGTAGACTGTTAAGGTTATCAGTATTGATGAAAAATATTAAGATCCCCTTTTTTTTCCGAAATTATATTAACTACCCAATAATAAGGACTCGATTTGCTATCTGCGAAAGATACATATGCGCTCAATTCATGTTTTTCAATCCTCCAAATATTATTAAACCTTTTGCAATAATAGCGATAAATAATTAATAAAGCTACATATCATAAGATGATTAATCTACGCCTGAAAATCTTCTTGATTGCTGGAAGATAATTAAAGGGAGTTTTTTCAGGAAGTTTACGATAAATGCAGCATCTCCCCAGTGAGAAAACGTTGTGGTGACGAACATTTTTACCGGTGGTCTTGAAGTGGCTAAATTCGGCTATGACTGCGCCAAATTTTTTCCTCAAGATTCCAACAATACATGGGAATTCTATGAGATTCCGAATGTCAGGGAAGTTGCTCACGAATCTTGGTATTGCATCTTATCTGAGGAGTTTGGCAACTGGAGTAGGTCACATTCTTGTTCTTGAACAAGTTCGTGAAAATCATCCTACAAAAGTGGCTTCTAAATTCGTCCTTCCGCTTTTGTCGTGAGATTCATGGCCACGAGAGATCTTTCCAGTTTGTTAGTTGAAAAGAGCCTTCGACCAGTCACCGAGATTTGATATAATAGAGCATTTATACCAACTTTTATTTCGTATTTTCACTTATGGCTGCTGGTATTGATTGACGATACTGCATGAAATACAAAAGGATACCGAAAAAACAAATGCCATTAAACCAGAAACGTATAAATTCCAAAAAGTTCCTTGACACATTTGGACATGTTAACAAATATATTAACAACGGAACAAAGCAATTGAAAATGAAAATTCGGATTTCAATCGTTTTAAAAGCTTTAGTGACATCGTAACAATGAAATATTTAAATGAAAAGTTTATATTTTACGCCAACAGCCTGTTCTGGGAATCACAAATTCTCACTGAAAAAGTTTGAAACAATGATAAACGTTATTTTTCTCAAAACTACCAAGATATTTATAAAACAGGTGTACAAAAAAAATGTTTTTGGTTCCGAAATATTTAAAACTGACTTTAACTATATTTTGGGCGCTGAATCTAAATATTAAATCAGTTTTTTTCTGTCAGCTCTACTTTTGTAGCTATAGAATTTTCATCCCTCAATCATTTTGATTTCATAGATATTTACGAATTGTTAGCATAAACGCCCACTTACATATTATAATTAAATTATTTTAGCATCGATTCCTATTTACTTTCCTTTTATGTCTATTATATTATTACCAGAGAAACTTTTATCTAACAAATAAATAATTTTTATAAACCAAATTAACAAAAATAACATAAGGTATTAAGTTTTTCGCGCATGGCGTGCCAGTATTTCTTCATGTATGTAGTTTAATAGTTGATTGCATCGCTGGGCATCACAAAGCAACGCATAATGGGAGTCTTTAAAAAGCTTCCACTGTTTAAATCAGGTGAGATATTCTGCCACTTTTGGCGACACCGAATTTCCGGCACCGCATATTTTTTGCAAGACTTGTGTGGAACATTTACGACAGTGTGCTACTGGTAAAAGGAAATGCCTTAAATTTGGTGTGCCTAGACCGTTATTTCTGCATGGTAAAAATCAAAGAAATAAATCGGAATAATCATAGCAAGTGGAAATATCCTAATATAGCCTCTGCAAGATTCCCAGATCCACACTAATGAAGCACCTATTCCAAAGTTTTGTCACCTCCCAGAGCTCTAAGTGAATACATGTGAAAGTTCTTATGATACAAATGGTAACGGTAGCAGTGATTCTGAGGGAACGTCATCAAGTCCTATGCGTTTCAACCAAGATGAGGTAAATGACCTCGTCAGTGATCTCAACCTTTCAAAAATAGCATCTGAATTACTTGCCTCTAGGTTGAATGACAAGAATTTACTGGAATAAGGAACAAAAATTACTTTTTATCGTACAAGGGAAAAAGATTTGATTCCCTTCTTCTCTCAAGAAGACAATCTTGTATTCTGTCAATATGTTAGAGGACTCCTGAAGAAAATGGGTCTTCCTGAATATATATTGGCGTCTATTTATTGACAGTTCTAAGCGGAGTTTGAAATGCGTCCTCATTCATAATGACAACAAGTTTTGGCTCAATATCAATGGCACATTCAACAAAAATGAAAGAAGAATACATCTACATCTACATAATACCCTGCAAGCCACCATAAAGGTGTGTGGCAGGGGGTGAACTCTCACCAAACATGCACTACATATCATGCATAAAATTTGTAATTAAAAATTAAAATAGCAAAGCATACATGCAAAAACATGCTGTTAGTTGGGTTAGCTTTAAGTCCTTATACAAACATGCAGCTACCAATGTTATCTATTGCTACACTCGTACTGGATACATTTACCGTTATTCATATCCCTAATAGTACGAGGGAAAAATGAAATCTGTCAGTTCGGCAATCAATTTCTATAATTTTGTGATTATGGTCCAGTCTACCATAGTAAGTTGGGATCCGCAAAATATTTTTAACATCGTCACTGAAAATATGGTCATGGAATTTATTTAACAGATTAAGTCCAAATTTGAACCTGCGATCTGACAATGATTCCCAATTTAATTCATTTAATAGACCGGTTACGCTAATAAGGTTATCATCATACCGTCCCTTGACAAATCTTGTCGATCTTCGCTGCACACGTTCGAGTTCGTTATTTAGACCGATTTGGTAGGGATCCCATACACTGGCAGCATATTTCAAATCACCACTGCTTAGGTCATGGAGAAGATAAAATATCAAGAACATTAATGTATGATCTGTGTGGATTTAAAAATGATTAACTTTCTCCTTGGACAACAAAGTGGCTATACAAAATATGTTTTCTTGTGTCTTATGTCTTTGGGATAGCAGGGAGAGAGAAAATCACTGGGTGAGAAAGGAGTGGCTTGAGAGAGAAACCATGATTGTTGGAGAGAAAAACGTCGCAAACAATCCTTTAGTTAAACGAGATAAAATCATTTTGCCTCCATTGCACATAAAACTAGGCCTTATTAAGCAGATTGTGAAGGCTCTTGATAAACATGGGCAGTTATTGTATATATGGGAAGAAAAATGCCCCAAATCAGTTCAGAAAAACTTAAGGCTGGAATTTTTGATGGCCCACAAATTAGGCAGCTAATTAGAGATCCCGTGTTCGTGCAATTTATGAATGAGGCTGAGCAAAATGCTTGGAGGTCGTTTGCTGACGTTGTGAAAAATTTCCTGGGAAATTACAAAGCAGATAATTATATACAACTAGTAGATGAGATGCTACAAATCTTAGAAACCTTAAATGCAATATGAGTATTAAGGTTCACTATTTACATAGCCACTTGGACCGTTTCCCAGGGAATTTAGGAGACACAAGCGAAGAACAAGATGAGAGATTTCATCGGGATATGAAAACTATGGAGGACCGCTACCAAGGTAAATGGGATACGCACATGATGGCAGATTACTGCTGGAGCCTTCAGAGAGACTATTCTGCCCAAAGTCATTCTAGAATTTCTCAGAAAAGAAGCTTCAGAAGTTCTGATTCATTATGTTTTTTTTTCTTTAAGTGAATTGTAGTTGTAAATAAGTGCTCCCAATATGTTTTATGTGGCATTTGTTTCTTCAATTTCTCTATAAAATATAAAAATACTAACAATCAGTGAATTTTTATTCCTATCTAATTGACACCTTTAACTTTCGTAAGGTAAATAGCCAAATTTTTGTATCTCAAAAACTAGAGCTGTTGCGCGAAAACTAATGCCGAATTTGGATTCAGGAGGTCAATTACATCTAAAGTAAGCATAAAAAACCCCGGTGCCAAAACCAGTGTTTACCAGTGTCATTATTCCATTTGAACCACTTTGTAAGGAAACAGCAAAGGAGCTGAGGCACAATTAAAGTGGATTTAATAATCTCTGACAAGGCTATCCAAAATCTTGCCTTGAGTACTTTGCACATAATTCGCTCGCTTTACTAACAAGTATATGTCAAAGAGTTTGTTCTTTACAGCCTACCACGCTCGAGGAGGTGAAAGACTTAATAAATGAGCATTGCCCATCGAAAATTACGAGCCATCGACAGTTAATTTCTACCCATCGCACACTATTGAGTTCTTGCATCGCATGGAGGGCCAGCACCCTTTGCTCGTTCATTCCAGGGTACATATTTAGCGATATATTTCACGCCAGTTCGTCTTACATCATGATGCAATTTTTGCCAGTGAAACCACCCGCAAATGCAAAGCCAAACAGTTCTAGACCTCACACACATCTTCCTTTTTCACCTTCCTTTTCCCGTCAGGCTCCGTCACGTGATTTCATCCTCAATAGCCCAGATTTGGCATGGAAATAATTCTTAACGCTCCTTGCTGCAATATTGAATGACGAGCATTGATTAATACTGGTATGCGGAGGGAGAAGGAACTATTCCGAAGTCCTATTACGTACTAGTTACAACACGCTCCTCTACAAAATGCTCTACAACCCGCTTAGCATTTTAGCTGATAAATGGACGAGTAAAAGTTTCGATCTTGGTCCATTCCCTCGAATAAGCGAGGAGATATTGATTCCGCTATGAGAGATCTAAAGCCGAAATCATCATCATATAAAAAGGATTTGAAAGCATATATATAGGAATATTATTTATAAATCATACTTTTGCACGGCATGGTAGTTCAGTGAGTAGAGAGCAAGGCTACTGAACGGAGGTCCTTGGGTTCGACACAAAGCTGTGTGAAATATAATATATAGTTATGTATATGCCACATTGGATAGAAAACGTCAAATTGTCAATATTTCGATGCTTGTAAAAGTACTCACAACTTACTCTACATTAATTCTCAAAAAACATCGATTTTCTGATGTATATATTGGAAGTGTATATATTGGAGCAGGTGGGTAGGGGGGGAGGGGGGGGTGGAGAGAAAAGTAAACATAGAAACAAGGATGGATCAGGTTGGAGCGTCGGTGAGAGGGTCAGGTCAGTGCATTCAAAATTTGGAAATCCCCGGTGTCGGTTGATGACGCTGGGGGAAGATGGGAGAGGGAACAGAAAATTTTCTGTGGAAAATTGCAATAGATATCTTTCTATTAATGTGGAACGTTTCCACCTCATCACACCTGAATCTGGTTTTTTTATTGGAGGCAATATTCTGATACTTATACATCTACATCTACACGATACCCTGATAGCCACCGCGAGGGTGTGTGGCAGGGGGTGAAGATCACCAATCATGCACTACTAACATGCAAACAAGCAACTATAGGGTCTTATGCAACTATTATAGTTTGCCACGGTTTGATTTCTTTGCTAGTTTGGTAAAATGGCGAGCCGAGTAAAGTTCATTCTTATCATATCTCTGCGATCGAGAAGGCACGAGACTTGCACCGGATCCCACTTCGCTAGGTGGACTCCGATCCGGAGATGCATGCGGTTTTCAGCTCATTGAGAGTCTCCACCACCTTGGATTATATGGCCTATGCCACACTTGCAAAAGAATGAATTACGGGTACTGTCCATCGCGTTTGCGCTTCTTACCAAGATAAGAGCATTTCAGTCACTCGAAATCCTACAACGGAGTTGTCCACATTGTGGAACGCCTCATACCGATGCTAGCGTCTCGCTGTCAATCCACCAACAAACACCTCGATCCAATAAGCCATTTTGAAAATGACTTTTTGGAACAATTGTTTATCAGGTTTTATCACAGTGTCATTAATGATAGTGAAATGAGACAAACATGTCAAAATAAAAATGAAAATACAAAATAAAATACGTCGCCTTCAAGGTGAAGGCGTCAATGATTCCACTTTTTGACGCCCCATACAAACTACCCGCAGGGCATTCTACTGGAGACCCGTATTACTCAAAAATCCTCTCCTCCAGGCGAGATTTAAACCAGTACCCTTGGAATGGACAGTCATTATTCTAGCTAGTATACCAATCCGATATATAATAGCCAGAAATAGTGCTGAATATTACTTTTGAATACTACTTTAAATAATTAATTTCAATTGGAAGCGATATCGATCCTATTAAGAACACTCAGATATTGTTTGAAAAATTATAGTAAAACTATTGCTAATTTTGGTCCAATTGGCCATTCTAAAAATGTATTTAAAGTGAATTTGGAGCGGACGGGGCCCGTCAGGCCCGTGTCCACGGTCAAGCAGCTTGCCGGCAGTGCACAGTGGGCCGAAATCGAAATATTCAACCAAAATTAAAAATTTGACTTCTAAATTGAGACCCCACAGTGTGAAAGTTTGAGTTTACAACATCCGCGCTACAAAAAAACAATTTTTTTTTAATTTTTGAGCTTTTTTTAGATCAGCAGAGCCCGTTAAATTTGACAGAAAATTATCAAAATTCTTCGAAGCAGGTACCTATTTCGCGGAATCTCGTGTATTCTCTTTGCTCGTATGGCCACCTGAAAGCAAGTATGGTTATTTTAAAAGTATTATTGATAAGGAGGCACCTTTTTAAAAGACAGTACGTGATCATTTTAGTTTGTAAATTAGTTTTTGTTGATAATTATTAAACAATTAAAATACCCTGTTTTTTACCTTATTTTCATATAATGTTAACAAAAACTTTGGGAACGACACATAACGACACTGAGATACTTATACCACATAAACTACTACATCTCTACATTACCTGTTTATAAAAAAAACTTTGCCCCAATTTGCCTCCGCGCCATTTAAGATAAAATATGTACTATGACCGTCCGGTGCCGAAATTAGCGTAATGAATATTTTAAATTTGTTACATCTAACCTTCACTCAGAATTTTATTCCTTTCTCCATAGTTTTGGGCCTAAGACCAATGATATTGCTAAAATATCTTAGTACAGCAGGAAGCACGAGTAATAGAGAACAATTATTAGAGAACAAGAATATAGAGAGAGTTCTCTAATCTCCTTGGTAAGAAACTTAGCGGCTCCTGGCTGGGCACTTAACCTCATGAATTAGGCATATGAAACAGCATCATGTTCTCTTGCATTCAACGAAATGTAGATCCTTCCCTGCAGCGGTTACTTCACCCTTCCAAAAGGACAAGCCACAATACTCATGAGCGAGCGTGGTCATACCCGGGCCGACCGCGGTAATCCTCCGCGACCCTGAGAGATTCGCCCAGCCTTTTATCCCAAGTAAGATCCCTCACCCGCACTCAAGTTTTAGTTTCTAAACGGCAATTTGCTTGATAAGACTACATTTAAATCTCCGAAAGTTTTCTAAAGATGCCGCTAGTTAGTTTATTTTAAGCAAATCTGTTTATGTGCCCCAGAGCACCGTTTCTCTCAGACACGTGTGTGTCCGGGTTCGCCAAAATAATTTGAGGGTTTTTCCGAAATTTTGCATTTCCCATTGGTTGCGTAAATTTCTCATCTCCAACTCGTTTTCGCGGAGCGATTCAGTCTTATTTTGCTGCTGTAAGTGGAGGAACTCAAGTGTTTTCGGCTCATCGACACGGAAACGAGGAGTTGTTACGGAATTATCCATCTATCAGGAGAGTTCTAGAGAACGAAAAGAGCGTGCTTCAGAGCAACATTGGATCTCAGGTCTCGAATTGTCTTCTGTCGCATGACAAAAGAGATTTTACAATTATCTTTTACTTGATCATCAATAGTATTTTGTTGGTTTAGATTCAATACACCGACACAAAGGAGAAGATAAATCCTGAAAAAATTCCTCTCAAAGACATATATGACATTATGCTGACAGTTGCGGAACAGGCGGTTCAGTCAAAGAGGTCAGCTGCGCTACAATATCTGTCCGAAAAAAATTAAGATGGCAATAGATTCCAATAAATATAGTGTTGTTGTAGTTCGTGGATAAATGTTTTTGCAGTACTAGAAGTACTGGAAGACTCTCGGAGGAATCTCTTTATTCCAGGCAAAAGGATATCAAAAGGTTCAGGGAGCACCACTCGAGGAAGATGTCTTGATGATGGTGGAAATAAGAATTCTAGGATATTTTCCAAAGATTGCTACTAAGTTTGGATCCACTAATTTCAACAAGAGAAATACTGGAAAACAAATGGAGAATGTCCAAGGAGGTACGGAATCTTCTTCTGATAGAGGGGTTTACAGATTCAGGGAGCAATGATGATGTACACTCGGACTAAGATGAAGAGATTTTGTGAGGTAAAAACTGATAAATGGTATAGATGAAGTATTCTTAAAAGTAATTTCTTTCTTAATATTCCGATTTGAATCAGAATTCAGCCCATCGCTCACGTTTCAATGAAATTCTAATTTTGTAACTACATTCAGTAGTTTTTGTTATCGATGTTTGTATTGATATCTGCATCAATACAGTATAAGGTAAGCAGTGTGCGTCAAACATCGATATCCACCAGTGTATGATAGTTGTTTTTAGATGTTTGAAATATTCTTCTTCAGGGAAAATAAATTTTAATTGACCGTCCGTATGATTGCTAGCGAAGTGGATTTCATGGTTTCCGACATTTTGTCTTAAAGTGGTCCGTGAGTAGTCTACAGACTCGAATCATTGGATATAAGTTTGAGACCTAACTAGCATGATTTTGTGAGAATTTCATTGCTCTAGTTTTAAAAACAAAGGAGATATGATTTTCGGCTGACTTTTTCGATTTCAGCCCACTGAGCGGCGGGGGCGAGCGAGATTCAGGGGCCAACGAGCTCAACGCTTAATTCAGTATCGGGCCAATTTTACCAACCTGGATGCACCAGTTAGGTTTTTTACCACTTTTATGTTATTATTGTAAATATTTCGAGCATAGGGAAGGATAAGTATTAAAATTAATGTACATGGTACTTAATATCGGTACATTCTCAGTGGCCTCAATAATAACGTAAAATATTATTACATTATTTAATAAAATAAGCAAATTATTATTAAAAAATTAAAACTAATGTTATATTTCCATTGAATACTACAGCATTCTCTATGTTTTAAACTAAAATAAATTAGAGGGGAAAATATATGAGGCTTGAGTGACGAGATATCATCTTGAGATCCTAATTCTTTCGAGTTGGCTGGCTAGGCGATTATACGTTTGTATCTTTTCCCTAGTATTTTACCTAACATCACTAGTTTTAACAGTGAAATGCACTGAATGTATTCCTCATCACGTAATAGTTTTACGGGATAAGAACTGACAACCAACTTTACACTAGTCAATTTCCATTAGGTTTTGCTATTTCATGATGAAATAAATTAAGACAGCATTCATATTAATTCCTAATTTTCATATTTTCAATACTTGCTTCTACATTAAAACAGCCTTTATATCAATTCAAATATTCCGGAGGTAAATAATATTCATATCACCGGGTGGGAACTGGAGACTACCCGAGAGAGTGCATCGGTCAATTGTGATCAACATTTTTGGTTGACAAGATGGATCGTGCCATACAAGGGTGTGTGGCAGGGGGTGAATAACACCAAGCATGCACTACCAACATAATATTCATGGTATTTAAGTGATTAATACATGCATCTTGCACTACAGACTACTCTAAAATATTTCCGCTACCTATCCCTTTGCTATGCTGCCTATTCCGTTCTCTTATAGTGCGGAGGAAAAATGACATGTTAAATCTATCAGTACGACAGTCTATCTCTCTAATCTTATTTATCTGGTCGAATCCAGCATAATTCGCTGGTTAGAACAAAATATAGGAGCACTTTTCCACAGCTAATTTATTGATGCGTACGACGCGTTTCGGCTCACAGAGCCATCATCTGGTACAAGACACCACCGTACATGTTAACATCATATTTGATGAGAAGACAAAAGAGCGATGCTACTTCTTACTAGTTAGGCTCCACCTTGAGTATGCAGCCAGTGTATGGGATCCTAATGAATTAGGTTTGATTAGAGAACTAGACAGTGTGCAGCGTAAAGCAGCTAGGTTCGTCAAAAGGTGTTACGATAGGTTGAGTAGTGTATCAGAATCAATACAAGAATTAGGGTGGGAAGCATTACAGAGCGTAGGTTAAAGTACAGATTAAATCTATTAGAGAAATTTCAATCGGATAGCTTTACTGAAGATGTTAGGCACTTATTAAAAACACCAGCGTATTATGTTATATTCGACCAGATAAATAAGATTAGAAAGATAGATTGTCGTACCGATAGATTCAAAATGGCATTTTTCCCCCGTACTATAAGAGAACAGAATAGGGAGCATAGGAAAGGGATAGGTAGGGGAAATATTTTAGAGTATTCTGTAGTGCATGATGCATGTCTTACCCCTTAAATACTATAGATACTAACAATCAAGTTGCATGAGACAATATAGTTGCTAGTTTCCATGTTAGTAGTGCATGCTTGGTGATCTTCACCCCCTACAACACACCCTCGCGGTGGCTTGCAGGGTATCGTGTAGATGTAGATATTTATACATAGGAGGAAGAGTTGGGGGGGGGAGTAAGAGGCAGAGGGAGGGGAGCAAAGGTACGGTTGGGGGAAACAGTGAGAGACGGAAAAACCAAGGAGGTACGGAAAGCACGGGGGTAGGAGGAGGACGTGAGGAAAAACCTGGAAAAACGGTAAGGGGGGGGGAAGAATAGGCGGGGAAAGGGGGGGAATAATTCACAAGAAGTTTTAAATTTAGTAACAAGACCTCCTCCAGGCTCCTTTAAACTTGTTGCTGACCAGAATATCTTTCTCAGGCCAGAAGATACACTTAGGTAATGGTGCTATTTTCTCATTGGACCCTTTCCCCTTGTACCACGAACGAAAGCTATTACGGCTTGTGGAGACAATTTATCTCAATAGATACTTTTAGCCGCAAGAGCTCACCGTTTTCACTTGATGCATATAAATAGATTGTTCGTTATCGTCGTGAATTATGCAACCTGCTGCATTTACTTTCAGTGTCACACATTCATTCCGGGCCAGCCATCTCCCCGTCATTGCGGCATTGGCATTGGAACAGGACCGTTCAACTCTATTCGGTCGCTTGATTGTTACAGATCTACTTGCATAAAAGGGTGACTTCAATTCAATGGTGGAAGGGAATCGATGATAAGCACTAATGGCAAAAACTGAAGGAATGAGAGAGTAGCTACAACTCTGACTCAGTTCATGGAATTGTATCATACCAGAGCGACAAGTGAAGAAGATAAGCGGACTCTTGAGGCCTTGTAAATATTGGTTTGGAGAAGTATGAAGAAAAAACAGGAGCAGGGCAACATCAACAATTGTGAGAGTTGAGATAAAGGCGGGAGAGAGGAGAATATTGAATGAATTCCTCTAGGCTCTATATCACTGCCGACGTGTCGTTGAACTACTTGCTCATCATCCTCAGGCCAATGAGGGTAATGCTGCTGCCGGCCTCGACAGCCAGATTGGTAACATGCCGGTCTAGCAATTTAAGTGCCATAGGCTGGAATGCTATCTCGGGCATGGGTTTCGGTTTTAGCCTTAGATAGTTCGATGTAACCTCATCAGTTTGAGAACTTTAAACTAACTATGACCCCCAGAAGGTAGGATAAGTGGGTGAAGGCTAAAGAAAAGGTATATTCAGGAACGTAAACGAAGAGGAAATACGTAACAAGTGAAATGAAGGGAGAAAAAGAGGAATGGTTGTGAATGCAGAGATATACCGGGTTGTTGCAAATGACTATTGAAAAGTAAGTACTGAAAAGTATATTGAAAGTAAGTACTCTTAAATACTATAGATACTAACAACCTAGTTGCATTATACCCTATAGTTGCTTGCTTGCATGTCAATAGTGCATGCTTGGTGATCTTCACCCCCTGCCACACACCCTCGCGGTGGCTTGCAGGGTATCGTGTAGATGTAGATGTAAGAAGGGGGATGGAGAAGCTAGGAATATAAGGTAGGACGTAATGAAAGGTCGGATGATTAGGAATATTTATGATGATATGTGGTTATATAATATCAAGTGGCTGTTGAAGTCACACTAATCGAATCCCCTCTAATGCACACAGTAATTTTCACCAAATTTAATACATTAATACCAATTTAAGCGCATAGGCGACCCTCCTCAGGTACAAGAATTCGTTTTAAGTGGCTGACTTACATATACCATTTTGAGAAGTTGGGGGTGGGAGGGAGAGGTGAGGTTGACTGTGAAGGACAGGGGAGGGAATGGAGGGGAATAATGGGGGGAATGGGAGGAGAATAAGGGGTTAGTGGGTAGAAAAGGAAGCCAGTGACGGGGTAAAAGAAGGGAGAGAGGTTTAACACCGGGGTTACGAATGCTCTTTGTACAAGAACAAAGAGGTTTCTAGGAAGGGGGAAGTATCTTACAAACGCATTGTCATTACAAAATTGTCAATTTCCACAAAACTTCCCCATTGCCAATTGTTCCCAAGTGTCCATCTTTCGTCCCTTTTCCACCAGGTGAAGTATTTCTAGGACGAAGTAGCTGGTGTGGTCCTCTTCCCAGAGACATTTTGCAAAATGGGACTGGGTGATATTACCAATTTGAAACGACTTTTGCGTACTTTAGCTTAGAATTTGGATGATCTGCTCGTTTGTTCTATGTAGACTGCATTGCCACAGAGGAGATTTAAAATGCTACTCTTCTCGAAGTTTGCACCTTGTCCTTGATTTTGTTTAAGAGGCTTCTCAAATTATCTCTGTTGTAGAAAGCCACTCTAACTCGATTCTCTGGGAGTAATTGGGCTATTTTATCCGAAATTCTCCCGTAATACGGTAATTTACACCAAAGAAGATTTTCGTCATTGTTTATTTTACTTTGTGCTTATATTGATAGCTGTTTACTGAGCATTCTACCAACTAATTCTAAATCGTACCCATTGTTCATCGCTAGAGTTTTTAAGTCAATTAAGTTCACAAATTAAATTATTTTTGTAGAGCGAAACACTTAATAGTCTGTTTAACTTGCAGTGGAAGGTGGCCAATTTATAACATGTATGATATCGGGAGTTGGAGGGAGTTACGTGGTTCATAGTAGTTTTTTTTCCGAAAAATAGAAAATTCGTAGCCTCTTACTACTGTCATCAATGAGACGTCCAGGAAATTGAGTAAGCTACGTCGGCTTACTGTTGTCATTGTTGGAAACGAGTGGGCATTCAAAGGTAGGGGATGAATTGTGACTTTTGAGAAAAAAATAAAAAATTAAACCTACATTTTTTATCAGCGAATTTAGGACTACGAAGTGCTCTCTTACAACTAACGGATAATACTGCACAAATATTGATGCCTCGTACTGTCAAAATCCTCCCCAGGTGGGATTTGAGCCCAAGAATATGCAATTGTGAGATAAAATTGAATAAAATAGAATATTTTAGAGTATCAGGAATGATTTCCTCTTGGAGGAGGAATAATTCCATAGAGCGTACCTATAAAATTAGTAAAACGAAGATCGAAAACTTTGAAAACATAAGATATTTAGGTGTAACAATCACTACAGATTTATCGTGGGGAAGACACATCCGGGAAGAATGCGGCCGAGCGAAGAGAAATCTAGGATTTATAAAAAGAGTACTTGGGAAATGTGATGAGAAGACAAAAGAGCGATGTTACTTTTCACTATTTAGGCCCCACCTTGAGTATGCAGCCAGTGTATGGCATCCGAATGTATTAGGTTTGATCACAGAACTAGACAGTGTGCAGCGTAGAGCAGCTAGGTTCGTTAAACAGTGTTGCGATAGGATAAGTAGCGTTTCAGAATTAATAAAAGAATTACGGTGGGAATCATTATCAGAGCGTAGGTTAAGGTATAGATTAGATTAAATCTATTAGAGAAATTTCAATCGGATAGATTTACTGAAGATGTTAGGCACATATTAAAAACACCCGCGTATTATGCTAGTTTCGACCAGATAAATAAGATTAGAGAGATAGATTGTCGTACCGATAGATTCAAAAGGGCATTTTTCCTCCGCACTAAGAGAGAACGGAATAGGCAGCATAGCAAAGGGATAGGTAGGGGAAATATTTTAGAGTAGTCTGTAGTGCATGATGTATGTATTAACCCCTTAAACACTATAGATACTAACAATCTAGTTGCATGAGACCTTATAGTTGCTTGTTTGCATGTTAGTAGTTCATGCTTGGTGATCTTCACTCCCTGCCACACACCCTCGCGGTAGCTTGCAAGGTATCGCGTAGATGTAGATCAGTGTTGCAATTTCTTTGGGTACATACTGGTCTATGTTGGCGTCCAGGAATAACGAGTTGCCGTACTTCCTTGTGTTACAAACATCTTCTATGCTTAATCGTAATTATGTGAGCTGCCAATGAAATATCTTTGATTATTCCAATGCCAGGAAGGTATTCCTTTGGACGGATGACAAGGACGCTCCATAAAAGTTCACCCCTTAAGTATCGCCACCGGCGTGCCGACTGCATCCCCGTCCGTGATTCCCAGCAGCGGGATTGGTTTTCAGGCGCCCCGGCGATTTCCCGAGCACCCCTTCATTGGCTGCATTGTTCTCGGGGCATAATGGGTGATTCGCCTCCGGCCTTTGGAAGCGTGGAAACGTCCACGGTGCAGTTTTAAGGCTCCCAAAGTGGATTGCGTTCATGAGGACGGGAGCGGGGAGGGAAGTGGGATGTGCCCTCATGAGTCATTCATTCATCGTGCCCTGCTTCCCCCGGCAAAATCCCTTGACGCGTCTCCCCTTCAGTTGGAACCCCTGGAAACCATTTCACCCTGGCTTGTCCCTTCCATATCTGTGTGTATGTACATGCATTGCTACATAAAAGCCTCTTTGAGGCTGTGGGGCAGGGGACTGTCATTAGTATGTAATTAAGTCATCAACATGTACTTAAATGCATGCTAATGAAGAATTCTGAATTAGATATGGTAAACTTGTATCTACATCTACATAATACACTGCAAATCACCATAAAGGTGTGTGGCAGGGGGTGAATTCTCACCATAAATGCACCACATATCATGCATTAAATAGGATTGATATTACTAAATTAGTCTAAACTTCACTATTTAAAAAGATAAAAATAGCAAAGTAGGCATGCAAAAACATGTTGTTAATAGGGTTACCATCAAGTCCTTACACCAACATGCAGCTACAAATGCTATACATTGATTCACTCGTATTGGACATATTTACCGCTATTCACATCCCTAATTGTACGAGGAAAAAAGGACATTTTGAATCTGTCAGTTCGACAATCAATTTCTCTAATTTTGTAATCATGGTCCAGTCTACCATAGTAAGTAAGTTGGGGTTCGCAAAATATTTCTAACGTCATCACTGAAAATATTATCTTGGAATTTATTTAAGAGATTAAGTCTAAATTTTAATCTGCGATTTGACAATGATTCCCATTTTAATTCATTTAATAGACTGGTTACGGTAGTATGGTTTATCGTATCGCCCCTTTACAAATCTTGCCGATCTTCGCTACACACGTTCAAGTTCATTATTTAGACCGATTTCGTAGGGATCCCATGTACTGGCAGCATATTGCAAATGAGGTCTAATAAGGGAAAAGTAGCTGATTTCTCGTACATGATCGCCACATTTACCCAATACTCTTGTGATGAATCCCAGTTTATGATTAGATTGGCCCATTATTTCGCGTATGTTTACCCCAGGAAAGATCATGTTTCATATTATTCCAAGATATTTAATGGATTCCACGTTTGCTGATTCATCATTACTTATTTTTTACGTGCAAGGAGGAGAACAATTCTTTTTTTCCAAAAATTCACTACCACACATTACAACTAACTGCCATGCATCACACCATTTTTCAATTGCTTGTAGGTTATCATTTAAATATTCTTTATCTTTGGGTAGAGAATTTCCCTGTACACTACAGCGTCATCGGCAAATGGACGAAGCTTACTTTTTACCACCTTATTGATATAATTTATGTACAGAAGGATCAGGAGTTGACCTATCACATTACCTTTTGGGACACCTGAAATGACTTCAATTGCCGGGGAGGTAACACCGTCCAAAACAACCCTTTGCACCCTATCATGTAGGAAATCATTTATCCTTGATATTATATTACTGACCTATCTGATAATCTAACCCATAAGATTTTAATTTCAAAATTAGTTTGCTATGAGATACCTTGTCAAAAGCTTTCTTGAAATAGAGAAATATTGCTTCCACTGGAATATTATTGTCTCCAGAAACTAAAATATCGTGGAAAAAGAGAGCAAGTTGAGTTTCACATGCTCTATTCTTCCGGAAGCCATGCTGATTATTGGACAATAAATTCTAGCTATCTAGGTGTTCCATGACTGAACTGACAATTATATGTTCAAGAACTTTGCATGAAATGGATGTGAGGGATATAGGTCTTTAGTTAGATGGCTGCTCCCTATCACCACTTGTAAAAATGGGTGTTACATCGGCTGCTTTCCAATCCATCGGCACGACGTTTTCGGTCAGGAATTTATTAAATACTATTTCAAGGTAGGGGGAAATTTCGAAAGCTAATTCTGTATATACGCGGGAGGGAATTTGATCAGGGCCAGGAGATTTTGTTGGGGCCAACATCTTTAAGTAACTTTTCAATATCATTTCAGGAAAATTCAATTGGTTGCATCAGCCACTGAAAGAGGTCTGGTAACACAATAGTTGAATCCCCGGAAGGTGGGTTAAAAACAGTTTGGAAGAAGGAATTCAGCAAGTTAACTTTGTCAAGAATGTCTGTGGACATTTCATCCTCATCATTTTTAAGTGAATGGACGGCAGACTTATGGCCTTGCAATTCCCTTACGTACGACCGGAAGACTTTTGGATTTTCTTTCAATTGTTCCCCATGTGCTTTTATTTTGAATTCTGCAAATGCATTACGAAGAGCTGCCTTTGCAGTGGATTTTGAAATTTTATAGTTTTCAATTATTACATTACGCTCATCAATGGGCATATATTTACTAATTCTTTTCATTGTAGACCGACATATTCGCTGTTGTCCCAGGGATTTTCTCACTTCGGCATTGTACCACCTAGGTTCAGTGCTTTCTTTACTACTTTCTAGTGCTACATGATTCTGTTTTAATATTAAGTTAAATTATAATTTTGACTCCCAATAAAATTGGCGTAGTGGACTTGTCATTACGATATTTTATTGGAAATGTCGCTAGACTTCTCGCTAGAATAGATTCAAGGGCATCTTTAGAAATAACGTCTTCCTGCCACTCCGGTCATTGGGGTCACTACCTCCGCGAGGCTGGGGAAGAGTAGTCATGGTAGTAGTGTTTGACGGTAGTGTGTGACGTGCAGTAGCTTTCCTTCTCAGTCACACATTTATGGTCGGTTTTCCGTCGAGTATAATTTTTCATATACCATTAGGCCCTTTTCTCCCCGACTGCGAAGTGCAGTAAGAAATCCCAGTAAACACACATAGCTGCAGCAGAGCTTCACAAGGATGTCAGCGCTGCAAGTGCAGCACATATCAACTGAAGCGCGTCAGTAGCGTCTCAGCAGCGCACTCATATAGCGAATTGTCGAGAAACGCATCTAATGCGCATTAACAGCTCGTGTTTGAAGCGCTGCAGCCGCAAGTTTCGGATGCGCTGCCACAGCGCTGCAGGAATGCTAGTGGCGCTACGTGGTGAAAAAAAAATCGATAAGGGTCGATGAATCGCAGAATCGGTCATTATTGCTTGTGAGTTTTGTACACGTGAGCATGGCTGTGTACATAGTCTGACGAAGTTCCAAAAGTGAAGGCAGCGTGGTGAATTCCTGGCTAACCTGAAGCCTGTGAGTAAGGCAAGAAGTGGAAAACGTGATTTACGAAAAAGAAGAGAATAGAAAAGTAGGTGACTGATTTCATAATGCTATTTTAATTCTCTGGTCAATAGTCATTTATTGAAACTCTGTGTTCTCAATTCATTGTTAATGGCCCTGACATACTTTTGCAGTGCTTTTGACGTTAACTAGTGGTGCATCAGGCATGCATTTTCAGCGATTCTGCCATGCGTTTGAAGCGATCGTGACTCGCTTGTCCAGCGCTCCTGACGTGATTGAGCAGCGCTGCTGATACCCGTTTGCAGCGCATACGACAGAGCATCAAAAAAGGGAAGTGCTAGACGCGCTGCAGCAGCGCCTTCGCGGCAGCTGCAGCGCTGCCACGCAGCACATCTGCAGCAATTTGTGTTTGCTGGAATATATTGAATAACAAAAAGGCAATTATGGAGCACTGAAGTTGTTTTTCGCTTTCCGTCCTTTGAAATCTATTTTCATGTTTATAATGGAGATCTATATGGATAGAGTGTATTGAACTCAAGAAAGTGGTCATATTTTACACTTGTAATCATGCGTCAGCATATTATGTTAATGAAACAACGCAGGAATAGTGAAACGTAAAATACGGGAAAAAGCTTTGGAATATACCCGCTAACTTTAATTCGTGCTTGAGTTCAAAGTTTGTAGGTTTTTTTAAATTTTTTTAACGAGCAATACCGAATTAAGACCAACTCATATCAGAATTTTTAGCGCGAAACCCATTTCTGGTGACTTACTTTTTCGGTATCTACCGAGAAAAAAGATACAATCGGGCTTTAAATATATCATGCTCACGTTAACGCGGAAACAATAAAAAAGCTGATTTCTGAGGGAAGCCAAAGAAATCATTTTCTTGAGACAAATATTTTTACTGAGGAGGTAATAGGTATCCATTTCAATCGAACAAGGTTCTCAGATATTGAGCATGCAACGAAGACAAGTTAACATGGATCAGCAGGTTTCATTGCCATCAATGCGTGACGTTCAGTGGTGACTGAATTATTTTTCTTTAGCAAATGCCATTTCATTATTCTGGAAATTAGCGAAGCAACAAATAAACAAGGGGGATGTGGTTGAAGTGGGAGCTAGAGCATTGGGTTTTCATTCCAAGAGTCCGGATCTGGGTCCATTGTAGAGACAGAGCACACTGATTAACTGGTTCACCTCTCCGCACTAGAATACTGTTAGGGAAGACTAAGTACTGAATTCCGTCCGTTGGATGGAGCCTTAAACTTCGGGAGCACTTAGCGCCATTCAAAGGCTTTTGTCAACGCCTGCCACAAAGCGGGTAATTCTCTATTGATGCCCTAAGTTCGGGATATCGTTTCAGCGTCCACGCAATGAATTCCTTTAACGGTAAACCAATGGTTAATCATCAACACAACTCGCGATGCCGAAGGCGGATGCAAGACGGATGAGAGTGGTTATAATTAACTTTTAAATGCGGTCTGTCTCTTCTTAAAACAATTGCCCACAATTTGAGCTTCAGTAGTATGCCAATTATCAGCTCCAATCTTTCATTCGTGAAGTTTTTCCCTCAGAAATTTGCCATCCTTGTCATGCATTTGCAATCTTGACAGGTAAAATATTTTTCTTTGCGCTCACAATAAGGGAGCTTCTGAAACAAGTTAGCATTTTTTGTATTTTTGTTTCATGTTTATTTCTTCTAAAGATTCATCGACCGCAGATAGAGTTCTAGCGCAAATGGAAATAAATACAAGTGCAATTACTAAAATTTAATATCATCGTAGTTAAAAATCCTAGTAGAGGTTACAATAGTATGCACGCCTGTTATGATTGCCCAAATGATAAAGAATATTTAAATATTGACCTACAAGCAATTGAAACTTGGTGTGATACATGGCAGTTAGAACTAAACTTTAAAAAATGTCTTGCAATGAATTTTTGGAAAAATAATAGCTCTCCTCCATTAACAAAATAATTAATAATGAATTAAAAAACGTGAAATCTTGGAATAAGAATGACAGATGATCTTTCCTTTTGGGTAAACACAGGTGATATAATGGGTCAAGCTAATCGTAAACTGGGATTCATCAAAAGAGTACTGGGTAAATGTGACGATCATGTACGAGAAGTCAGCTACTTTCCCATGTTAGACCTCATTTAGAATATGCTGCCAGTGTATGGGATCCCTACGAAACCGGTCTAAATAATGAACTTGAACGTGTGCAACGAAGATCGGAAAGATTTGTAAAGGGACGGTACGATAACCTTATTAGCGTAACCAGTCTATGAAATGAATTAAATTGGGAATCATTGTCAGATCGCTGGTTGAAATTTAGGCTTAATCTCTTAAATAAATTCCAAGACAATATTTTCAGTGATGATGTTAAAAATATTTTGCGGAACCCAACTTACTATGATAGACTGGACCATGATTACAAAATTAGAGAAATTGATTGTCGAACAGACAGATTCAAAATGTCCTTTTATTCCTCGTAATATTAGGGATATGAATAACGGTAAATATATCCAGTACGAGTGTAGCAATGGATAACATTGGTAGCTGCATGTTGGTATAAGGACTTAAAGCTAACCCAACTAACAGCATGTTTTTTCATGCATGCTTTGCTATTTTTATCTTTTTTTAAATAGCGTAGTTTTGAACAGTACCTATACAAGTACTAATCCTTTTTTATGCATGATATGTAGTGCATGTTTGGTGAGAGTTCACCCCCTGCCACACACCTTTATGGCGGCTTGCCGGGTATTATGTAGATGTATGATTCACCCCAATGCCAATCACATCAAGCTTGCTGGGCATTCTTGGCATGTAGATGGCGCTATCTTCCGAATGAGTCATAGAAGGACGGCATAACGGGAAACAAGAAATTCGGCTTCATTCTAAATGCACCAATACACAATAGACTGAATTGACTTCGAAATTAATAAATCATGTTATTACTTATGGCGCGAATTCTACATAAATTATACGATTGTTTTTCTCAATTTCAATACATTATTTTCAATAAATCTAAGTTTAAAAAGTAAAAGAATTATCAAATTTACATCAAATATGTGCAAAATTCATTAAATTTATCAACAGAATTACTTCGATCGTTGTCAATATATTATATCATCAAAAGCATGGATCATTAAAAGAATGCACATGTTCATGGACCCACTCTTTCCTTTAGCTAAAATGCATTTTTACGCTATCTTCCTGTATACGTAAGCAATCAAACTCATTTAAGTATGCATGTATAAAACAAATGCATGAACGGCTTGGCACCGCTGTCCGTATTTTTAATGAATACGAGAGAAGATGTCATGCTATACGTTTCGTTTATCTGTTCCTCTGGAGACATTAAGTGGACGTCACCGGGAAAAATTACTCAACAACCCAAAAACAAGCGGCGTAGTAATGTTTGTAACAGCCCGGCAAGGCTAGATTATAGAATCCAGCCTCAGGCAAGCCTCTTCCTCGTTCGCCTCAATTTCACGCGCAAAATAGTGAGTTGCCCCCTGCCACACACCCTCGCGTTGCCTTACATGTTGTTGCGTGGATGTAGATGAGTAATGTAAGTAATGCATGTAAGTATTGTAGGGGGTCGAGTTGGTGTGGTGGCTAGAGTACTGGCCGGCCTCCCTGGTTCGATTCTTGGCAGTGGCAGATTTGTCAGTGGAAAACTGGTCCCCACTTGAGTGCTTAGTGGAGGGCATTTCAAGTTCAGTACTCCGTCCGTCGGATGGGACGTTAAGCCGTGGTACCCTTGGGGCCTGTCGTTAAGAGTAGGCTAATTCCGACGCCGGGTTTCTCTCCCCCTGTTCAGTTGTGTTTTCAAATGGTATGTCAAGGTTGAGCCGCGCCACCACTCGGCGGTGCCACTGGACTTCGGTTTTCGTTTATCATTTGTTTGTGTGCCTAGTGAGTGGATGTTGAATGAGTGTGTAAGTGAGTCTACCTGTGAACGCTGAGCAGTGAGGATCAAGTGAGAGAAGCAACCCTGTGGAGTCCAGCTGCTTATCCAGTGCATGATAATCCTTCATTGAGTGACGTGCAGAAATTTTTGTACCTCAAATCTGTTCTTAAAGGGGAAGCATTGTCGTGTGTTTCATCCCTACCTGTGTCCTCGGGAAATTATTCGGTCGCGTGGGAGAGTTTGAAATCACGCTACATGGATCCTAATAGGCTGACAAATGCCTATCTGGAGGCTCTGTTTGATTTGACCCCAATCAGCAGGGAAGCTCAAGCTATTCGTAAATTTTGCACGTTAATCACTGAGTATGTTGGTGCGTTAAGCGCTGTGGGGCACAATGTCGAAAGTTGGTCTGTATTAATGATTTTTCTGTTGCGTCGAAAACTCAATTCCGTGTTGCGAGAGCGATGGGAAAAGATAGCATTGAACGTTGTAGAGCCGTCTTTACAAACCTTTTTTGATTTTTTGAATGAGGAAGCCAAAGTTTTGGAGGCATCTTCATCGTTACCGGTGGAAACTGGAATGCATAAAAGGACCCATAAGCCAGCACAATCGTTTAGAAAATCTACGAGTATGGTTGTTAACACGGACAGCCAGAAATCGTGCCCAAATTGTTCATTGTCGCACTCATGGGAGAAATGCAGGAAGTTTTTGAAATTACCTGTGGGTTCTCGGCTGAGGGTAGTAAAAGCAAAAGGTTGCTGTCTAGTTTGTTTTAGCCAAGATTGTGAAGATTGTGAAGTCAAACAGCCATGCCCCAACTGTAAAATGCGACATAATGAATTGCTTTGCTTTGCCAATCGTGGGAACTCAAGTTCGAAATTTGAGGCTAAAGGTAATGCTACGGCAGAGTATCGACAGCATAACCCTCAATTAGCGAGCGCGGACTCAGGCGAGACGAAAAAAAATCCGGTTAACGAGGTTTCCACACTTCAAACTTGCACTCATCGGTCGGGGTCCGTAGTGATGCTTGCAACTGCTAGGGCAATCGTATTGGATACTAATGGCAAAGGTCGTGCCATTAAACTTTTGCTTGACACCGCAAGTCAGGGAACATTTATCACTGAATCCTGCGTTCGGCGGTTAGGGCTAAATTCCAATAAAATTAGAACGCCCATCTTCGGGTTTGGAAATAATAACGCCGTAGTATCCTCTGGAATGGTCAGTTTGAAAATAAAGCCTTCCTCCCAAAGCACGTTGAAATATGATATCAACGCTATGGTGGTCCCTCATATTGCTCAGTGTCCAAAAATATCGGTCGTTAATAGAACATGGCCGCATATTGTGGGATTGAAACTTGCGGACCCGAGGTATTACGATGAGGAAACGATAGATGTACTATTAGGCGCCGAATGGTTTGCGCGCGTGGTAGTTGACGCGCCAATAATTGGGCCGGCAGGGACACCTGACATTTTACCTACAGTTTTTGGTCATTGCCTGATAGGGAAAATCGAAAATATCGATAATAAAATCCAGGTGTTTTGCTCAACGCTAGGTGAGAGCATTGAAAGTTTAGTGCGAAAGTTCTGGGAATATGAGGAATCTCCGAGGAGATACCAGTGCAGTCCGGAAGATGATGCTTGTGAACAACACTATCAGAAAAATGTAGCTCGTGAATTTAAACAATATGTTGTTAGGCTACCTTTTATTACAGATATACCAGAATTGGGGCAAAGTTATGGTTTAGCTCTGCAAAGATTTTATATGCTAGAAAATAGATTGAAGAAAAACGCCGCTTTACGAGCCAAGTATAATGAATTTATGAAGGATTACATTACGCAAGGCCATATGATTGTGGCATCTGGTCCCCCATCGGCACTGTCTTACTACATTCCGCACCATTGTATTTATCGCTCGAGGGAGGAATTCGCTCGATTTAGGGTGGTTTTCGATTGTTCAATGAAAACCACTAATGGCATATCATTGAACGATGTGTTATATAAGGGACCCAAATTGCAAGTGGATCTAATCGATATATTAACACGATTTAGATTGCATGAGGTTGTGGTGATCGCAGATATCCGCCAAATGTATAGAAACATTAAACTGCATCCGGACAATTACGACATGCAACGGATATTTTGGAGATTTAGTCCCGAGGAGGATTTGCGAGAGTACTGCTTGACCACCGTAACTTATGGACTGAAATCGGCCCCGTTTTTGGCAATTCGTACACTTCATCAATTGGTATGCGATGAAGGTGTAGAATATCCGGTTGCATCTCGAATTATTAGAGAAAATACGTATATGGACGACATAGTTTCCTCAGTTCGAACCATCGACGAAGGGTTAAAATTGCAGTGTCAATTAAAGAAGCTTTTGGATCGTGGAGGCTTTGAGTTGCGCAAATGGTTGAGCAACAAGGTCGAACTGCTAAAGAATGTACCCTCAGAGTTTTGTATTCTGAAACCGGAGGTATTTACTTTTCATTATGAAAACCAACCTGCCGCGGAAATTTTGGGTTTGACTTGGAATCCTAGAAAGGATAATTTTTCGTATAAGTTTGTTGCTGGGTTTGGTGATATTACGAAAAGAACCATATTGTCGGAGGTTGCCCGCTTGTTCGATCCGCTTGGTTTTATTAGTCCTGTCACATTTTATGGAAAATGGCTCATCCAGTATCTTTGGCATAGCGGACTTGATTGGGATGACCCTCTTCCAGAGGAAGTAGTTGCCAAATGGAGGCAATTCCGCAGTGAGTTGCCACTCATTTCGAAATTTGAATTACGCCGTTGCTTGAATTTCGACTCGGCAATCGACCTGCAGTTGCATGCTTTTGCGGATAGTTCCGAGAGGGGCTATGCTGCGGTGGTTTATTTACGAGGTGTGAAGGCCGATCAGACTGTTGCTACCTCATTGCTGATAGCGAAGTCAAAGGTAGCACCGATCAAGCGGATATCACTGCCTCGATTAGAATTGTTAGGCCTTGTTTTAGCTACTAACCTTATTGAGTATGCCAGAGATATATTGCGCCATCACTGCATAATTTCAGATGTTGTCGTATGGAGTGATTCTATGGTTGCTCTTCAGTGGGTAAAGTCGTCCCCTCACCGCTGGAAATCCTTTATTGCAAATAGAGTGACGCTGATTCAAGAGAAATTATCTCCAAACAAATTTCGGTATGTGCCATCAGACTCTAACCCTAGTGACATAGCATCGAGAGGAGCCCTTCCTCGTCAATTTATCGAGGACGCGAGTTGGGTGACGGGCCCGTTATGGCTGAGTCAACCATTGGAGGGGTGGCCGAGGGCTCCAAAACTAGCTAACCACACGGAGTGTGATGCCCTTGAAGTGGAAGCTCGAACAATTAATCTCCATACGGTACTAGAACAGGATACACTAGCTTGGTTGTTGAAGTTTTCCTCATTTTCACGCTTGAAGAGAGTTACTGCATATTGCCTGCGGTTCATTCATAATTGTAAGCACCCCAAGGAGAAACATAGTGGTTATCTCACTACGGAAGAATTAGCACAGGCAGAGGGGCGTTTGGTAATCTTAGTGCAACAAATTGAATTTCAAAAGGAATTAGATTTATTAAGAAAAGAAGTAGTGCCCAGCCGGTTGAGAAATTTGAACCCATTCGTAGATAAGGAAGGAGTCCTAAGGGTTGGAGGCCGATTGAAGCATGCCAAGATTGCATTCAACCAGAAACACCCAATGCTGCTTCCGAAGTCTCATCATTTAACGACTTTGATTATTGATTATTATCATGAGGTTCACCTACACCCTGGGTCACTTCATTTGCACTGCCTTATCCAGGCGAAATTTTGGATCATAAATGCTAGAGAGGTTATTCGTCGGAGAATATTGCACTGCATGAAATGCTTTCGTGCAAACCCCAAACCGAAAGAGCAGTTTATGGGTAATCTACCTCCATCTCGATTGGAGAAAATTAATGCATTTGGCATAACAGACGTGGACTTTGGCGGGCCGTATGCCCTAAAAATGGGAAAAATACGCAAAGCAAAGATATTAAATGGATATATTTGCTTGTTTGTTTGTTTCGCAACAAGGGCAATACATTTGGAACTTGTCTCGGATTTGAGTTCCGATTGTTTCTTAGCCGCATTAAGGCGGTTTATTTCGCGAAGAGGCGCCGTGACCGAAATTCATAGCGACAATGGAACGAATTTTGTAGGGGCGCAGAGAAAGATGGCGACTTGGAGGAAAGTAACGTCATCAGCTGACTTCAATAGTAGAGCCGAACGGTATCTGGGTGATAGAGGAATCGCATGGAGATTCATACCTCCTGGCAGCCCCCATATGGGAGGACTATGGGAAGCCGGTGTAAAGTCGGTGAAAAGACATTTGGCAGCATCACTTGGCGATCAAGTACTAACGTACGAAGAATTCTACACAGTACTCGTTCAGATAGAAGCTGTATTGAACTCGAGACCTATTACTCCAGTTAGTACGGATCCTACCGATGTCGAGGCTCTTACTCCCGGCCACTTTCTCCTGCAAGAGCCAATTTACACACTTCCTGAAGAACCGGAGCATGGTCCAGGGAGATATAGAAGGCGATGGAGTTTACTGCAACAAGTAGTGGCGACATTCTGGAGGCGATGGCAGGACGATTATCTAATTACTCTCCAGAGGCGAGAGAAATGGACTACCAAAAGTAGTAATATTAAGGAGGGCGACCTAGTAATATTGAAGGACCCGAAATGTAGCCCTTGTAGGTGGCGACTTGGTCGAATTAGCAATTGTTTCCTAGGAACGGATGGCCTAGTTAGAGTCGCTGAGGTTAAAACCAAGCAGGGGGTGTATAGACGGTCAGTGAAGGACTTATGTCCATTACCAATAAAAGATAATTAATGTTAGTGAGTAGGATTCGGTAGTGTAGTAAAGTTAGGTTTGTTTATTTAGTTGACTATTGGTTATTAGTATTTGTGAACCTTTCCGTGGGCTTCCCCTTCCTAATAAATCTCCTTGATAGCCCCCTTGGAGTGAAGATAAATCCTTTCCCCTTTTTGTTTTTTGGTTTTTGTTTTCCATGTTTTTCCCTTTCCCATTGTGTGATTTAGTTAGTTTGGATCATATGATCACATCGAAGGGGGAAGTACCCTAATTGTTTGATTTTCTATTTCTCAATTAATATAATTATTGTCTAGTTGGTTTGTTGTTTTTGGAACGTTGTTCCAAGGGCGGGGGAATGTTCAGTTGTGTTTTCAAATGGTATGTCAAGGTTGAGCCGCGCCACCACTCGGCGGTGCCACTGGACTTCGGTTTTCGTTTATCATTTGTTTGTGTGCCTAGTGAGTGGATGTTGAATGAGTGTGTAAGTGAGTCTACCTGTGAACGCTGAGCAGTGAGGATCAAGTGAGAGAAGCAACCCTGTGGAGTCCAGCTGCTTGCCGAAGAGCCATCGGTCGGTCGGGCACGCGAGCGGTGAGTGGCGTATTGTCGTGGCTCAACCTTTTGTTGCTAATAATTTCGTAAATGCAAATTATACAGTCCACTTCGAGATAGAAGTTCACCTTCGGAAGTGATCACCCCCCTTCCTTCGTTTCCTAAAAATTCCTACCATTACCCAATTACCCACCCATCCTAAACGGCGCAAATGACCTCAGCTGTCGGTCGCCTCCCCTGAAAAACTAACTAACTAAGTATTGTATGTGTGGTGATTTACCTCCCTGCCACACACCCTCGCGGGGTATGATGCAGGGTATAGGTCTAAAGTTTCGCTAAGATGTTCAGAGGTAACTGGAGCTCAGGATGTATTTTTCACAATCATGTAATCAAGGAAGAGACTCACTGGTGAGTGAGCCAAAGAATGCTTTAAAAGAAGAGCAGGTGATTTAAAATAAAGGAAGAGAGCCGGTCGTCGTTTCGAGTGACGATATGGGGAGGAGCCGCAAACATTGTAACCGGCTGCTTTCTCTGTTTCCAAGAATGTCAAGGGAAAGCACGCGCACACATCAGAGGAATTCTGACAGTTTCCATGGTTCCCCTACCACGGGAGCGCAAGCTCCAAGTTTGCTCGCATGGGATATCTTTATCCAAGAAAACTGAGCAAACTTTCTCCCAGTAAAATTGAAGACGGACCACTATTTTATCAGATACTTTGCAATCTTGAATTTCCCTTCCTTATTGGAATGGATTGCTGTGAGGTAACTATTTTTTTATACTTTAACATACTCTAAATACTCTTCCCATAACTGCGAATTGGATGTTCAAGCTCTTTGTTTCCTTGTTCCGGACTTTACCGTTTGTAAGATGTACTTAGCCTTAGAAGAAGTAACAAGTGTTTATCAAGGGTTTTAATTCAATCCTTGCATTTTATTATTACTGAAAAACACCCATACTTAAAAGTGAAAGAAATATAATATATATCTGGTTCGAATCATCATGAGAGAAATAATAAAAGTAGCTTTGGCAGAAATAGTGAGGTCCTCACCATGAAAGTATGTACTGAGAAACTCCTTTTAAATAATATGACTATTTTTAATTGTCTGTGAGAGTAATTTTTCATTGAATTGAGAACAGTATCGACGTTTCTAATTTGTGGTAGCATGATGAATAACTCTATTATAAGTGAATATATTATATTAGAAGAATAATAAAATATTTAACGACGCCCAGAAACACTTCAGTTTTACAGGCCATAAATATAAATCGTTCCATATTTTCTTGAACTATTTTCAACTATTTAAATTTTTTGTTTACTTCAAAGTATAATGGGCAATACAATGGCCAAGCTTACCGAAACATAATTAGGGAGTGGGAATTAATCTGGCATATATGATTTTCAAGTGAGCATTCTAAAATTATCTTTGTGAAGATTCCGCTGTGTCATTGCAAATAATTTGACCTTTTCGGCTTTTTTTCGCGATTATTCATTTTCTTGGGACGACATTTTGCCGCCATTCTCATTGGCATCTTCAGGTCTAATGTTGTGTGAATACCTCGTTTTTGTCAGTTTCATACAGGTCCTCTGTTTGACTGATGTGCTCTGGTTGGTTGCATGATTTTTAATGTTGAATATCAGTTTCCAATTGTTTGCGAGGGACGTATGGCCGCCGACACGGTTAATGATTTTTGGTCTTTTTGTGATTTCTATAGTCTCCCCTGTCACTCAGGTGAACTTAATCTTTAAAAGTGGCTTTTCCCAGCATGATAAAGGAGGCTACATAAATTACAACTATGCAACAGAGCATCAACCATAAAAACAGCTGTACCCTCGCCTACTATCGAAAACGGACGGTCAACTTTGACAATCGCGCAACCAATCAGAACGCACCAAGCCTAAGTGTATATTTGAGAGCGACAAAACGAGGCATCCACACTGGAGTGGACTTGAGGATGCCCTCTGGAACGCTGACGAAATATCGTCTAATATAATTAATAGTAGTGGAATACAGCCCAAAAACAAAAGTACTTACATTCTAAAAATATACTGATATGCCATCTTAAAGAAGAAAATGGGTAAGTATGCTGACACATAGCTGCATCATTCCATTTCAGGGGTGAAAACGGCTATTAAAACTAGATTATTTCACATTCAGGGTAGGATATTCTATGGTGGCGAGAAAGACCTGTGCATCTTATCCTTTAATTCACATCATACAGTTTTTGAAATTCTTCGAAAGCTTCAATTATGATCATTTCCAATTGAGAATATTATTCCGTGGCTTAATTATCCAGCGTCATCCCTTGGGTTGGATTCCGTCATTAGGCTGTCGTTGTAAATCATTCAAAAATAATTATCACGAAGTATCATAAAAGGAATGCTACCTTATAAAAAGAAGCTTTGGAGCATTCTATAACACAATGCAACCGTGTTTTCATTCCCTAATGAGTGCATGGACTTTCACTTGGCAGGTTTTTCGGGCGACTCTGAGAGGAATGCGTAAGGCCTAAGCATTTGTAACAAGGCAGTGATTAATGAAAGCCTTTCTCAATCCCTACAGCCTTGAAGAGAACAATCGACTCCATTTGGTTTCCATGGTGATTTCCTACAAAAATATATGAAATTTGAGCTGGGATAACTCCTTCATCCATTCCCCGAGGATAAATAAAATTCCTTTGCATACAGATTCACTCCATCAATGTTAACAAAACATTAAAGAAATATTTATCCGAGAACAAAAAAACGAAATCAGAAGTGGCTGATGCCAATATCTTATGCCTTATTCCTGTCTTCCCCCATGCATAAAGAAATGCATACGGTTTCACTCCAATCGTAACTTCCTCACATAAAATGCAGCAAAACAAGTTCAGAGCCATGTTCTGCCTCAGTACAAGAGGACAAGTTGCTAGTGCGGTGAAGATATCCGATCATTGCACGCCGCACGTATTGCCACCAGGCTGTTTTTCACTGTAGAAACATCGAAAGTAATAAACAAATAGAGTTCATTTAAAGGTATTTATACTATATTTACTCACTATCCGATAACGTTCATTCATAATCTTGGTGATGAAAACGTGATAATGAAAGCATTCAACTTAAGGATGCATGGTAGAACACACAAGTATAGTATTACAAAGGAGCCGAAAGTGGCTTGAAAAGCCGAATCTACTGCAACATCACAGAATAGAAAACTTCTGCAGGAAAAATGAATGAACACGCAGCTGTCTTGTGTACTTCTTGAGGCTGAAATTATACAATGATCTGCACTAATATTTCCAACCTTTTATTAAAGTTACTCATCTATATATCCATAGTGAGCATCCAAGAGTAGTAGTCACACAATCAGGATACGTAAAAAAAATCTAAAGGAGATTTAGATCGAGTTTCCGTGAGTGAATATGTGTACAAGTAGTGAAAGAATTCGCAACTTCAATATCCTTCAATAAACAAGGCAAACTATCATATGAGAGTATGTGCCTCGTGTATGAGAGTATCATATATGACAGTGTGTGCATTCAGATCTTCATGCCACAGAAAATAAGAGCTTCAAACATGTGGTGGTACCAAAAAGTTACCGGACTACTTTTACTCTTCGTCAAGAAATGATGGCACAGGGTCACGTGCACTGTAATTGTTAGCTCTAATCTTTATAAGGCATGCCAAGTATTATCGTTGCATTTATATCGAGAGTTTGAAATTGGCATTTCAGTGAACACATACACATGCTACTCTGTGATTGCTTCATGGAATTAGAAGAAAGAGCCAACGCAAAATTGTGAGATAAACATGAGAAATTTGCCATGTAGGCATTGAAAACGCTTCATCGAGCTTAGCAAAGATGAGACAAAAAACAGAAAAATATGTTTTTAGTGACATGGACACTTCAAAAGTATATGAACGACTCTGGAAGATGGCATATGATTTTGAAGAGCATCCACGATCATCGCCAGCGAAAACGTGGAATGAATTCTGCAACTTTTACCAAAAGATCATCTAGGTTCAACGCGGTTTTGCCCCCAGGCTCTGTCTGTCAATGATAAGTTTTTACGAGAGTCTTTAGCATTTAAAAGGGAGAGAGAGAGAGCATCCGACGAAGATCTGTGGCACGTGAGGAACTGGGTTCTCCACGACGAAAATGCACCCTGGCACCGAAAATTCCTCGTTCGTTAGTTTCACACCGAGCTCAACATGTCATTAAATCCGCACCCACCCTACTCGCTTCTGCAAATTTGGCTCCTACGTGTCTCTTCTTTTTCCTGAAGATGAGAAAGCAGCGTACAGTTAGCCGTAATGAAGTCGTTGCCGAATTCCAGCGAAAATTGTAGAAGGTTCTTTCATAATCATTTCTATCGCTTAGCTAAGTTCTAAATTAATTTCCTCCGATGTTTTGAATTAACTCGTATGCTAAACGATGCAATTCATAGTTAATAAGGACTTCATATATAATATTTAGCAGTAGAGCCATTTTTTATGGGTGTTTATATATCCATGCGATTGCCAAACTCTGCCATATTCAGGTAAAAGCAACCCCATCATGAAAACTTTGTCTTCTGGCGAGGCTAATTGCGCTCTTTTTCTGCAAAATGTATTTATACTCGAGAGGAATAAATGAATTATCATTGCCGGCCCAGGTGGCGGCGAGGTAAATGTCCTCGCCTGCTAATCCTAGGGTCGCGGGTTCGAGTCCCGCCTGGGTGGGTTCTTCTCCACCAAGGGCATGGGTGTTTGTCAAGCTCTGTTGGTTCCGCTCCTGGGAAACCTGATGACAGGGAAAAATGCCTTTTGGGATCCCAGAGGTATATAGACCAACAGATCAGTCCGGATGCGTAAAAAAATATGTTATTATTACTCTCAACTCTTTTATGAAAGATGATGAATGGGCTGCATTCCAGAAGTGGCCTGCACTCTGTAACCTATGCATTGCTGCGCAAAATATCCATCAACAATAATGCGATCGCATGCGTTTCTCAGACCCGTGATAGTTTCATAAATAGAGGGATTTTTGGGAATTGTTGGCATATTCTCTCTCCCCGAAGGACAGAAATCCCTGACAGGGCAGTTTTCTTGGCTCGTCCCTTGAAAAACTGTGGCTATGAACTATAATAGTTCCAGGAAATGAAATGCATTCAATCAACATATACTGTGATATCTTTAAATTTCGAAAACCTTGATTTTGTGCAATGTACTTGTGATTGTGCCTGATTAGGAGCAGGCTAATGCCATATAAAAGGTAAAGCAGTCTCATTGAAGGCACAAGGATAAGATTTCCTCAAACGTGGGAGGAACCACGATGAAGCAATATTAGCGAAAAGGCTCAGGGTATCCGAGTTTACATCTGGCGTCATCAAACTTTTATTGCACTCCTGTAGTGCTCTATATCTGATAACTGTTACAGTTATGATGCTAAATTGACACTCGCGTTGATATTTTTTTAAATCCTTTTCTTCATGCTTGAGTTAAAAACAGAATAATGGAGAACTTAAAAACACTGACTGCACACAGTAAAATTGAAATCGAGAAATTTCCTCCTCCGAAATGCACAAATAAAGACCGCTGTCATAACAAACATTTGTGGCGGCTAATACGGTTTAATGTACATCTACATCTACATAATACCCTGCAAGCCACCACAAGGGTGTGTGGCAGGGGGTGATTGCTCATCAAACATGCACTACATATCATGCATAAAAAAGGAATAGTATTAATATAGTAGTCAGAACTACACTATTTAAAAAAGATAGAAATTGCAAAGAAAACATGCAAAAATATTCTGTTAGTAGGGTTAGCTTTAAGTACTCATACCAACATGCAGCTACCAATGCTATTCATTGCTACTCTCCGATAGGACATATTTACCGTTATTCGTATCTCTTATTGTGCGAGGGAAAAAGGACATTTTGAATCGGTCAGTTCGGCAATCAATATCTCTAACTTTATGATTATGGTCCAGTCTGCCATAGTAAGTTGGGGTTCGTAAAATATTTTTAACATCATCACTGAAAATATTGCCTTGGAATTTGTGGAAGAGATTAAGTCTAAATTTCAACCTGCGATCTGACAATTATTCCCATTTTAATTCATTTAATAGACTGGTTACGCTAATATAATTATCGTATCGTCCCTTTACAAATCTTGCCAATCTTCGCTGCACACGTTCAAGTTCATTACTTAGACCGATTTCGTAGGGATCCCATACACTGGCAGCATATTCCAAATGAGGTCTAACAAGGGAAGTTATGTAGAAGTTATTCTCTTCTCTGAAGCCCGGGCAGTCGGCTGAGGCGAACGGAGAAACGCAATGAGGTAGGTTCGTTCTCCATTCCCACTGCAGGCGCTCGTCATTATTCTTCTCTCCACAAGTACTGAAGGATTGATACTGCTTTCGGACTTCTGGGTTCCAAAGCTCCACCGTGAATGATCTATTCGGATGGCAGCTCCAGGGGACATCGACATGAAGATGTCCCCGAGATTTGGTACACAATACACAATACAAGTGTATTCAACCTGGCAAGAATGTTATGAAAGTCAATACTTATGAAAATTTTCTAATAAACGCTGCAGACTGGAGACATGGAAATGTAAACCCTCCACTGAAAAAGAGATGTAATGCGACTCGAAAATTTCCCATATTTTTTAAGTAGGACACTGGTTCGCCTCAAGGAGACTAACCTCTCTAAGCCATTTTTTGAAGGCTTTGCTTCAGTTTTATCAGGTTTGCTGGATAATAAAACTACGCTGTGAGGAAAAAATGATATTGACCTTCAAATAATGAAGTTGTTTGAGCAAATGGATAATGATGGCCAGAAATCCTATGGACATGAAGATGTCCATTCCAAAAATTCTTCAATGAAGCACCTCACGTATTTGATTTATGCTTTTCACTACTGAAAAATTTCCTGTGTAACTTCTAAATCATAATGTTAAAATAACCTATTACTTCGAAAGTGGGTTGTAAATCAGGAAATTACTGATATCAAGAAATATAACTTTGATTTTTTGATACTTTTGGACGGAAAACCTGTTTTGCCATCAACGCCTCCTCCTTCGCTTTTTTCCCCATTTTCAAAATATTTTTGCACGTACAGCACGATTATGGCCACTTCCGCTGAACGATGGAGATACTTACAAATTAAAATACGACTGAATGAGGCCATTCTATTTCTTTGATTCTACTCCTGAAAAACTACTCATTAATGCCCACATTTATGAGGTTGTTCCACAACATCAGAATCCTCAGAGAATATGGACCTACTCTAAGTAGATAGACTGTAGTATTTTCAAAAGGAATGCGAGGGTAAACGACGTTGCGAGTCAACAGGACACGCGGGAATGGGAAATTAAAAGAGAAGCAGCTGAGAAGAAAAGCGAACTACAGGAATGAATGCGCTTCATAAAAATGGCGTATTTACAAGGGGCAAGTTTCACAAGAGGAGTCCCGGCGTAGGCACCGCGTATTGCCGCCGCCGCCGCCAGCACGTTCCTCCGGAGATACGCCTTCAAGCCGGCGTCCCAGGGTAATTTTTCGTCATTTATTCGGAAATTATTCATGTCATCTTTCCGGAAGGCATTTTGCAAGTCACTGCGAAAATTTTCTTGTGCACTGTTAGTCCAATAATTTTGAGAGGAAGCGGAAAATTTCACATTAATATGGAGCGAACAGTTATAACAACAAAACCGGTTAAGTATTGAGGAGAGAGCCACTGATTTCCTCGCCCAGGTACATCCACTTCATCCCAGTTGAAGACAGCAATTGTGAAGTTTACGCTCGCAATAAAAAAGTTGAGGATGATGCTACTCAATATATGATGTAATTTTTCTCGAGAACTTCATAATAAGTGTTACAAAATACTAGCAGATTTTTTTTCTCAGCCTTCATTTCATCTAAAGGCCGCTTTACACGATACAATTTTTTGTACAAAAGCTTGTATAAACTGAACGAAATTGTATGTTTGTCTGAATGGAATTAGAACAGGTTCTATTTCCCTTTCAGTCATTCAGACGATCGCACAAGCGTTCGTACAATTTGCCGCTTTACACGGTACAATTTCCTCATACAAGAGTTTGTACAAGAAATTTTGCAAAAAATTGTATCGCGTAAAGCGGCCCTAAGACTTATTGAAGATACAACATCAAGGAGATCACCACTGAATTATTTTATTTTCCTTTCCTCGGAATTTGAGGCATGATGTTCTCTAAATGGCAATAATTTGACAACGGTTCCATGAACATTCAACGTTCCTCCCGGGGCTCGCCCTCCGAGGTCACGGCGGGGTGCCCGCCCTTGCTTCCTCCCTTTCCTCTCGAGAAGTGAAGAGAGGGCGGGCATTGCGGGCCGACGTGAGGACGTCCTCGTCGGGCCAGCCGCGTCGAGGGCGCCCTCACCAGCGGTCCCCACCTTCAGTGGAGGGCCCGACGGGAGGGCCCATGATATAGGTCACGCCTCGCGCAGAGCACCGTCCGTCAGATGGGGCACCAAGCTCTCTGCCCCCGGTGGCGTTCACAAATCTCTCCTCCGCAAAAGCGCCTCCTTCGCTTGCGCCTCATCTCCGTCACACGGCACGGAATATTGACAGCTGACGTCACGCTCACCAAGGACGAGAATTTTCCGTCACAATAAGGCATAGCGTTCCGAGTGGTCAACCCCTTTTTTGATTCGCAATTATTTTCTTAATTACGGCCGCTTCTCATGCAAAAATATAACTATCCCAGTATCACACCGTGGGGAGTAAATCAACAAGCTTACGTGGACGAGGGTGTAATTAAAAATAACCGCGAGCACTCCATAGAGCTCAAGTCTGAGCGAGATTAATAGAACGAATCCATAACCCGTCTACTAGGCTAACTGGATATTTTATATTTGAGAGTATATATACAATTAAGATATCGTATATACATATTCTATTTTTCTATATGTGGAATATAAGATTGCTCACAGACATGGAAGGGAATAAATCACGGAGTAGATATCTATATATGTGAAGGAAATGTTAAAGAGTATTTGGCACATAAGCTTTCCGATCTAACGTGAAAATATACATTTATAGTGCAGTGAGCGGGGTGTACTCACAATTAGTGTTGTTGAATGTCGCTAAGGAAAATCGAATCTTGGACCTCAAACCTAAAATTATCATTCTATTCATTATATTTTACTGTATTAATGCAGTTAAAAAATTACGAACCAAATGGTATCAGTGTAAGCAGGGTCCTGCATGTGGACTGAGCACACATAGAGATCGGATTTGTGAATTGGAACAGATATACGTGGCTGGATGAGGATAAAAACAAAAGGTTAAGTCTACGAGGAAGACTAAGATCCTTCTCATGCAATAGGAAAAATTACAGCAAAAGATTTTACCAGACGTAGTTTTCAAAAGTTGGTTATGCTACTATTCTAATTCCACTCGCGGTAAAATCGAGAAAACACCAAGTCGATTTATGAGATGATTTTCCGTGAACAAGTACAAACTTTGGCCGGTCTAATGCGAATTTTTTTAAGCACTAAGTGGTGCATTGGCCTTTTCCTACTGGAATCAGAGCCTGAATGTTCATGAGCTCGCTATATTCTGAGTCTAATACTCATTTAGTCCCACATAATCAATTCGATTATACCAAAACAACGATGTTTTGCACTTGACAAGATCCTAAGAAATACTTTTAAAAATTACTATATCAGGCCTCAGCAGTAACTTTTGGCAGTCTTCTGACAGGAGTTACCATTTTTTTTGCAAAAACTTAACCAAAAGTGTCTTATCAAAAGTTAACCAAGAGTTTCTTTACAATTATGATATTGATCTAATATTTAGTGCTTTGTAGGCTTTGTAAAAAATGAGTTCGAAAATGGAAGCTGTTTTAAAAGACTTATCTTGCGTATTAAATATGAGAAGTGAATGGTTTAGAGAAGAGTCATAAATTCATAACTGTCTAATGTGAAATGGCAGCCGTTATGATTATGAATGGCCGCTTGGGATACAGCTAGAGGGAAAATGAAGGGTGGCTCGGGGAAAGGATATTGTCGATGCCAATATGATTATTGAAGAAAGACTTCATAGTTTGTGGCTAAAGGTGGTGAAACCTCCTTCATTTAAAGAAATAGTTCTTGGTGCAAATGTTGAATCATGCATATTGAGGAAGTAACATAAAATAGGACCAGTAATGTTTATCAAATGGAAGTAATCGTTTTCAGAGGATTTGAGTCGCCACAAATCAACTACATATACAGAGTATTCTGCAAGCCACCTTGAGGATATGTGGCAGGGGGTGATATTGAATTATGTATTACAACACAGAGAAATGAATTATTGATATTTTATAAGATACGACGAGCTAGATTTAACTTATCAAGATGAACTAAAAGTTAAATTTTATAAGAAGATTTTTTTCAGTGGCGGCGTAGTTAAGTCCTCGCCTGCTAAAATTAAGGTCGCGGGTTCCAGTCCCGTCTGAGTGGGTTTTTTCACCACTCAGGACATGGATGTGTGTGCTCGTCTGTTGCTACATTGTTAATACCCCGATGTAAAGTCCACATGTGCTGTTTTCGGTGGTAATGGAAAATAAAAAAATAAAATAAAAAATAAAACATACTCGATACTAGAAAAACCATCTGATGGCCGCAAACCCGCTTCCGAGCATGGAAAAAATTACAGAGAACACTCGACTATTATTTATTTAGAATGCCATGGAAGGTTTTCTATTTTCTTGACGCCCTTGACCGATGCTGATTCAAAAGAGCCAGGGTATATTCTGCGATTCCATGTCGCACAACCACCTTCATACTTAGTTGGACATGAGAAAATATCGCAAGACATAACCTTAGATCATACACATTTGCCCCTCATCCTGGTTTCATTGAATAATGATGCAGCCCAATTCGCTAATACGGCATAGATAGATTCACTAAAACTGAATTTTTGTCCAGCACCCGTAACGATATCGTCGTTGACTTTTGAAATCTAAATGATAAACTACGTAATGTCCTTACGTGCCTTTTAAGGGTTAATAGCCTTCAGGTGTAATGAGTCCAGTCTGTAAAACTTCTAAAAAAAAGTACGTAATTCAAATTGGAACCTAGACCAAATGAATAAAACACATCATTTTTCGTAGTATTTGCAAACAAATGGTCAAAGCTTGCATTACAAACGTTGCCAAGTTGACATCCAAACAGCATTCCATAAATATTCACAGCTTCTTCAAAAAAATATGCATTCATGCATGGGAAGTCCAATTTTGTAAATTCATCTACATCTACATCTACACGATACCCTGCAAGCCACCGCGAGGGTGTGTGGCAGGGGGTTAAGGTCACCAAGCATTCACTACTAGCATGCAAGCAAGCAACTAAAGGGTCTCATGCAACTAGATTGTTAGTATCTATAGTATTTGAGGGGTTAAATTACTTTATCTATCTTTGAATCAAATATTACTGCTTTCGTTAAAGAATTAGAATCAATAAATTCATCACTTTCCATATTTAATTACCGATTTTTAATGTGATTTAAAGTCCTATGGTAAAAATTCAATTTACATTTTGAACCTATAGCAGTCAATATTTTTTTTGCCACGCCTGTTGCAACGCAACACATAGTAGATCTCCGTTTGATTCCATTAACTATTATTTTTAATGTCAGTATGATCTATTTTAATTTTAGTGAGCGGGGCATTTTGGAAACATTTTTATGATATAACATTATTTTTACTGCTTTCATGAGGTACAATGTTGCACAGTATTTTTTAAAGAGTAAGGAAAAGCTTAAGGTTATTTCAGAAATCTATAAGGGTTAACTGAAAGTTATTTTGCAAAAATATAAAGACCGAAATGCCTACATAGTTGCCATCCGTGCCATTGAACACAACTGGATATATGATTTGCTGTTTTAGATCAAGGGAAATTATTTCATGAGAACTATTAAATATTATGACTAATGCTTTCAGGCTTCACTATGTGGAACTATATCGTAAATGTTAAAAAAAACACACTTTGTTTGGTCAAGTAGAGAAATTTATTGAGTACGACCGGGTTTCGTTATATAATAACATCATCAGTCCTGATCGGGGTCGTACTCAATAAATTTCTCTAGTGGACCGTACAAAGTGTATTTTTTAACCTTACCGATACTAAATATTATTTCAATAACGTCCAATTCAAAGAGCACTACTTTAACTTGCCTTAAAAATCCCAAATTAGTTCTACTTTTGCATGATTTTAGAGTATATTAAAGATATTAGGTGCAATATAAGCATAACATTTCTGAGATATGGTAATATCTCAGAAATGTTGGTTGTCTCAGGGCATCGGGGGTATGATATTATTTTGAATGGGAAAGCTCCTCTTATTCTTCTTTCTTGGCAATACGTCAAATAAATTTCCTTACGCATGAAAAATATTCCAACGCTTTGAAAACTTATAAAAGCGTACAGGTAAAACTTTTTAGACGGAACAAAGTGGAACGGTGTAGTGAATTCGATCTTATGAGTAATTTGTCTATTATTATTTTCTGTAGAACCACAATAAGTGTTAAAGTGTGCATTTGAACGTACCACCGCAATATACAACGCCATGCGTTAGATTTGACCTCACAAGAGTATGATATACTTGTTGTGGTGATCAGAGTTTTCTTTATAACTATTCCATAAACCATACATTAAATATAATGTTTAGTCCCTTGACTTCATTTTTTGCAGTCAAACTACTTACATTAGAATCTTAACTCTTCATTTATTTTTTACATTATCCCATGGGGTATCCTCGTAGCTCAAGATATATTGTCGTCAGATAATGCAATTAGATACCTCCCCATCAAAACTATAATTGCCTAAATCATAAATATAAATTAAGAAGAAAATAAGATCAAGCTCAGACCCTTGCGGGATGTGGGCTTTAATAATTTTAAACAGACTACAACAAGTTGTTACCGGTACATATTGATTTTGTGTATTTAAATAGCTCTTAAAGCAGTCCAGGGCAGCGCTCCAAATGCCAGCCAGATATAGTTTTTTAAAGAATATTATAATTTAATTGGTCAGAGGTCTTTTTAATATTTATAAACAAACTTCATTAGTACCTGCTAAGATTAAAATTGTTGTACACAGACTGCATATGATTTATCAGTGCGTATTCAATACTCGATGAAGACAATCGTCGAGGGAAAAGTGAACGGGAAGAATGGAAAATGCAGGCCTCGTATGAGGTATATGGAGCAAGTTGTGGAGGATGTAAAAGAGAGGAGCTACGTCAGTATGAAGAGGTTTGCCGATAGAAGAATCGAGTGGAGGGCTGCGTCAAACCAATCCTAGGGTTGTTGACCGATGATGATGATTCAATACTCATTCAAATACTAAGTCCAAATAATCTAGCACTTAAGAAAGTTATTTTGCGTTAATATTTCAGTATTCTTTTTACCGTATACAGTCTAGTTTTTCTATAATAAAAAACTGTAAGTAAGGAGATAGAGCCATAGTTCTCCCAATTTTCTTTCCTACCTTTTTGAAAACGGGTATGCGGTAATAGTAGTAGTTGCGGTGTTATGCGTTAAGACCGGAGGTAAGAAGCTATTCATCCCTTTAGCCAAGAAATCCACTGACATCGTCTAATCCCAGGAGTTTATTACTTGAGAGCAACTTAATTCATGTGATAAATTATTTACAGAAATAGGTTAGAGGAAGAACGATCTCTGCATGTTATCAATTGGGCACAGGCTGTCTATTACGTATATATTATCATAATTACCTAATGCTAAGTCAAATGTTGAAATTAAATATTCATTAAGAGCCGCAGCAATTTCCGAGGGATTGGTAGCTACTCTTACCTCTAAATTCAAAACTTTTTACAAAGCTCTGATTGGGCTTAAATATTCCCTCTATATGCCGGCCTTGGTGGCAGCGGGGAAATCTCTAGCCTGTCAAACTCGGGGGCGTGGGTTTCCAGTCCTGCCCGCGGAAGATTTTCACTTCCCGAGACATGGATGGTAATGTAATTCTTTCAGTCATTACAAGAGAAGGCTCCAAAATTTGCTGAACAAATAGAGGCTTAAAAATGTCCGAAGACCAGAATATCCAAATGCCAAATTAAATTATGGAAAAACAATTTCTCCGAAAATTATGATTTCATTTAAGCCAAATTAGAACCTCACCTTATGTCATCAAATAAAGACTTTTTAAATTAAATTTAATGGAATTCATATTTTTCAAATAGTTCCACATAATCATTATTAGAGGAATGAATGCCCTAAGGCTGTCTAAATTTCAAAATACCTTCCTAATGCACTGACGGTAACGTATATATTTCTTCAACAGATATTTTTCTTATGTATCTCTTTCTGAGAAAGAGGTTAGTGACCCATGGAATCAATCTTGAGAATCATGAGCCTTGTTTCTCATAGCAGAGCATTCATGTTTCTCATAGCACATTGACATGTAAGAACATTCGTTCGTGGTACTCATTCATTCGATCTCTCTCGATTGAATCGCCAAGATTTTCTTAAGTTCTAAACTCATTTTTACTACTGTAAATTCTGTGATTGAACTGTGTATGTATGTATAAATGAATGTATGTCCTGACTGACTGACTGATTCATTCACTCAAAAACGTACAGCCCAAACTACTGTTGACATAAACGAGAAATTTTGTGAACATATGCCTTTTGTAGTGTGGGGTTGTACTAAGAAAGGATTTTTGCGTAAAGCAGTTGTAAAAGTAAAATTTACCCCTTAATTGTCATCTTCTTCTGCCATAAGAAAAGCATAAAGTGCGATGCAGAGGTTACTTCATTTGCTTTTTTAAATATCAGCTTTTTTTATTGCTGAACAGATAACAGAATGTAGTATTTTATTATTTCATTCGATTCTTTTATGCGTTACTTTTTTACCAAAAACGGCGTTTTGTCTCCAATATATCAACATTTTTTTTACTTTTCTAAATATAAATTTCCTTGGTGACCGGGCAAAAATATCCATTGAAATTCGATTTCATAGATTTTTAAGGGACGACTGCAGCATTTAAATTTCAGGTAAAATGACTACTTTGAGAGTTGCCGTAAGATCTTTGGAGATATACATTTCACGCTAACCACTTCATCCATGGCAGAGTTCAAGAATGGCCAGCACCAAGTGTGCACTAGCATTGAATTTAAACTTGAAGTTCTAGTGTTTAATAGACATTTTTAAATCAGAGGACTATAACTACTGTTGGTCGGAGACTCTATTGGTAGTAATTTTGCTTGGACAAGGCGTGAAAAGTACACTAATACCTGTGAGAATATTTGAGGCTCCGATTGGGACAGTTGTGCGTGGATAAGTTGTGCAGAGTACACAATGAAATGTGTGTCGTCTATCCTTTCAATGAATTTCCCTGTGCCATGTGTTTTTAAATCATAATTTATTGCTCATGGTGAGCATTTATTATGCTTGAATATGCCTTCACTCAGCCAATAGTATACCTAAAACACAACCACATGGTTTTTATTTTTGCGTTCGTGGTTTTGTTGCTCCGCTAGGGACAGTTGCGCGTGGACAAGCAGTAAATTGGTGAGATTCTGGAAGACAATAACTATAGTACCTGTACTACTATTGACTGTTATTCTGTTAGTGCTTTAACTTTCAATAAAGCAACAACCAACAATAGCATAGGAAAATTTAGAAAATAGAATGTTTTGATAGAAGATTGGGTTCAGTATTGAATGAATAAATAGATTAGAGACTGACGATTTGAGGTGATGTGAAGTGACCCGTGGCGTTCTGGTCTTCCTCGGGACTGAATTTCAACAATGATTCAGAAGATTATGGCGATATGGCGTGGAAGCGAAACATGATACAAACGAAAATAAATAATGAAAAATAATAAATAAATAACACAGGCAAAAATTAATAGAAAAAATGCATAACACTCTTCATATTTGGTTTCATATTAGTATCTCCTCCACTTCAATTTGCTCTCAGCTTAACCCTTTAAGCTGGAGTGGAAAATAATATTTTCTAGAGCACAGCATTAGATAAGTTAGTAGTGATGAGTTATTCACGGGGAGGACATAAATTGAGAAGCTTCCCATTTAAAATTCAACTAGGGAATGGTTTTCCCTCAACCACTTTTTCAACCACTTCTGGGATTCGAATCCGAGACCGATAGGAGGAAAGAATTCTTACCACCAAAGAAACCTATTCCCCATACGATGCATCACTATTAAGAAATGACTGTATTTTCATGTGCCTTTTCTTCTGCGCATAGTGTAATGGTAAGAGTTATAATAATATTTAATTTGGTAAATGAAGAGCCAAGATTTGTTTCCAAAACAAGTACGTGGTCATTGAAGAACGCTAATGAATACAATTACATGGAAAAGCAGGTATCTCCGGAGGTATATGGCTAGAAAATTCTTATTGTATTACATCCATGGGCTTAACAGCATCATTATTCTCCGTGCATTTTCGAGCATTTTTCACAAGTCCCAACCACCGATTTGTAGTTGATCCATTCCTATTATGCAGTGCCGCGGTCCAAATAACAATTAGAAGTAATCCAAAAATGCAACGTGGCTTACCAATGTTAGCAGATCGGAAAGAACGGTGGGCATTTTCAGCGAATGAGGGAATTCAGAAATTCAGCAAATTCCTAGACATTTGGCGACTCGATATATTACTTGTCACGCGCAGATGTTTTCAACGGCGAGAAGGATGTTTATTGACAAACTTTCCGCGGAGAAACATCTTTATTCACCTAATGCAGTTAATAGATTTTTTAGCGTATTTGAGCTCCCATTTTCCCCATCTCGGAAATTTTAACGTTCACGCAGACATAGGCAAACCCATTGGTTAAATCTGCATTCTGCTACATGGAATGTTGCAAAAAAAACTCAACATCTTAACTACTAAACAATGACAACCCTCCAGCCACGATGAAGCCATGATAAAACTGCAGAGAATCAAAATTTCCCATTCATGTTCATAAGGCGGCCTTTTGACGTCCAATTTCGTGACGATTTAAACACCATACTAGGATACATGAACGCATTTAGTACGAATTGAAAATCTAGTTCGGTGAATCGATACACATTTACATTATAAAATCCTGTAATTAATCATTTTTCTTTATCACGACTAGGATTGTTGCACATTATTTGTGATTTCTCAAATTAATCTAGCTGGAAGCGCCCTTTCGTTGGACACACAACGGTAATATGCCTTACAGGTTCGTGGAAATATTTAACCGGATGTCCTTGTGGGAATTTCTGGTATTGAGTTAATACTCTTGAGTTAGTCATTGAGCCTTAAACAAACTCATCCACCCAGCCACTATTTCTGATAGAAGACCAGTGAAATTCCGAAAATTTCGAAATTTACCAAAAATTGCACATCATATGATCAACAGTGGTATAAACTTACTATATTTTATGCAAATGATCATCTTCGTAAAAATGGTGAATAGCCGGAAATTTATCTACAGTATATCATTGTTTGAAAGCCCGATTTAATCTGGTCAAAGCCAGATGAATAATAGCAATAGTATATAAAGAACAGCAATCTGGAAACAAAAGTGAGGAAAGGACGAGTTATTGGGCAATTAACATAGGTGATGGAACGTTTTTTATTTAATTCCGAGGAAATATATCGTGGAGGGAAAGAAAAAGGTTTGCCTTTGTGTAGTCGCTGTGGATGACCCAAGGGACCCCAGAGAGCCTCAGACGAGGGTAGAATTTTTATCGCGAGTAAATCAAGTCAACATCTCATCCAGCGATGGGATACTTGTGCCGAGGAGAGGGGAGTACAAGAAAGGCGTCGCTCTCGGTTGTGCAACCCACTCCAGTTCGTTATTTTATCCCTAAATACGCGCTCGATTGAGACTCCCAACCTCTCAAAGTCATAAAAATTTTAATGAGGGTAAAAATGAACGCAAAATGAATGGCTGGATTTATCGCTGACGCTGCCTTGCTGGGAATAAAAATATTAACCTTGAATTCCCCCGGAGAGGTTGGAACAGAGAGAACGCTCCTTGAAACACAATAGTGGATGCATCATTGGATCCGTGCGTGAAACGATACACCTTTTTACTACCTTGTCCGAGTGAATGACAACACACGTGTCACTGTCTCATTTTGCGTTATCCACGCGAAACTTCCCTGTACGAAAGCATTTAAAAGCGATCCTTTCTCGGAAGAACTTTTGATTTGCATTAGCGTTCTTAACTGGCGTACAGTAGATGATTACGTGAGTGGCGTGCGTTTCTGCTTCCCAGTATCATGAAGTTACGTATCCTACGCGAAATATTATTTCTGTGATAGAAGTAAACGTACCAATACCCATTTCACAGTTTCCAATTTTTCACTAAAATAAATAATAAATAGTATAATCAATACAGAACAACTAAATTTATTTATTTCTTCCACAATACATTGGGACTATATCATCGTTATTATTATCATCCTTTGATGGAGAACATATTATTTTTTTACATGAAAATGATCGCGTGAATCGTCAAGCTTACAGTGAATGCAGTGTACACACAAGCAATACAAGCAACTTGGTGGTGCTTGTGCTGCTTGTGTGATTCTTGCGTCATCTGGGAGTCACTTGTAAGACTTCCACGTAAGTATATGGAATTTCTCCTGGAGTTATAAAAGATGCATTGGTCGGCAGCATGTAGTTTCAATATGGAATTACTTCAATCAAAAACATGTCGTCATACATGATGGCATTCGACCACCAGAATCATCATCATGGGTCAACAATCCTAGGATTGGTTTGACACAGCCCTCCACTCGATTCTTATATCGGCTAACCTCATCATATTAACGTAGTTCCTCTCTTTCATGTCCTTCACGACCTGCTCTAAGTAACTCATACGAGGCCTGCCTTTTCCATTTTTACCGTTCACTTTTCCTCGGACGATTGTCTTCATCAGGCCATCGTGTCTTTAGATATGGCCGACTAGGTTGTACCGTCTTTCTTTTATAGTTTTCAGCAGACTCTTCTGTTCTCCCACTCTTCTTAGGACTTCTTCATTTGTCAATCTCCCGATACATTTTATCTTCATCATACCACCACAATACATTCATATAAACAACGCCACAGTCAGAGAGCACATTCAAAAATTTCCATTTTATACATGGAAATAATTTACTCATATATTTACCACCCACCCAATGCGAATTCCACAAATATCTTCCCAACGATTTTTATTACATCGTGCTCGAGGAAGTTACTTAGGCCTTCTAAAATACCGTGGTTTTTTTTACTGTCAATTTGTATTATTCCAATAAAAAAGCGAGGATTATAAAACAATAACATTAACTTACATCGTTGCTAAGGTAGTCCTAATAGTAATCATTAAGAGGCAAGGCGAAGGAATACTTAGGAAAAGATCGGTTTCGATTTAGGGAAGAATGGGAATTCGCGATTGGGCGCAATAACTGTAATGACAGGGCAATACAGCATCCAGTAAGTATGAATTTGCATGCTAAGTGGGCTGGACTGTAAGGCGGTTTTCTACTTTTTGAGATATTATTGAAATACAATGAAACTATCAATTGACGGGAATGATTGGTATCTTCTGGGAAAATTATGAATGGGCACAGAGGTCCAAAGTTGGCATTTGGAAAATCATGATAGGCAGTGATGGCCGTTGGATGAAACAAGGGTGACCGTTATCACTGCCATTATTTGATCTACGCGTGGAGGAATTGGTGACCTAGCGATGAGTTACAAGCAGGAATATAAATAGGAGGGGAGCTGGTAAAGGCAATTAGATTCGCCGATAGCCAAGCATGAATTAGTCGGTCAGCGAAGGAACTGCAGTACTGCAAACTGCATCATAGGATCTGTGTGAATGTTATGGAATGAAGATAAATTGCAGGAATAATATATAGCTCCATTCAAGGTAGAAAGGCTAATAAAAACATAATATTTGGTAGAAGTTAGTTGAGTCATATATCTGTGCAGCGTTTTGGATGAAAGAAGGTTCAGTAGCAGAGATATAGGAAAATTAATTGAACCAGGAAAACGAGCAGAGCAACTAGTGACAGATATCCCAAAGATTAGTAAAGAATTTGGTGGATGTAGAAACTACTGAAAGGCAATGGACCCTTGAAAGCTGCGTACTGAGGAAACAAATATCAGTAGGGAGGAGGAGGAAATGGATAAGAATTCTGAACAGCATGAGCGAACGTGAAGATTATGAAGAGTTGAAGAGGGGAGTAATAAAGGTAGTTGATTGGAATAGCTATGATGTAACTAGGGGGCAAACTGAACTAAAACCTATAATTAGACATGGTAGTTCTTATTCGGGGTCTAAGGTGATTTGCAACATTAAGGTTGGTTGAGCATATGGATAGAGAAAGGAACATTTTTAGGGAGGGGAGGAAAGGTGGAGAAAAACCCGGTGACGGCTTTAGACTGTTCTAAGGTGCAAAGGGGTCCACTAATGAGCGTCCCATCCGACGGGCAGAGAAATTAACTCAAAATTCTTTCCAGACAGCACTCCCTTCACGACCGGTAATATACGACAGAAAAATCTTCCACCGCCGGGATTCTAACTACGGGTGCCGCTGTAGTCCCCATACCGACCCGATCCTCGAATTGTTGAAAGAATACAGATAGTGGTGGTGCACTTAAAGGGCATTATA